>JAQFVV010013113.1:0-254955 GCA_028023455.1 Epiperipatus broadwayi
TTGTATTGTTGCCAAAAGCAAATGTGTATCGCGTGCACCAAAATGCATAAAGTGCGAAGGTTGCTGCTCGGATTGTTGGGGTGGATGTTCTGCTGAATGGACTGATAATATCTTGCAGGGAGATGTTTGGTTTTCTGTATATTATTATTATTATTATTATTATTATTATTATTATTATTATTATTATTATTATTATTATTATTATTATTATTATTATTATTATTATTATTATTATTATTATTATTATTATTATTATTATTATTATTATTATTATTATTATTATTTTTAGTGTTTTCTTTGGTTATTATTATTATTATTATTATGTACTTTTTTCTTCTTATATTATTTAATGTTTATATTAATATTTAGATCAATGAAGTATTCATTTAATTCTTCATCACCATGATATTTTACATCAATATTTATCTTTTGTGTTTTACAATTCTCTTTATTATCATTTCTAATAAATACATAAACTTATTATTATCCATATCTAAGTTGCATTACTTTATAAGCTCAATATCAATTGCTGCTTTATTTTTTTTTTAAAACTAATGTCATCACTCATCATTACATTGTATGCTATTTTTGTCTCCTAGTTCATGTTGAAACATGTTATTACCCAAAACTTTTCCTAACCTATTACTTATAATAGCTCTTTCCAACCTTTTTTCATTAAGCTCTTGACTTGTATCCTCCCTATTTATTTTATGTATGCTTTCATCCAAGGGGTCCAAAACACTCTTATGTTTATAATCTTCTATTACTTCATATTTTAAAGTATTTTCTATCTCATCTATGGATTTACAGATGCATTAATTAGGATTTTCTTTATTATAATATCAGTACACAGTTTTACCTTTTTCAAATTATTTATTTTAGACTCTTTCAAGCTCAAGTCTTCATTTAATTTTTATCACTGCCCTTTGTTTGGAATGCAATTCTTTCAATTTTTTTTATTCTTACTACTATATCTTGCATATTTTCTTGTGATTTGTTTTTGCTAGAATCAATAAATTTTTGAACAATTTATTCTAAATCAGTAAGTAATTCTATTTCTACACACTCCATTTTTCTTGTACTTGCTCTTGTATTTGATGTACTATTTCAGTTTTATACTATAGTCTCTTCTACCACTTTGAACTTTTTTATTTTATTTTTTGATGCATCAATTTAAATTCTCTATTTTTCTTATTGCATTTCTTCATTTTTTGGTGGCATGCACACAGAAGTTTTCTATTAAATGTGTCTGGTTTTTCTCCTGAATACTTTTGCACTGTTGGAACAAATTCTTGCTTTATCAGCTCTGGTTCCATATGATGTATTGACTCTTGTATAGTTGATTTCTCCATGTTTAATTGTGCATCAATCCTTTTTGTTATTGATTATGTTATCTGTAACTAAATCCTCTAATATACCCTTGCAAATTGATCTTATTACTATTTTACATATCCTCTTTTTTTCAGGTTTACAACAATCTTAAAATATTTTTATGTATATTTTATTATTAAATTAACACACCAGTCTCACTCTTTCCTATGCAATTCTCTTCAGTATAATATGATATACCTGCATTAAATATTCTTTCTATCTAAATATACCGCCACTTATTAAACATTTCTCTGCCTACCTGGACTCAAACTATTGCTTTATATATATAATTAATATATGCTGATCTTATTCCTTATTCCAAACACTTTAATATCAATATAGGCACCATATTGTGTGCCAATTATCATATGATGTACCATAATATGATCAATTTTTTTATACTTTAACATTTGGTACAATATAAAAAGTACAGAAGTAAAGTTGATAGAAGTGATGGATGTTCATGCCACTTGTTAGGGCATCAAATATAATAGATAAAAATGTATAGAAAATTAATTTCATTAGAAATGGCTAAAATCACTTTCTATCATACATACACTTATATATATGTTTAATCTTACTACTACTGTGATGATAATGATCAAATAACCATATAATCTGGCACTGAAGATTAAGAATAATTATTCCAAAAGTATTTTTTAATTTCTTTTTTTAGATTCAATACTATTAATCTTCAGAGACTGTTTTCTATATATAAAATTTACTTTTGGAAATCTTAATACCACTAATCATCATCAATTTAAATCACGATCATTATTCTTGCATAATCCCAGTGGATTGCATTATTTCTCAGGATTAGTGGATATTAATTGTATATGCTTGGAATCCGTTTATAAAGTAAAAAAGCAAACTAAATTGGTCAATAATAATAATAAAAAAGCTAACAACTTATTTACAATAAATAAATATAATATAAAACTGTTGCTTATATTTTTGCAACTGCTACCAGATAAATACAATAAATACAATGCAAAATATTGATAAGAAGAAAAAATAATTATAAATATTAAAACTTAAAAGTTTTATGGATAAATATAAAGATACAATTTTATCAAATGTCTTAAATTTTAAAGTTTGAAGCCATGGTTTTTTGCAGATATCAAATGTTTACTATTAATGTACACATCTTTATTGGTAGTTTTTATCAATTCTATTCTGTTTGTGATTATCCTTTTTGGGCATTGGTGTTAATAAACCATGTAGTTCGAGTTCCACTAGAAATATATGGTAGGTTTTATAACAGAGTCAACTTATTTCCTTATGGCATGCTTTTCTTCTATCAATGTTCTATTTTAGCAAACTTCAGTCTTTGTCAGAATGCAATTGCATAGTTCTTTTGACTGATATGGTTAAAGTTTATTAGTTAAGTCATATTAAATAGTCTTCTGCTAGAAATATCATTTTTGCTGTGGTTGATGGTGTATTGAAAAATTTAAAATTTGAATTTAGAAGTTGAAGTTAGAAGATATAAGAGTTGTGAAGAAGATTGCTGGGGCAATCAAAACTGTAAACTGTAAAAGAGGGTGGTAAATAAAGCATTGTGTAACAGTAGTAAAGTGCATGGATGATTTAGTATTATATGGTACTTTAAAATGGCCAGAAAGATACAACTATTAAAATTATTCTGAGGAAAATGGGTTTAACCAGCAGTTTTTCCCATCTTCTTGAAATCAATCTGCACGGCTTTCTTCTTGAGCCAAATATTAGACTGGACTACTAATGTTTTTCTTTTCAGACGTATATATACATCATCACAACCTGTCTTTAAACACCTAACATAGTCATGTCTCTATTTATTTATATCAGAATAATATAAAAAAAAACATACATTAAGACTTAATTTAAAGATTTAATATCTATTTGTTTGTAATAAAAATATGAGACTTTCTTTAGACAAGTGTAACATACCTTATGTGTGCTAAAACACAATAAACAAGCTATTCCTAATTTTAATCTAAATCAGAATAAGGATAAGTTCATTAATGACTTATTACATAAACATTGCAACAAAGCATTAAAAAAAGGCAGATATTGTAAAATTCATCCACCTGTTACTACACCTCCATGAATGTTCACCAATGTCAAGTTGAACAAGCCAAATACTTTGCTTAGGTTAATGCTTGATTTTGGAGGCATTATAGCACCACTAAAATGATTAACCAGTGGTTAACTGATCAACTAAGTTATGGTGTTTACACTATTAAGTCATTCTTTGACTTTGTCAATCTCATTAAGACTCAGAATTAGGAGTTGAATATAAAATTTACACTCTTGACATAACAGAATTATATAGCTTTATCAACAGGAAACTCTCCATTAACATTTTAAAGCTGATTTCATGAACTTCAATTATTCATCAATGTAAATCCTCTTTGTTTACTTCCTTATTTGGCTAGATAACATTATGTTTGATGAACAACATTATAATATGACTGAAGGATGTCCAATGGGTCTACTTCTCAGTAGAATTATGTCTAATATATACCTTAATCAGTTCAAATGCAAGCTCCTTCCTAGATACTTCACACATACTCCCAACCTCATTTACACTTGATATTTTGATGATGCCTTCATTGCTGATTTTGAGCCCTTAATTCTAAATATCAAATTAACCATTGAAGCAAATTTGGCATTGGTTTGGATCATAGAGTTGGAAGATCACAACAGAGAATTGAAGTTTCTTGATATTCAGTTTCAAAAAGATATGTCTCACTGGAACTATAACATGCACCTTAAATCACTAGAAATTTGAAGCCTTACTAATCCTAAATCTATCTACTCCAAGCTCTCATATATTTTCTGGCCTTTCCATTTTTCTTCATAGAAACCATTTATTATCAAAGTTTGAAGCTTCTTGAAAAGCTAATATTGAACAATATCTGAAAGACTTGAACTAGCATAGGCTTCCAATACAATACATAACAATAAAAGTGAAACAATTTTTATCATAAGATGAACACAAACTGGGCTGAAGACAACAGATCCTGGATTTGACTTCCATATATCCCTCATATAAACAATAATCTTAACAAAATCTTCTCACTAATACGTTGTATAAGCTTCCACCCTCTTTCTTCTACTAACAGATTGATAGACAATTCTAAGCATAGGATTGACACTGATCAAATCTCAAACACTGTATGCAAGATTATATGCCCACAGGCTGTATACAATGCTCTATATTATGGTGAATATATTTCACAATACAAATCTGTATAGAAGAGTCTCAGACAAGCCTGAGTATAAGTCAATTTTCTTAGAGCACCAGAACATTACTGGCTATACATTTGGGCCACTATCCATCACAATTTCTTGCATTAAGAGAAATGACTCTAGGCAAAAGATCAAAAAAGCTTGGCATATAAGTAGTAACAACAATGCTATAAAACAAAAGGAATCATGCTTTTCTCTCTCTAAAAATGGAATCTGTAATTTGCATAAGCTTTGAATATATTTTTGCTTATATATATACTACCAATTTCTCATAATCATACTAATGGTATGACTCTGAAGACATAGAAAACCCTCAAAAGTGCTTAGCTGCCTGATAACATCATTATTCAAATATAGCTTCCCTGTTTATTATGTTTCAGTGCATATAAAGTATCTATTTGTTTTCAAAAATGCATTTTCTTCATTCCTTAAATATTTTATAAATGATTGCATAAAAATAGTTTATTTATTTATTTGTGGTAAACGATAGGAAGAAGAAAGATATTTATAAATTGTCATGTAATTTTCTTAATTTTTGTGTCTTATAATTTTTAATACTATATTCAGATTTGCCATTCAATTTACTATAAGAAAGGGCAAATTATTTCTTTAAACACCCAGCTATTAGGTAAATCTGAAAGGGTCACAAAATATGACAAATTTTCTTAAACTACACAAATCAAATTTATTTGCATGAAGTAAAACTTAAATAAATTATAATTTTTTATTCAATAAATTGCCTAATTGTTCTTTCATTCCTTTTAATAAACTATGTAATTATCATTTCTTACAAGTGTTCATTTATTAAGTATAAATTTACAATATATATTTTGTTTACAAAATGTTTGATATTATAAAATCTATAGACTAATTATTTTTTATTAAACATTTGATAGTATGATTACTTCTATAGATCTATTTCTCTTTAATTTCTTAAATCAATGTATTTAACTTATGAATATTATATTTATCTAGTATGTGCACAAACACACATGGCAATCTATACATTTATTAATCAATCTGAAATATGTTTTTTATTAAGCATTTTTTTGACCATGCAGCTTTATAATGTAACTAATTTGAATTGCAATTGAATTGTTCTGTTACAATATATATTATATAATCATTAGCAACCAGTCAACACTTAGACAATCCCAGTATAGATAAAAATCAACAATCATAAACTGTTGTCAAGGTAACCTTAATTATTTTGTATTGTTATTTGCAATTTAACTTCAGCTAATTGTATTTTTAATACTGAGCATCTTAATTGCAGCCTATAAATTATAGATCTTTAGATATAAAAATTAATTACTTCAAAGAAATCATGTTTGTATGTCAAAATCTCTTTGCACACTTATTTGAATATGAATGACTATTGTCTGATGATTTTTTTTGTATTGGTAATGTGCTATGTTCTTTTTGATTAATTATCAGGAAAATCATACTGATGCTGAAAGTATCAAAGGCATATCTTTTCATACTCTCATTGTCAACAAATACAGAATTATAATTAGAGTTATCCTTTGATCTTCTATAAAGTTATCTATGTTGAATTTATAAACACCATTTTTTGCTAGCTAATTGTTTATTATCTAAAAGTTATAATTGTTGTCTTTAATACTGATTACCCAAACCATAAAACAATAGTATAAATGAGTAAATACTGCGGAATGATTTTTTATAAGATATAAGAGTATTTTATTACAAAAGCAAAAGACAACATAAATTTCTTATACATTTATTTATATAATTAGTATTACTTGGTATATTTTATAAGATTAAACCCAGTTTGGTTTTAAATAAGTACAAAACCTAAATTTTTTAAATTTAATTATTTTCTTCTTCATTTTCCAAATTATGAATTCCAAGAATTATGTTTTTTTATGGACATAGTTTGTGGAAAGTTTAACGTGATATATTTTATTATAGTGTTTCTAATTTTTTAATCACCTTTACAAGACCGTTTAAGGTTAACATTTTTTATTTCCAAGCTTCACTTTTATGTGCTATCTTTATTTTGCCAAACTAATGTTACAATGATCTCATTTATTTAGCATTTATTAATGGTTTTAACTGTGATGTGCAATCATTTGCATTTTTGAATTAGCTTAGTGATAATATTTAAAATAATGACAGATTCACAACATTTGCATCACAGAGGATCTGCTGGGGGTAAAAATCAAATAACTTATTTACTCATATTTCTTTTTTTAAAATCCTTGATATTTTTTTTATCTCTTAGGTACATGATCTCCAAATACAGTATACACATAGTTATATTGACATAATGTGTACATGGATGTAACTATAATATCAAATCCAATAAGAGCTTTGAGCATTCCATCATCGGACTTTTAATGTTATGGAGGCGATTGAATAGTAGTTGGAAGAATGAGAAGATTGAAGCTGTTCATTAAGGTTTGAGAATTTGCTATCTTAATATAAAGTGAACACTGATTGTATATATATATATATATATGGGGGTTATGATCTGGCCCATTGATGAGTGCTGATTCTGCACGAAATACGTGTATTGGCAATCACGTGTATTGGCAATCAAGTAACAAAATCCTGAGTTCAAATCCCTCTCATTACATATATAAAAACATTCTGTTTCATACTGCCTTAGAATTTTATTCCTTAGTAACCCGAAATAGACTATCCTAATATTACGTTCATTTTTTTTTCTTTATTAAAAATGTGAAAAATAATTTTTTTGCTTACTTCCTTTTTTCATTTTTTTTACGTACTTTATTTACTAATCAATATATTTATTAATTAGATTGGCTAGTAAAGAAGACGCATAACCCCTAAGGCTTTGTCTTCTTTTTTTATATATAAAAAGACATTTTGCCTCAATTGGTAGCGAAATTAGAACAAGAGATTGTTCAAAACTAGTAGTATCATGTATGTACATATGTTTAAAACGGAAACTTTATTTTGTCAGCATAAATTAATTTTTGCGATAAAACAATTGATTAAAGCTGTATTTCCGACGGAACAAATGCGCTTAAGATCGTAAAAATGAAAAACTAAGACTTGATTACAAAATCTTTTGACATATTCTAGTAATCTGTCAGTAATTCCAACAGATTGCTTTGACGGAAACACTCTTAATGCTTTAGTCTTTTCGTGCACGCCTGCTTTATCAATTGATCACTTACAGTTTGTAGTTTGTTCAGTTATACTTTAAACATATTGTATATACATACACCACTACATATATATTTTTTGATTAAAGAATATATGGACAAATATTTCAAATTTAAACTTACGCATGTACTATATCGCGATTTCAAAGATTCCATAGACAAAAGACAAATATAGTCAACTTCAACAAAAATTTATTTATAGTTTTTAAAGTTTGTTATTTTTTTATACTTTTCAGTTTATATATATATAAATTCATGAAAGGCCGCTTCTTATTAGTTCATTCACTTGCCAGGATTAAAATTAACGATTAAACGGTGACATTTTTAAATGATACTGAGAATTTTTTAGCAAGTTTGGGATTTTATTTCACCTGAAGGCAATCCTTATCACTATCCAATTAACGGTTAGTAAACGATTATCTAGATCTTCTTGATTTTAGGATAAAGCATGAAAGGAAGAGTACTACAATTTTCAAGTTAACAAATCTGATGATTATTATTTTTTCCTTGTGAATTTTTTGGCAGATACTGAAGATCTGCTCTACAATAGGTTCATTAAAGTTATATAATTGCTTTAGTGTGTTTTTCTATTTATAGATATATGTAAAAATAGTTTTCAGATTCATGCATAATTTTTTTTCATTACTGCAGGATTAATACTTTTGTCAGATCTCATCTGATATTATCTAGATAGTATGATGAACAAGCTGAGAAATTGAACAAATATTTTGGGTGAACATTACAATAGAAACAACAAGCGAAACACTTTGATCTTAAAAGACTGCTTTAACATACATATGTGCATGTAAAATAAATTATGGGACAATGTGTGTTTATAAAAAGAACAAACATTAAATACGGTATATTTTACTTAATTATCACTTTTGGTTGTTGTCCTAAAGCAGGAATTGGGAACGGTGACTACGAGCCACATGAAGCTCTTTAGTGAAAAAAGGTGTGACTCTTTTATTTTGGATAATATATATATATTAAAAATTCATTATGTTATAAAATAATATTTTATTTATGTATAATAATATATAATTTGTAACTAATTGTATTAATTTTATTACAATTCAATTAATACAAATGTGTATAGATTATTGTGACTTGCAAATGGTTTACATTTAAAACAGCATACCACACATTATGTCTTTTTCAATGAATTATGTGAAAAGTAAACACACGAGAAAATTCATTGATTCAAGTCTGAAGGCTTTATCATTATTAAAATGCATGAATTATATGCCAATTTTAAACAAATTGGCTGAAGACATAATAGTTCAAAAGTTACATTAGTAAATTTGAACAGATTTATATAAGTGATCACTGATAAATTTTATAATGTAAATTTATTATATTTACTAAAAAAAAATTAAATTTACAGAAAAAATTTTTTTTTGTTAATAAATGAAACCATTGTCTTGAAAGAATTTTAGTAAAATTTAGATTTTTTGGCTAGGATTGTAATGTTATATGAATTTTTATTTTATTTATTGTTATTAGTATAGCATTATAGGCAGTATTTAATTTTTATATATTATGTACACATACTAAATATGATATAAACATAAGGGGTATACATTATAACTTATACACTTGTTCGGTGGTTTTGGTAAAGCGCCATCATTTGAACATTAATAACAAGTGATAGCAGGTTACGTGAGTAACTTGTTTTTGTTTTTCATAAATGTACCTTTAAGGTTTTCTTGCAATGATATATATTGCAGAGACTTTGATTATATGGTGATACTGAACTGAGATCAGACCCATATAAATATCTGGCTTGCTAGGCTGAGTTTGAAGACTTTACCGGTCTGAAAAATTCACGCTTGCAATCTGATAGAAACGTTTTGCATAAACACTTGAGAGTCAGTGTTTAGATCTAATTTCTATACTCTATCCCTCATTGAGGAGAGCAAACCAGCTTGAAATCAGCTGATCTGGGGGTGAGCAAATGAAAGAGGTAGTTAATTCTGACTCTTTTTTCGTTTATGTAAACAAATTTTACACTTGTTCGGTGGTTTTGGTAAAGCGCCATCTTTTGAACATTATTAACAAGTGATAGCAGGTTACGTGAGTAACTTGTTTTTGTTTTTCATATATATATGTAGGTATACATCGACTGTAAGTATCCAGCCAATTTAAAGTATGTTATAGTTTTATATTTTTATTTACTGTGCCAATATTAAAAACTTAAAAACAACAGAGATAATTTTTTTAACATATTACATACTTTTATTGACTGTGCACTGAAAATAAAAAAAAAATTGTTCAACCACATGGATTGACTTAATTAATTTCTGGACCCACCATGCTTTTATTTTAAGTTAAATCTAAAAACCCCAATTGTGGTTGAACAAACAATTAATTTTTTTTTTTTTTATAGTGCATGATCAATGAAACATTTATTATAATTTTTTTATCTCTATTATTTTTTACAATATTGTTCATAAAACTTTTTATATCTATATAGTTTGTTGCATTTATGTTTTTTAATGATTTTCTTCGTTATTATTAAATATTTCTTCCGACAGTTTTATATTATCCTTTATAATCCTCCTTGGATAATCATTATTTTTAAGCCTCTTAATTTTTACCTTTACTTGCTTTTTATAATCTTCCTTATTTGGGCAATAATTTATAGTTCTATACATTCTTGAGCTCATGTTATTTATTTTTCATGTCTCATCCATATTTATTTTCAGTTAGTTATATTATCAATATTGTTTTATTTATATATGGATATTTCTATTTGTAAGCTGGAGAAATCATGTGATGCTTTGATATATTCATTTCATTCTATGGGTTAATATATTATTCTATTAATGTATTATATAAATATGCCAACTTATTTTGTTTTTCTTTTTCTGTCGTAAATTTTATGTTTACAATTAATTTATTAATATCTTATAGAAAACAATCCATTTGTCTTTGGATTTTGCTAAAAAATTAACAGATAATCATCAACACATCTTTTTATAAAAATTGGAGCATTTTTTATTAATTTATCATTAATATTTGTAGTTCTTCCACATATATATATATATATATATTACTTAGCACTCTACTTTCTGCTACTCCTATTAGCAATCCTTTTTGGTATTTTTAATGTTCTCTTTTAAATTCAAATGTAATTTCTTTTAAACAAGTTTCCATAATTTTTATCGATTTTTAAATCAATATTTCCATTCCTTTATTTTTATCATGTGTATAGTTATTAAATGCTAATGGTATAGCTTTTTTATATTGACAATTGTGTACACTGATATAAAAAATTTTTGGTGCTCCATTCTTTTGCTCCCTAAATATGCAAATATTTTTTTTATCTATTGGACTATTATTATATATTTCTTTTCTATACATTTTAAATTTAATATCATCTTTTTAATTTTCATAATAAATTTCATTGCACTTGTGCTTTCAATATTTGTGCCACTTTTTCATCTAACTTCCTAAAATCCAACAGTGTCTCTCTATATATATATATATATATATATTAATAATAACAAGTCAGATGTCACATGACTTATATATAGCTTGCACTTACAAATATGTAAAATTAAGAGCGTGCTAATAGCTCTAAACAAGCTTTTTTTTTTTTTATTTGTGATAAATGCTACTACAAGAGAAGGCATTCAAATCATTTTTTATCTTGGATTGTCCCCATCCCCAGACTGGTTTTGACCTATGGGTCTCTTCAGTGAGGAGTTGGGACATTAGATTTAAAAAACCAACTCAAGCAAAGCATTTATCTAAAAGTTAATTGTTAGAAGAAGATCTGAAACTTTTAGACATCTACATGCCTTTAAAGTCAGCTCTCCAACTGAAAAAATCATATGGGCCTGAACTTAATTCAGATACTCCATATATTAGTAGGCTTAGCCCTTTAATTTAGCTAAAGCCACAACAGCAAAATAATAATAGTAATAATAACAAGTCAGATGTCACATGACTTATATATAGCTTGCACTTACAAATATGTAAAATTAAGAGCATGCTAATAGTTCTAAACAAGCTTTTTTTTTTTTTTATTTATGATAAATGCTACTACAAGAGAAGGCATTCAAATCATTTTTTATCTTGGATTGTCCCCATCCCCAGACCAGTTTCGACCTATGGGTCTCTTCAGTGAGGAGTTGTGGCTTTAGCTAAATTAAAGGGCTAAGCCTACTAATATATGGAGTATCTGAATTAAGTTCAGGCCCATATGATTTTTTCAGTTGGAGAGCTGACTTTAAAGACATGTAGATGTCTAAAAGTTTCAGATCTTCTTCTAACAATTAACTTTTAGATAAATGCTTTGCTTGAGTTGGTTTTTTAAATCTAATGTCCCAACTCCTCACTGAAGAGACCCATAGGTCGAAACCGGTCTGGGGATGGGGACAATCCAAGATAAAAAATGATTTGAATGCCTTCTCTTGTAGTAGCATTTATCATAAATAAAAAAAGCTTGTTTAGAGCTATTAGCATGCTCTTAATTTTATATATATATATAGTTTTTACATTTTCTTCAATCATTTTTACATGAAAGTGATCTGCCATTATACATACCTAAATAAAAGATCATCAAATGATGACCTGGGTCCAAAATCAAAAGATTTTTAACACACCTCTCCTAACAATAATGACTGTGATTTAATTTAGCCTATCATAATTTTAAATGTCTATAAAAAGATCATTCACATACACATTCTGCCTTCAAGACAGGTCACTTGGTATTTCAATTAAGAATTATCAGGCAACTGAGAAGAAAGACTATGGCATTTTAAAATTAATATATTTTTGATGAATATTGGTGAGCAGCCTATGTATTATGTGAATAATCATTTAGTAATAACAACTATGGTAAAACACAATATATGTAGTAGACATTTAGGAATTTGACCTTCTTAGTTTTCTTAAGGCCCCAAGGAGGGATTAATGGATTTTTTAAAATTAAAAGCAATCACGCCAACACACACTCAAACCCAAATATATTTAATATACATGTGCATATAAATTTTTTATAAATTTATACAAAGTTAGTATTAGAGAAATATCCATTATTTTTTTATAATATATTTGCTTATGTTAATAAAGTAATTTTATTTATCATACGGTGAATGCAACTGGTTGTATTTATTATTAGATTATTATACACCTTACAGATGAAATATTAAATTAAAAACAAAAACGAGGTTTAATTAAAATAACAACAGGAAGATATTTTAGGTTATTCAAAAAAAGTCTTCCCATTTCACTTTTAAAGCACTCTGTTTTGAATTGCTAATTATAAATTTATATTTTATGTATTATACATATCAAGAGCTTGCCTTAGAATACTCTATAACATATTTCTGGATTTTTAATAGGGGAAAAAAAATTATATGTTAAAAAAAAAAGAGAAAAAAATATTTGTTTATATATAATTTTCTAAATATAAAATAGAGGTTTTTATTTTCCAATTTTGCAGCGATAAAAATTATATACAGTTAACTTATCAATTTTAAAAATCAAATTCTGAAGAACAATAGGTTTAGAATGTTAATTAATTTATGTAATAACGTTTAGAAACTGTATTTTACATTGACATATGAAACTAATCACGTGATTTCTACCACAAGAACATTTCTCTCTGATATCAGAATATACGTCTGACCTGAAAAAGATCAAAAGTCATTTAAAGAATGCACCTTTACTCCACTTACCAAGTGGTTCCTCAAAACTCATCATAAAGCAAGAATATCAAATAAAAAGCAAATGATCACATGATCACCATCTCTTATACTAGCACATAATTATTTATAAACAAGGCAAAACTCTCCATACAGTAGCGCCACTCTGTGCCAACCAGAGTAATCAATGGATGCCAGAAGGCTTGTGCATAAAATCCCTATCTCACTACTGTACGGAGAGTTTTGCCTTGTTTATAAAAAGCAAAAGATTGTAATGACTTTTTAAGCAAAAGAATTTAAGGTTTATTCCTGTGAATAAAAATTATACCATAAATTGTGAATATTGTATTAACAATTAATTTAACCTAATATACTAATAATTAAAAAAATCCCTTATATGCATGTATAAGATAAGCACTTAAAATATCAACATAAATTTATGTAAAAATATTTAGCTTAAAGTTCCCATTCAGCACTCACCATCCAGTTTTCTGAGTCATCCATTGCTCATTCTAAGGGTCCATCATTATACTATAAATTCTTTGAAAATATTGATTTGTTTTGGAGGATATATATTAGGTGTTAATGATTGAGGATCTTCAGAAAAAAAGAGTTTAAAATAGACAATAGACTTGCTACTTTGATTTTTCTTTATATATATATCTTAAAAAATTCAATTTAATGACATTACACTATTCATTACCTTCATGTTTTGATGCCCAGGGTTCTTCTCTATAAACTTGTCAATTTTTTTCCTTCATGCAGTTGTATTAATTTCTCATTAATTAATTCTTTAATGTGTGATTTCAAAACCTCTTCAATGTTATCATCAAATTTGGTAAATTCAGCTTTTTGGGTTAGGTCAAATATGGTTTTCCATGTCATTAAAACAGGTTCCCTTTTTGGCTTCAGTGCTTGTAATGAGCTGTGGACAGTCTTTCTTCCACATAAGGCTAAGAATAATATTAGTGATCTTGATTGATGTATTGTTTATAAAATTAACATTGGTTTTTATATTGATGCATTTCCACAGAAGTGGAATTGTCTTATCACATTCTTATCCAAAGTTTTGATGAGATGCTGCCTTAGTTATTGAAGGTAGAACATTTTGAAGTTTTCAGTAATTCCTTGATATATAGCTTGAGAAAATGATGTTCAGTGGTATTAGTCAATGCCATGATTCCATTTGAAAATACATGTAGCTAAATTTTTAAAATCTGTAAAAAATGATAACTCAATACCACAAAAAATGTGATTTATTATGCAAATATATAGCAGAATGAAATAAGAAAGGGAGACTAAATTCATAGTTGACAAGTTTTTGTGTTCTGCAAAATTGTTTTTCATTGTGCTGGGAAAAAACCTTATACTGAAGTATATTTTTTTGAAAATTTCATAGGGTTATATTATTTATGTAAAAATTATTTAGAATTAAAAAACCAATGTTTAATAATATCTCACTTAATTATATTATTTTAGTCATAAAAGCTTATTAATTATTATCAATTTAAGAATAGTCAAATTATAGTATTATACATTACTAAAACCTAATAGCATAGTTAATTAAAAAAAAAAAGAAAGGTATTATAGCTTTAAAAAGTGTCTAATACATTGTAAAAAATATTTAAGATTTCTTTATAGTATGTGTATTACGCAGATCTAAATAAATGCCATAAATATGGTAACTCTATAAACAAATATATAGGTGTATATAGAAATATGGTGATGCGGAAAAGAGAGACTAGAGATCAGAGAAGATAGATTGAACTTGGAAGAAGACCTTCATCTTGCAGTGGATTGATAATGGTTGACAATGATGATGATGATGATAACTGTGGTAATTTTTATGACATGAGATGTTATATTATGGGAAGTAAGCATTTTTTTGGAATAATCTAAATTTTTAAAATAATACAATACATTGTGGTGGCAGAGATACGAATCATTTAAATAAAAATTAAAAGGACGAATCTTCTTTAATTTATTTATATTGCCTTTTCATCATACATAATTTATCATTAAATGCATAATATGAAATTATATTCCTCCTCTTTTATACTAAAAATATGTTTACGAAGTAGTAATTTTGATTGACTGTAATTAGCATTTATAAAGTATATAATTTAAAATTGCTCAACTGAATATTTTAGCTAAAATTTATGTGAAATAATACTTCTATTTTTTTATTTTGGTACTGCATTCTTTTAAAAGTTTGCAATAATGACACCATTTTTTTGACAATGTCTGAAACAAATTATGAGATTATAATTTAAAATTGAGTAAATAAAGATTTTTTAAACTTAAATTTAATAATATTTGATAAACTTTTATTAGTAATTTCATAATTCATCAAATTATTCCCCCCCCCCCTCCATTTTTTTTTATTGAAAATACTTTAGATATATGATGACAATTTTGATTGGATGAAAAAGTTGTAATTCAAGTTTACTTAGCTGAATATTTTAGTTAATATATATTGAACACAATTTAAAATTAATCATTAATAGTATAGAATTTGAGCAAAATTTATTTTTAATTTTATGCTGAATGAAAAGGGTATTTTCATTTTTAGTACAATATTTTTTTTACATTTGTGATAATGCCATCTTTCACTTGGTTATGTCTGAAACAAATTAAGATGCTATGATTTAAAATTATGTAAATACAGTACAGTATTTTATCTTATATTTAGTAACTTTGATCACATAAAGTTGATTCTTAATTGCATACTGCATGAGATCAATTTTTTCCTTAAATTACAATAACTAAATTTTACAATTACAATGATTGTAATTTTTGCTATAAGCAAAATACTGTTCATAAAAATTTTAGTCCATAAAATTGAGTAAATATACAATTTTAAGTTAATGTACATATTTTAAAATATAATATTAATACATTTAGTTATTTTTTATGATGAAAGTAGGCTTTGGATTATTTATGGCACTGAATGAAATGCAATTCTTTTTCATTTTTTAATCATTAATGATGAAAATCTTTTGAATATGCCATTAATGAACATATTGACTGTCTTAACAAGACACTGGATGAACATTGAATAAAATACTGCATATTAATAATATTTTTTCATTTTTAATCGATATTGTAATATTATATACTGTACTATGCATAATGCATAAACTCTGTACTGTACATTTTTATCATGAAGGTCTTTATTTTTTTTTTTTTACAGATGACATAAAATCACTATTCTATAATCTCATCAATTTTACAAAATGGCTGCCATTTTCAAAATGGTGGTTGTGAAAAATTTCAAAATTTTTATTTACGATTATTATAGCAAAAAATCGATTGTAAATCAAAATAGTGGGTCCAAATTGTTATGGGAATTTTTGCATGAAGGTTCAGTGCTAAACAGGGGATATATATATATAATACATATTTTGTGGGTTCAGGGTTATATATATATATATATATATATTTTGTGGGTTCATCTGTGTTAAAAACTTTTAATATTAATATACTGACATTTCAACTTGGTCACACAAGCCATCCACAGAGTTATAAAAGGTAGAAAGACGATTGTAGAGGTGCTACAATCACTGATTTGAATAAAATGTTAAAATTCCACCAATAGCAAAAAATGTTAAATTTAGGAATGTTTTTTAAAAAAATCTTTCCAAATAGGAGGAAGTTTGCATGTATCATCTCGCTTATTGATATAATCTGGCCTTTTAAGTATCTTAATGGCTTCTCTAATTTTGCATTGGTAGAGATTATCACATCTGGATATGATCCTGGTACTAGAAAAATCAATTTTTATGACCTGAATCTATAGTATGGAGTGAGAGTGCTGATGATGATGAGTGTTGTTTAATTGCATTAACATGCTCATCTCTCATAACACTGATGCGATGATTACTCATACCTATGTAAGAAGCTTTACAATTTTTACATGAGATTTGATAGACATCATGAGATTCAAGAGGGATTGAATCCTTAGAATTGGTCATTATATTGCTGAGATTCAAGAGGGATTGAATCCTTAGGCTTGGTTATTATATTGAATCTCATGGTGTCTATCAAATCTCATGTAAAAAAATTGTAAAGCTTCTTACATAGGTATGAGTAATCATCGCATCAGTGTTAGGAGAGATGAGCATGCTAATGCAATTAAACAACAGTCATCATCATCAGCACTCTCACTCCATACTATAGATTCAGGTCATAAAATTGATTTTTCTAGTACCAGGATTATATCCAGATGTGATAATCTCTACCAATGCAAAATTAGAGAAGCCATTGAGATACTTAAAAGGCCAGATTGTATCAATAAGCAAGATGATACATGCAAACTTCCTCCTATTTGGAAAGAGTTTTTTAAAAAACATTCCTAAATTTAACATTTTTTACTATTGGTGGAATTTTAACATTTTATTCAAATCAGTGATTGTAGCGCCTCTACAACCGTCTTTATACCTTTTATAACTCTGTGGATGGCTTGTGTGACCAAGTCAAAACGTCAATATAATAATATTAAAAGTTTTTAACACGGATGAACCCGCAAAATATGTATTTTATATATTTAACCCGTGCAAATCTTCGTTTTAACATATATATATAATGATTAATGATTTGGCTTTCTGTTCATTTCTTGCTTTAAGAATTTTGATTGACTTTAAGGCTGGAAAGTATTATCTTACAACGTTAGTAAAAAAAAAAAAAAAACCACTTCTTATTTTAATACATTTTATCTCACAGTTTATTAATATCTTATTCTCATTTTTGTGTACTAAATTAAACTGATAGCATCTCTGGATAATTTAAATTGTTTTTTTCTCCGTTTTTCTGCATTTGTTAGGAATTATTTTATCTTTTGCAATATAGTTACAAAGTTTAAAAAGCCATTCAAAAATAGTTTTTTTCACAGTTTAAAATAAACATAAACAACAATACAGTTATTATTTTTTAATACCTTGTTCAGATTACTTTAGTTATTATGATTTAGTTATCTGCCCAGTCCAACTAATTTTATCAAATCTTACTGTTTATTAATCTGGAATTCAACCTACTGCAATTAGTTCATTCTTTTAGATCATTGATCTCTCTGACTAATAAAAATAATTTTACATATGTACTAGTTGATGTAAAATAGTATTGTGTTTGTATAAAATAAAAATATTCAGTCAGGAAATTAAATAATCTTTATTAGTCAGGATATAAAGCCCCAAAAGATTATGCAGATTATGCAAATGTATGCAGATTATGCAAATGTATGCAGAAATATGTGAGATCTGACTATACTACTTCATCTAGTGAGAAATGGTGTTTGTTATTTATGATATATAAATTTTTAAAATTGCAAAGACACTGTCTAGTAAGCTATTTATAAAGATGAATAATTACATCTGTTTATCTATATAATGTTAATAAATCCAGATATGATATGGATTCACTGCCATGATAAATCGTTTTTTAAAATTTGAAACTTTTGATACTTATTCAGCTGGTAGAGTTCAGGTTATTCTTGGATTTAGCATATTGTCACAGTTTACTATTTGGAGAGAACTGGTGGAAGTAAATACGATAATTAAAAAAGCAGTCTTCATATATAGTTATAAGAGATTTAAGTCTGATTCTAGGCGGAAATTGATTAAGGCTATTGGGAATTAGTTTGTGAACACAAAAAGTTTTTATAACTATTTCAGTTGAGTTCTTTAAAAGTAAATACACAGCCATTTGATACCTGCAGTAATGATATCAGAATCATGTGGGACTGATCACTTATATGGCAATTATTATGTAATCCCTGAATAAGTGAATCAGCAAAGAATCATATCCTGTAGCTATTGGTGGAAAGTTTTAACATCACTGCAAAAAGGTGTCATATTTTGCTAAAACTTTCATTCTGCTTTTAGTCAGATTTTAGTAACAACAAAAACACAGTGACCTTTTGACAATAAATACATATCAGGTACAGTTTAGTTATAATCAATAATTAAATGGAATAACCATTGTCGAAATATTTTTCAACCTAAGATGAATGGGCTATTAAGGGAATGGAAAAATTCATTTTCTATTTCAATGATATTTTAATAACCACAAAAATGGAAAATGAATTAAGTGCAGTATAAATAAAATATATAAAATATTAGAGAAATTTGGAGCTTTACAAAATGTCATAAAAGAGTGCATTTTGTATAGAAAGTAAATTGAGTTTTTAGACATGTGACTAATAGAAATCAGTATTCAAACCCACAAAAAGTCAAAAAGCACCTAAAGCTAAATTTTTGCAATTGCTAGACATTTTCAATAGATTTTTTAAAGAGAAAAATCTCATGTAGTAACTCTGCTATGATTTACTAAAAAACAACAGTGAAAGAAATGAACAAAATGAACAAGATTGATTTTAAACAGGCAAAAAATCTCTATATAGTAGTGCCACTTTGTGCTAACCAGAGTAATCAATGGATGCCAGAAGGCTTTTGCATAAAATACCTATTTAGTGCCTACTCTTTCAATATCCTCAGACTAGTTTCTGGCTTGTGATCTTCATCAGTGAGGAGCCTTGGATCTGAGAGCACTGCACCTAGATCTTAGGATCTAATGCAACCCTCACTGATGAAGGCCACAAGCCAGAAACTAGTCTGGGGATATTGAAAGAGTAGGCACTAGATAGGGATTTTATGCACAAGCCTTCTGGCATCCATTGATTACTCTGGTTAGCACAAGGTGGCACTACTATATGGAGATTTTTTGCCTGTTTACTAACAGTTATGTGCTAGCATGAGATGGTGATCATGTGATGTTTAGTGGTTTAAGATTGATTTTAATAAAATAAATGTTTGTTAATGTGAAGTCAACTCCTTGTTTATTATAGAGATGACTAAGAAGCAATTGGGATCATGGATGCTTTTGAATATGGAATTGGAAGTTATTTTACATAGAATTTATGAAGAAAATGCCTGATTTCTCATGCTTTTAGAACTTTATTAGCAGTAGAAAAGAATTATAGTCAGCTGGATTAGGAAGCCCTGATGATAGTATATGCATTTAAAAAGTTCTCTGATATGTATATGGACATACTTTCAAGATTATACTGATTGTGAAACTTTGTTAAAAATATTAGGAAATCTGAAGCATATTGTGGATCATGAAAATTAGCAGATGATCAGTGAATTTTAGCATCTTATAATTTTGAATGTGTATTTTAGACAAAAAGGTAGTTGGTTATCCTAATGCATTTATTAGAAAGTTGGATGTGCATGAATATTAGCCATGGATTACTGAAATAAATTATATAGATTCAATGAAATCAAATGTTTTAAATAGTACAGTTGTGAACAAATGGACTAAAGGTGATCCTGGTTTTAAAAAATATATTAAGAAAGAATGCCCATGATATCAATCAATTTATATAGTTGAACCAATTTGGAACATGTGTGATAGTCTGTCTGTGAATAAATAATGCATTTTGATAACGACTGTGGATTGATTCTTACTGAAGGAAGAGGTCAAGTATTATAGCTATTGCACAAAAGATATCAGGGTAATGACAGAAGAAAAGAACTAGCAAGATCACATATTAAGTGTCCTGGTATGAGCAATGATGTTGAACAGGCAGTCAAACACTGCAAAGCTTGTAAACTAATCTACCCTTAAAAATAGGAAGTATGACCACAAGCTACTAAATCATGTTTTAGCAAAAACATGTGGATTATGCTATGTCTTTCAATGACCATATTTTTTGGGGGTCATTGACTCACATTTAGAATGGATTGAAAATAGAGTAATTAAATGTAAAAGTGCTGTGGATTGCTCATCACGCCACAGGTTTTCAGAAACAATCATTTCAGATAATAGAGTCAGGTTTGTTTCATTACTGGATTTGTTTCACTACAACTAAAAGATTTTCTAGCTAGTAAAGGGATGCAGTACATTTTAACATTCCTATATCTAGCTAGTAAAGGGATGCAGCATATTTTAACATCCCTATATTATCCTGAGTCAAAATGATTATCCAAGAAAACAGTGCAGCAGTTTGAACCACACATTAAATAAAATCAAGTATGAAGATATTTACAAAGCTTTAATGGCCACCATGCTTTCCCAACATTTTATGCTAAACACAAATGCTAGAAAAATAACTGTGGAAATGTTGATGAAATGAAAAATTTCAGATTCACATATCAGTGTTGGTTCCTAGTCAGATCAAAAAGGGAAATAAATTAGTAACAGTGAGATATAATATAGGTGAAACAATATGGTTATCTGATATAATGAAAAAACAGTAATGAATCAGAGTTGTGTCAAAAACACTGTTGAAACAACTAAGAATAATAGAGATGGCTGATGGAAATGAAGTCCGGAACACATAAGCTAGAAAATGAGAAGACATATTCTTCCTTAGCAGAAAAAATGGGTTTTTGATAAATTATTATGTTGGTGCATTAGCAAAAGTACAAAAGGAAAAAAGGACCAGAGCTGCAAACATAGAAGCTGATTCATTGAGAGTGAATGACCATCCTGATAAATCATCTGAGGTACAGAGTGAAGAAATTATCCAGTGTGTTTTAGATTGATGAAGATAGTAGAGAAAGTACAGTGGAGGAACATAACACCAAGGCAGGCAAGAAACAGAAGACCTGAACAATTTAAGGACTATGTGTGTGTGATTAAAGATGGTTTTCTAAAGTGAGGGGGGAAGTTCTCTATATGACTAATAAAACAATATTGTGTGTGCTTGTATATGTAGTATATAAAAAGTAACCAGACAATATCACCATTGACTATACACTAAAAAATTAGTCTAAAATATATAAAATTCCAAATAATGATACAGATATTTGTGCAGATGTATGCAAAAGTGTGCAGAGATCTGACTACAATATTGCATCTAATGAAAAATAGTGTGTTATTTATGAGACATAAATATGCAAATTTGCAAAATTACCTAGTATGCTAGTTGTAGAAATGTTTAATTATATCTGTTCATCTATGTAATGCGAATAAACCCAGATTTGATATATTTGACCACTATGCTTTCTTTGATTGGAATATTTGATGCTTGTTCAACTGGTAGTGATCAGATTACTCCTGGTTATAGCAATCATTAATCAACTTTTTTTCCTGGCATGCTTCTTTTTTGACACATCCTCCCAATGTATTTGTCATATTTCTTCTGCTTCTAAATATAAGCATACTTTGGTTTTTTATGGCATGCACAGTTTCGTACACATTCAAAAGCTAAAAGTCTCTGATTGAAGCCTATTATATCTTTCTGAACAAGACCCATTACACATTTTGCTCTGCATATTAGTAAAGAAGTGGAGTGAAAATCCCAAGAGTTGAAATTTTCATATGGAAGCTAAGACCTATCACTTTTGATACTCGAATATTTTATAACCTCTTGGCATTAAACCATTTGACAATTATTATTTCTTATTTAAGAATTACACATTATGTGAACCTATTTGTACACACATTTTTATTACTTTTCATTTAATTGTTATTTAATATATGCCTGAGGTTCATTGTCTTCTTACAGCAATTTATTTTTACATAAACTCATTTAAAGTTGTAATTATAAATTTTATTAAACGCTCACTATTATTTCAGTAATAGTTTTAACGTAAGCATGTGTTTTAAAGACCTACAGAGGTCCCTAGTGACGATTTTTTCAGACGCTCATTGCTAAGGTTTACAGCCTTGTTAAAACTATTATAAACTCATTTTAAAAATTTTATTTTATTACGCATTGTTTATCAATATGCTTTTTTTATTTTTTTATAACTGAATAAATCTTGAATGTTCCAATGGCGCCGATAATTAGATTAATTAAAGAAAGAAACAACAACTTATTATCTAATTAAGTAATTAAGGTTTTATTCATTTTTGTTTTTAAAATTATTTTCCTCTCAGAGACAATAATAATATAAGCAAATCCATATTCATTTTAATTATTCTAATTAATAAACTATTAATTACTATGTAAAGTAGAAAGCTAATAATAGAAATTAATGCGATTAGAATTATTAATTTTTAAATAAATTTAGTAGATATGCATTTGTATCATTAATAGTTAATATATTTTCATTTTCAATTTCTAGGTCAAGTATATGCTAACAGCAGTCGTTAAGTTGAAAGATATAATTTAAACTTAAATATTAATTGTTTTTATTAGTTTCAATTTTTAAAGGTATTTATTTAACTATCTTTTTCTTGTTATTAAAAAAAGTATCATAACTGTTCGACATAGAAATTTTTTATCCCAGATGGAATAAAATAAAAGAGTTTAAATTCACCCAATATACAGTAAAAAGCATTTCAATTTAAAGAGACCGTTTATTGTTTAACACCATGATATGCCGATAAAGATTATTAATGGTATCTGAATATGTAGTCACTCACTAGTTACATTATCTCATAATGTTGTGATGGATATTTTCAATTGATGAGAGATCTAAAAACTAGGTGGTCTAAGAAAGCAGTTGGACTTTTGTATATTCTATTGGAAGATGTTAATGGTGTGTGATTACATAAGTTTTCCGGAAAATGTCTACAGGATTTTCATCCAGAAAATCTTATATGAATTATAAAAAATTATTGATACACTATAAAACTATTCACATGCTACTGCCACCCATATAATACACTACAAAACTATTCACATGCCTGTGTGATATGTGTGTGTTGGAGATAATTGGTTTCCATGAATAATGCCACCTCATATAAAAATATTTGGTATAAAATTATTATATTTTTAATCAGTAAAATTTATAACCATGACAGTGATAGCTAACCAAAATTAAAAATTATGACTTTGGTTGATATCAAGAAAATTTAAAATGGCATCCTATCCCATACAGTCAGTAAGAGAGCATGCCAAAAGTTATCTTTGCTAGTCTTGGTATTTATATCTTTCTCATTTTTCATTACTACCTTTAAACCAATTAATAATTTGACATTTTCTTTTCTTCCATGTAGTTAGAATTTTTTGAAAATGCTCATTTTTACTACTGTATAAAAAGGTTTATGGCTTTATTTCTTGGGATTTGATAAGAATTCTATGACATCCCAATTCTAAGTCAGACATTCTACTAACTTTCCAAAGCATGCAGGGAAAAATGCACATGGCTTGCATAATAATTCATAAGAACTTCAAGTGCCAGAT
The DNA here is from genome assembly GCA_028023455.1 of Epiperipatus broadwayi. Lineage (NCBI taxonomy): Eukaryota > Metazoa > Onychophora > Udeonychophora > Euonychophora > Peripatidae > Epiperipatus > Epiperipatus broadwayi. The sequence continues at coordinate 24,552 of JAQFVV010013113.1, forward strand.
CTGTGAGTACCACCTGGAATCTCCTGATTACAAGTCAGAGGCTCTATGAACTATACCAAACCATGTAGAATAAGAAAATGCTAATGGTTTTATTACTTGGAAGTTTATAAGAAATTCAAGTGCCAAAACCATGAGCATTAGAATTAATGCTGGATACTCCCAATCCCAAGTTGGACATTATACCAACTGCACCAAACCATACAGGTTAAAAACATTAATGGCTTTATTGCCAAGGAGTTCATAAGAAATTTGAATGCTGTATAAAATTTTTATTTTTATACTAAAACTCTATAAGTTAGACTTGATTTTTTTAGTAATGTTCTAAAAAATCACATTAGACATTTTTATATTTAAAAATTGAGTTGAAAATCAAGCAATGTATCATAATTCTCATCAACAAAGCTAATGTTTCAGAAAATGAATGAAATCTTTTTTATTTGAAGTTTTTTAAAAATGTGAATGAATGAAAGGATATTTATGATAGATCTATCAAATTCTGCTTTAAAATCAGATATTTTTTTATTAATAAATATAAATCAGAAAAGATTTTAACACAGTACTGTTGTTTTCTTTCATTATATTACTATAAAATTTATTAACCCTTATTTATAAAAAAAATAAATAAATGAATAAATTGACAGTTTATGTGCATATGCTTTTTGTTTTAAATAATAATCAACCAATCAGTGTGTAAAATTAATCAACATTTTTTATAAACAAAAAAATCATATATTTTTTACACCAAAATCTTTGCATGAAAACTTGACCAGAAGAAATTAATGCTCATATGGTATGTTTTCTGTGTGGGACTGTCTTTTAAATGTAAGCCAACTGACTGTAACATATCAATCTCTTCATATTTTTTTTGAAATAAAATGTCAATAAAAGCATTACTAGAAAAAACAAACTATAAAAAACACCACAGGTAATTATTACTGATGATAATGTTAATACAGCATTTTAAAACTACAGAACAACAATGCTCTTTAGAAATAAGGAATATTTTGTAATGACTGGGAAATCAGATTCATTAAATGTTTTCTGAAGTAGGTTGTGACTATTTTACTTCCAATAAAAACAAATGGGCTAATTGTATTCACATTACTGAATATAAAAACCATACTAGGATAATTTCTGATGCCTTTGTTTAGTCACTTTGTCAACTATATTTATTATTTTCACAACTTAATGCATATCATCTGTGATTTGACTTGTGGAGAAACTGTCTGTATATAGATCTATTATTTCCTCATTCATCTTCCAATAAAGTTTACAAAATACATTCAGTTTTTGTATATGGTAGAAGAAAAAAACTATTTTTCTAGTATTCTATTCTTTATTTTACATGGAGCATATATAACTGCAAAACTTCCAATTTACATGTACATTACTTAGAATTTAAACAGAAGGTAATCAATTTTTTACACTGCTATATTAAATCAACATTGATTTAATATAATAGTATAGGGAATGAGTAAAGAATTGATTACTCTCTATTTAAATTACAGTTAGAAACTGTTCTAGAAAATCTCTTAGCAATTACATTTCTCGGAATTGCATATAAGTTTTTAAATTTTTTGATTTGCATATCATATCTAACTCTTACTATTGTAATGCAAATTTTTTACAGACAACTTTTATATTAAATAATATATAACAAAATACTAGGTGAGAAAAAGATAATGAGAAATATAGAATTTGTTGCTGAACAGCATAATATAAGCAGAGTTCATTCATTAAAAGAATATAAGTTAAATTTTACAAGAGAAAGGAAAATAATGATCAACATTATAGAGTTACGAAAAAATTTCTAAAAAAAAAAATCTTATTGTATTAATTGATCTTCTAATGCAATTATTTATCATATGCAAATTTTATAATAATCAGTGTTATTATAAATTTATTTAAACGCACATTGATTATGTAAGTAATATTTACTATGGCAGTAACCTCAGGAATATGCGTGTAAAATGCGATAGTAGGGACCTCTACAGATCTTTATCACAAGCTTACATTTTGGTAGAAAAGAGAGGAACTCTTCTAAATAATAATTATTTAAAAAATCTTAATAAATCCTCACAAATGTATCTTAATAAAGATCATCATCACCAACAACCATTATCAATCCACTGCAGGATGAAGGTCTCTCCAAGTTTAATCCATCTTCTCCGATCTTTAGCTTCTCTTCTCCACAACACCCCTGCACATTTTCTTATTTCATCCATCCATCTCACATGTGGTCTCTTTCTGGGTCTTTTACAATCTCTTGGAATCCAGTTTAAAATTTCAATTGTCCATCTATTATCATCTCTTCTAGCAATATGTCCAGCCCAACTCCATTTCAATCTTTTAATTTTTTCAATAAGGTCAGTAACACCTGTTTGTTGTCTTACCCATACATTGCGTTTTCGATCTCTTCTTGTTACTCCCAACATACATCTCTCCATACTCCTTTGAGTGGTCTGAAGTCTCTGTATTGCTCTTCTATTAAGTGTCCAAGTCTCAGATCCATAAGTAAGAACTGGTAAAACACATTTGTTAAAAAACATCCTTTTCAAACACATAGGCATATTTCCTTTTAGTGTCAAGTTATTTCTACCAAAAGCACTCCAACCAAGTTTAATTCTATGATTAATTTCCTCCAATATGTTTCCATCTGTATTAATAATCTGACCAAGGTATTTGTAACTGTTAACTTCTTCTAATTCTTCATAATCAATTTTTATTTTCATATTTTGAGCAAATCGATTAAACATTACTTTAGTCTTTTTAACATTTATCTTTAGTCCTACTTTTCTACTTTCAACTGCTAACTCCTGCAACATTTCCTGCAGCTCTGAAGCATTATTTGCAAAAATAACTACATCATCTGAAAAATCTAAATGATTTAAATACTCTCCATTTACTTTCACTCCTTTAGTTTCCCATTTTAATCCACAAAATACTTCTTGCAGCACTGCTGTAAAGAGTTTTGGAGATATGGAGTCACCTTGTTTTACACCTTTCTCAATGTTGATTTTTCCAGTATCATTATGTAATCTAATTGTTGCTGTTGCATTTTTATAAATATTCTTTAAAATATGACAATATCCTGGATCTATACCTTGATGATTCAATGCTTTAATCACTGAAGAAATGTGTATAGAATCGAATGCCTTTTCATAATCTACAAATCCAAAATATAATGACAACTCATATTTGTTTGTCCTTTCTATGACTTCTCTCAATACCTGGATATGATCTATTGTACTAAAACCACTTTTAAATCCAGCTTGTTCTCTTGGTTGGTGGAAATCCAAAGTTCTCTGTAGATGAGTTGTAATTATCTTGGTAAAAATTTTATATAAAACTGATAAAAGGCTGATAGGTCTGTAATTTCTAATATCTTCTTTATCACCTTTTTAAAATATTAATATTATTACTGCATTCTTCCAATCTTCCGGTACATCTTTATCATTTAGACATTTGGTATATAACTTTGCTAAAATTGTTTCTATTTCTTCACCTGCTTCTTTTAATATATCAATTATAATTCCATCATTTCCTGGAGCCTTTCCTTTCTCCATACACTTAATTGCATGTCTCACTTCTTCATTTAAAATTCTGGGCAATTCGGAAGATGTAATAGATATAGGAGGTACTTGTTCTTTATTACTATATAATTCTTGATAAAAATCTTCTACCAATTTCATGATGTCATCTCTCTTTTTAGTAATAATTCCATCTTTTTTTCTTATTGCAGATATAAATTTCCTACCAATACCAAAATGTTGTTTAACATTTTTGAGACTTTTATTTTCTTCCACAGCTTTCCTTGCTATTTCACAGTTATACTTTCTTATATCATTTTCAACTCTTTTCCGTACCATTTTACAAAATTCGAGATATTCAATTCTTTTTAATACATCATTTTTGTATAGCTTCATATTCCTTCTTTTCTTCATAAATTCTCTAGTCTCAGTAGAAATTTTATTAGTCAATTGCTGCTTTTTTCTACCAGCTATGTTTGTTGCAGTTTTTAAAAGTGTATCAGTTATTTTCATATTAATTTCATTCAAATCTGAATCATGTTCAAAATCTCCTAACACTTGAAACCTATTTGAAAGTTCTAATTTAAATTCATTAGAATGTTTCTGAAGATTAGGAATATCAACTGTAAATATTGTTTTTCTTAATAATTTTTGTCTCTCTAGTTTTACATTAACACGTAACTTACACCTTACTAATCGATGATCACTTCCTGTGTTAAATTTATTAAGAACATTATAATCTTGAAATATGTATTTTCTGTTAGTCAAAATATAATCCAATTCTGCTGTACCTTCATTTGGATGCTTCCATGTCATATTTCCTTTTAACATTTTTCTCAAAAAATGAATTCATAATATAAAGTTTTTCTTTTTCTGCAAACTCCACAAGTCTATGTCCTCTCTCATTTCTATTACCATAACCAAAATTACCTACAGCAATTTCATCTTTCATTTGTCTACCAATTTTAGCATTAAAGTCTCCCATAACAATTTTAAAATGTTGTTTACTCTGATCAAAAGCCTTTTGTACATCCATATAAAAATCTTCTACTACTTCATCACTATGAGAACTTGTTGGGGCATAAACCTGAATTATCTGCGTTTGGTATCTGCTATTAAGTTGTATAACTAATCTTGCCACTCTGTCCGATACACCATCAATCTCCACAATATTGTTCTTCCACTTTTTATTTATAATGAATCCTACTCCACTTGTATTTCCAATATGTGTGCCTTTATAATAGAGTATATGTCCACTTTTTAAATCAATTGTTTCTTCTCCTTTTCTTCTAACTTCACAAAGTCCAATAATGTCCCATTTAATATAAGACAGTTCTTCTTCTAATTCTTGCAATCTTCCTTCACTTGAAAGTGATCTGCAGTTGTAAGTACCTAAATAAAAAGTTGTCATCAAATGGCAGCCTGGGTCCACAATCAGGGGATTCTTAGCACCCTCCGCCTTCGGCCACCAACCGCTGCCTTGGTTGGTGACTTTACAGCCTCCTGGGAATAAGGGCCATGCTTTATTTTTGTCTGTCATAATTGTATATATGTATTGGAAAAATATTAATCATTTACACAAACATTCATTCTGCCTTATCAGGCACTGAGAAGAAAGACCATGGTGTTTCTTGATCTTAAACTCAGAAGTAAAAAGCCAATAAACTCACCATGCTGGCTAATGCGTGTTGGTGAGAAGCCCATCCATGTTCATATACTATATGAATAATCACATAGTAATAACAGCTGCAACGACAAGAACGTATGGAGTGGACATTAGGAATTTGCCCTGCTCGGTTCCTTTAAGGCCTCCAAGAGGAATCAATGGGTCTCCTTTCAGTTAATAGCAAACTCCTTTCTGCAGCCTTAATAAAGATATTATATATTAATTGAAAGTTAAATGATTAAAAACAATTTAGTAATACTTTTCATGGAAAAGGCTCAAAATATAATTATTTTATATGATTATAGTTTTGCCTTGACAACAAGTTGCTAATATTTTATAGGTTTATTTAAGCATTAGAGCTGTGGTAATGTGATTTATATACGATAACCAGTTAGCTATTGGATATTTACAGTTATTATATTTAAAATATTACAATAACAGTAGTATACAAAATTAACAATAACAGTAGTATAAAATGTACTCGTATTCTGCAGACACACACATGAGATCCTAGATTATATAAACCTTATAGCTATTGCTTGCTTAATTTCTTTGATTCTTTTATAATATGTGTTTCAATGAATCTTCCCATATTGTTTACAGAAATAATTATTAAATTGTAGTTAATGATAAATGATTCAGCTTTAAATTTAATTAGATAATGCATACATATTTTGTTAAAAAGGAATTTTGATATAAAACTATTGCATAAGAGCTTTTTACACACAATCATACCGCACTTATTTATGCACATACTATTAATCATAAATTTTGAAATGTTTTTGGTTTCCTCTTACATAAGTAATTAACAAATGTTTACATTATTATAATAGATTTCCAATCATATCAACCAGTTCTATTTCATTGATTATTTGGGAAAGAAACATGGTAGCTGACTATAATTCTATTCCAGTAGTATGCAGTCGCGTTTAAATCTGATTGATTGTCATGGAGACTGAAGTCTCATCTTTTAACACGAGTTTCATTGGTTAGAAAGTTAAAACATATTTCAATAAGTATTCATATTTTTGATATTATCAAAGAAAGGTTTAATTAACATTGATGATGTTTTGATTATAGACCACTCTATAAACAGATTAAATTTTTCACCATTAATATTGCAATGACATTATTTTGACAATTAGCAATAGATTTTAAACATTTCCCACTTATTATAGGATTATTTATTATTCTGGGTACATCGCTCTTTATACCAAATACTTAAAAATTATCTTTATATCATTATGAATAAAATTTAATCTAATAATTCACAAGAATTAAATCCCACACTATTAATAGGATTAAATATTTTTTCAATTGCCATTTATGCTTATATATAATATTTATAACACAAACATATAAATACCAAGAAACTATCAATTTACCATTGAGTGAAATAATATTATGATGATCAATTGCTTAAAACTATTAATTATTACCAAGAAATCCTACCTTTCTTTGACTCTATATAACTAAGACAAAAGGTCATATATAAAATGGTATTTTACAATATTCATTATATTGTTCCAAAGGAGCCGCAAATATTTTATTAAATACTTATGGAGTATTTAAATGAGGAGAATATGGAACCTATCAGAGATTTCCCATTTACTATAGATTTATTTAAACTTTACATATATTTGGAATTAAAGATTCATGACATTAGTTGTTGATTATATCAGGAATAAGTATTAATTTAATAAAAATATTTTCTTGACTTATATCAGGAAAATCTTACTCCAGAAATATAATCCAATTTTAATCGAAGCAGAAAATACATCCAGGTATCAGAGACTGCATATTAGTGCTCTGTGATGTATGGAACAATGATAGATTGTCAAACTATGTAACTCAAAGTTCATAAATTATGGCCCAGATCTGTTGTTTCTGGTGCTCAACCTTTTTGTGAATTCCCAGGCAACAAACAATTTGATTATTATTTTAACTGAATAGCAAAATTAATATTGAAAAGAGTGGATAACAGGGTGACTCTATATCTCCAAACTTTTTACAACAGCTTTGTAAGAAGTGTTTTGTGGATTAAGGAGTAAAAGTAAATGGAGATTACTTAAGTCATCTAAATTTTGCAGAAGATGTAGTTGTTTTTGCAAATAATACTTTAGTGTTTCAGGAAATATTGCAAAAGTTATCAGATAAAAATAAGAAAGTAGGATTAAAGGGGAATGTTAAAAATCCTAATGGAATGTTCAATAGATTTTAAAAAAAAAAAGGAGAGAAAATAATGATAATGATGAGTTAAAAAAAGTTAACAATTACAAATGTCTTGGTCAGATTATTACTATAGATGGAAACATAATGAATGAAATTAATCATAGAATTAAATTTGGTTGGAGTGTTTTAATAGAAATATTTTAATATTAAAAGGATATATGCTTATGTGTTTGAAAAGAAGATTTTTAATAAATGTGTTTTACCAATTCTTACTTATGGATCTGAGATTTGAACACTTGACAAAATAGCAATATGGAGACTTCAGACCACTCAAAAAAGTGTGGAGAGATGCATGTTAGGAATAATAATAAAAGATTGAAAATGAAATACATGGTTGAGAAAACAAACAGGTGTTATTGACACAATTGAAAGTATTAAGAGGCTGAAATGGAGTTGGGTTGGACATATTGCTAGATGAGATGATAACAGATGAACAGTTGACATTTTAAACTGGATTTCAAGAAAATTTAAAAGACATAGAAAAAGACCACTGTGAGGTGGATGAGTGAAAGAAGAAAGTGTGGGATGATGTAAAGAGGAAAGGCTGGAGATTGAAAAAGATAGATTGAACTTGGAGAGACCTTCATTCTGCAGTGGATTGAAAATGATTGAAAATCATGATGATATATATATATTCACATTTGAAAATTTTTTGTTCATTGTTACTTAATAATTCAAAAAATACTGCACAAAACTTAATAAAATTTGCATGAATTTTCTTTCAGTATTTTTGGAGAATTATTTTGGCTATGGATTTTTGCTTTATGGTACTTAATTGTTTGAAAAAAATTGGGAATTTACTATTAACATGAGAAAAACCGTGGATACAAAATTTGAAAAATTGTACTAGCAGTGACCTCTAGAGAATTATTCATAATCTAAAAGTAATATTTTATATTGAATTCAAAAATGAACAATATATTATTTTGCTGGAAAAAAAATGTGTGTACTAAAAAGATAGAAACAATGTTTGTAACGTTATTAAATAATAAACAAATAATTTTTCAAATTTATATAGATATATAGGGATTATTTAAAATATTGTAGTAAATAATTTTTAATACTGTTTAAAGTAATTTATAAAATACTTAATAAAACATTGTTAATTTATTATGTATACTTCTATTATTTTTAAAAGTTATTCAGAAATCCCATGTTTTAGGAGCTGATCATCTGTTCATTTAAACTTGACAAATATGTTAAAGAAATTATATACAAAAGTAAGCACCAGTAATAGGTGTTATAGTATATTTCAAATATTTCAATAAGGAGTAAGGATTTGTAATCAGCAACCAAAATAAAAAGTAAAATTCTAAAACAAATAATTCATGAATACATAAATTAAAGACAACATTATTGGGTGTAAGTTACTGGTAATACTTTATTGTCTATCCTTTGTATAACGTTTCTTTGTTTATGTAATAGTTCAACAAATATTCCATCAATCTTGATGAATCTTGCATGACTTTTTTCATTTTGTTTACTTTTGCTTTATGGTACTTAATTGTTTTAAAAAAATTGATAATTTTCCACTAACACAAACTAATCTGTAGGGACATCTATTATTAAATAAAAATAATGACTTCATTTGTTTAATTCAACTATTATTAATTTTCTTCTTTTCTGAATAAATGTAATATCTGGTAATCAATAAATATAGTCACAAAAAGGTAGTTTTTAATATTTTAATTTATTATTGCCTAGCATGCTTTCAATATAACTATGGTGTGATTATAAGTTTTTTATATCATGTTTAATTATTATGTAATGAGCTATTTAATGTACTCAAATTTAAATTCACATTTAGATTTATTCAAATTGCCCATTTCTTTGATGTGGTTATATTTACTTCCTTTCTGTTATTGAAAAAATGGTCACTAGCTATTGTACATCTTTTTTGACTCTCTATTTTCCATACTTTCTCTCTCTCACTGTGCACATTATTTCTGTGTTTGTTAGCTTGAATCAGTTGTGGTTTTCTGCTCATGGTCTGTAAATATTGATGTGTGTTCTTTAACTCTAAAGGCTCTATTATATAAATATCTATGTCGGTCTAATCTTATTGATAGGTTGGCTTTTGACTCCCCATAATATGCAGGATTTTATGCTGATTGACTGCAATTAATTTTATATATCACTTGATGCATTGATTTATTTGATAAAGTATCTTTAGAGTTGTTGTTTAATTGATTAAGTAATAATAAAGCTTATATTAAATATTTTTTAATTTATGTGCAATTTTCAGAATATATAGCAGGCTTATCAATTTTTTAGGTTCCACTTGTTGGATGAGGCCAGATTTCTTATTTTGTCATAAAATTTATTTATGGTATTTATAATTTTTCGTGGAACCTAAAAGTGAATAAACCTGCTTTATATTCTAAAAATGACATACAAATTAAAAAAAATATATGTAAAGACAAATTTAATATAAGCTTTTGAACTTCTCCATCACTTAATCAATTAGTCAAAAAATCTAAAGACACTTTACCAAATGAATCAACACATCAAATGGTATATAAAATTATCTACAGCCAACTAGCTCACAATGCTGTATATTATGGGGAATTAAGAGTCAAAACTGCATATCAATATTTATGGACAACAAGCAAAAAACTGGCCACAGAACTGAGCTAACAAAAGTAAAAAACATGCATGCAGAGAGAAAGAGAGAGGATGGAAGGTGGAAAGTCAAAGAAGCACGTGCAATGTCTAGTAACCATTTTTCCATTAACAGAAAAGAAGCAATTATTTCCATATCAAAGAAATGAGTGATTTGAATAAATCTAAATGTGAGGTTAAATTTGAATATGTTGAATGGCTTATTAGATAATAATTAACCACTGATATCAATAACTTAAACCACTGAACATCACATGATCACCATTTTCTATATGCTTTCTCATAACTGTTATTAAACAGGCAAAACTCTCCATACAGTAGTGCCACCCAGTGCAAGACAGAGTAATCAATGGATGCTAGAAGCTTTGTGCATAATATCCCTATCTAGTGCCTACTCATCCAATATCCCTAGACTAGTTTCTCACTTTTGACCTTCATCAGTGAGGAGCCTTGGATCTGAGAGCACTGCACCTAGATCTTAGGATCTAATGCAACCTTCCAGCAGCCACATTTTATCTCTACTTAACTACAAAACTACGAGAATCAAACTGAAAACACAAAAATATTTTCGATCTAAGCTCATTAGCTTATATAGTCATATGGGTCTGAACTAAGTTCAGCACCCATACATTTTGGTGTCTTTACTCTTTAACAACCATAGCCATCACTAACCTATTAGGCAGGACTGGTATTAAACCACTGAACATCACATGATCATCATTTTCTATATGCTTGTTCATAATTGTTATTAAACAGGCAAAACTCTCCTTCAGTAGTGCCACCCAGTGCAAACCAGACTAAACAATACCAATGTTTCATAATTTCATAGGATTAAGAGAATTTTTCCATTCAACAATTGTTTATGTAAAAATAAATCTGCCAAAATTGAGAGTTTGTAAATTTATACTTCTGATGTGGTAAAATCTGGTTTTAGCAAAACTAATATGTATAGTAACAGAAAAATTAGAAATGATAAAAAAATGGATGACACTACCATATGCAGTGAATATTGAAAATAAAATTGGAATAATATGAGAAAGTAAGGTCAATGTTGGTTTTAAAACATGTATGAATTTGATTGGGTTGATTTTTAATATGAAAAATAATAAATGGACCAGATAATGCCATATATTCTGTGGTGTATATATATATATATATATATATATATATATATATATATATATATATATATATATATATATATATTAAAAGGTATGAAGGTTGCCTTGATAGCAGTGAGAAATATTGATTACTATATTTTACTGTGAATGTTTAGGTGGTTACTGGTTGGAATCTTATTTTTATTATATATATATATATATATATATATATATATATATATATATATATATATATATATATATATATATATAACGAGTAAACTAAGGTGAATTTAGGGACAAGAAAAATGCCACATATACTTGTGTATAAAAAAGCTAAAAATAATTCACAAAATGCATCTATATATAAAAAGGAATATGAACATGGGGTTGTTCCTAATATTATTGAGGTGATTTATGAAAAAGAAAATATTAAACAATTTAAGATACCTTGATTTACTTTGCAAAATAAACACATGATTAATCATAGAGCCAATAACATTCAAGCAAGCAAAAAGTAGGGTTTTAAAGTATTTAACAGCAAAATAATATATATATATTTGATAATCATGATTATGACCCCTAACGCTTCGAATGTAAATTTTTATTTTTGTTTTAAAAGTAATTTTGTTCTTTATTTTCTGTTATAATATCCGTATATATAAACGATTATACTTGTATGGTATTAGAATTTAATAATATCGATTTGGAGGGTTCTACCGAACATATATTTGATAAATTTAATATTCTCAGTGTGCTGGCTGATAAAAATCTCAAAAACTTTTCCTCATCACTTATCTTACTACTACATCATATATATATAAATTAAATGATATTAATTTAATAATTACTCAGGTTAATTTATTTTGTTAAACAAAATTCTTAAATAAAGTAATTAAAATATTAAAATTACAATATTTTTATATAAAAAATGCATTTTATTGAATTTGGGGTAAAATATTGATTTATTGCGATTAGTCTGTTCAATTTAACGATTTTAAAACGCAGAAAAAAGTTCGCAGTTATTCACCCATTTTCAAATTTTGTTTGAAGCTATTCCTTTTTACATTAAGCAGATTCTATTTACAACGTATTAAGTAAATCATGGCAAATGTCAAAGCTATTAAGGTGATATACAAATAGGGTTAATTCAGTTTTCAAAAATAACATAAAAGATTATATAAAGTTATATTAAAGATATTGCTTTAGAAAAATAGTTTAGTAGAAAATCAAAGTAATGCACTAAGCAAAAAAGAAAAAGCTATATAGGTTTACTTTTATTTACAAAATGTATATATAATTCTTAAATAAATTGTAGAAGCATTTTACATAAGCAAATTTATTTAAAAACAATTTAAATTTGTTTTTTTCTTTCATGTGTCATAGCATCAGCCGGGAAATGAACCCCGCTAACCCGGGACAACTGCTTGTAAAGCAGCCTTCGCTGATCTCTCGACCACCAATGCTAAAATAAACCTAGCATTTCCAGGTTCCCCTCCCTCATCTTTATATATTCATATTAAATGCTAAAAGATTAGAAATAATATTAATCAAACCACAACACATATACATACATAATAAACAAATAATCAACACATTGATACATTATGAGATTGGTCGTGTTTTTTTCATAATGTTTCAAAGTGTAGAATATAAATACGGTAAATTGTTTATTTAAGAATTAATATTGTTCCAGTTTATTATATATAAACACGCAAATAAAGTCATGGTTTAATAGTTCAGATATTATCAAACCTAATTTTAAAAAGGGTTCAAATCCAGGTAGAACATTTTCAGGAAGCTAAAGATTTTTAAAGCAAGCTCAGAATTATTCTGAGGCAACCAGACCATAGTATTTAATTATCTGTCAGTAATTTAACAATATTTGGAAAATAAGCAGGAAAGAAAAACAGTAAATCCATCAACAAACGGCAGTTGCTTAGACAGATATCTGACTAATGTATTTCTCTATGAATGGAACTAGAGAGATAAATAAATTAAATCAATAAATAACACTCATAACAATCTACTTTTAAAATAGCCATTAATTTCAATATATATATATATATATATATAACAAAACACATGCAAATTTCTTTCTAAATTTTGATTTATTATATGAACTATTATAAAGTACAAAAAATACTCCAATGATTGGACTATATTCTTTTATAATTCTGATATAAAAAGACTATAAAAGAATATAGAACGTTGGAGTATTTTTTGTACTTTATAATAAATAGTTCGCATAATAAATCAAGATTTATCAAAAAGTTTATGTGGTTTGTTTTGTATATATATTTAACTAGAGAGATATTTGTTCAGCTCTGGTTTATATTAAGATATTTTCCAATCTACCTATACACATACAGATAAGATACTTTTATTAATGTGGTGCAAAACTACTCTTCATACAAAAAGCTACTTGTATTTTACATGGCATAAAATTACATCAGATGTGAATAGTCTAGAGAAATGCTAAGCCATTCCTTATGGAAAATAGAAGGATCAAATTCCCAGAAAGAGCAGAGAAATTTTCTTTTCAGTCTATTTTAAAAAATAGCCACAAAGGCTCATTAATTTTTAAATCAGTGATTGGTGAAATATAAAATATTGATTTTTTAAAACAATATGTGGTTTTAAATTGTCTGAATCCATTATCAGTTTGAAAAAGTTTCAAAGGTTATTTGAGAACAATGTTGCACCTTGATACGAATGCTCTTTCAAAATGTTCACATTTTCTGCATTATAGAGAGTAATGATTCACTAATGAAAATTTATATCATCAAATAAAATCAACAATTTTTTTATTAAAGTAGATTAGCAGAAAAGTAGCACTACTCTTATGATGCATTTCGGCTAAACCAATCACTTTAAGTGATCCAGGCATTAATTACAATACAGTATTCTTCGATTCCCATTATTCACGATCTAAGCAAATTCACATTTGAATAAATTACCTGTTTCATTACTTCAAATGACAATCACAAAACAATTTAAATATTAATGTAACTAAGAAAACTCCACAACTCATCATAAAAATTAATTATTGAATTTTACATATTTGAAATTTATCTGTAAATTATTTTTAAAAATAAGTATATTTACTTTTTTACTCATTGTAATTTCTTTACTATATTCGAGAACTTTAACTTTTTTTAAAACTCAAATTTACATTATTGGTCAGATCACAGAATAATATATTCTAAAATTAAATTGATATTAAAATTAAAAACAAGCCCTACTTCAATTTCATTAACAAGAAATTTAATGTTTGTCTACTAGAAGTATCTATGTTATGGTGATAAATTTCAATACCTATTAAATATTAAAATTACTGATTTGGATGTTTCAATATAGCCATTTTGTGTAGCATAAAATTCTTTTTTTTTTTTTCAAAAAATTTTTTTTTTTAATCGAATGGCTTTAATGCTCAGAGGTTCATGAGAAATGTGAGTGCCAGAAATGCTCAAGATGAAATTGATTAGGACGAGGATCATATATGCCAGAGCTGAAATTGATTCAGGACTTTACATTCCAGAGTCTATGCACTGCCCATAAGAAATAATGGCAATATTCAAAATATTTATCACTTAGTGCAATTAAATTTAAACCTACCTACTTTTATATAATGAAGGAAAAAAAAGTAATCATGTCTTAAAATGTATTTTACTGAATATTTCAAATACCATATTGAAAAACAACAAAAAAGGTATTAATTATAAATTTTATTAAACGCCCATTATTATATTAAGTAATAATTTACTAAGGCTGTAACCTTAGAAATAAGCGTCTGAAAAATACGAAGGTAAGGACCTCTATAGGTCTTAAAAACACAAGCTTACGCTATGAAGAAAAGAGAGAATCCTTCTTTACTTCAACCTACTTTTATATATAAATAGGTGAAGCTGAAGTGTTTTGATCTAATGTATCATAAGAATTGTGGACTTAATTAGTGAAGTATTGAATAGCTTCACACTCTTAGATCAAAACACTTCAGCTTCACCTATTTATATATAAAAGTAGGTTGAAGTAAAGAAGGATTCTCTCTTTTCTTCATAGCGTAAGCTCGTGTTTTTAAGACCTATAGAGGTCCCTACCTTCGTATTTTTCAGACGCTTATTTCTAAGGTTACAGCCTTAGTAAATTATTACTTAAAAAAGGTATTAATAACTTCTATTAGTCATTCATTAGACTAGAGATTATCCACTTAATGGATAATATGTTGGTAGAGTAATTTTTACTACACCACTTTCAAGAAGATATAAACTGGTTTCTATGTACTTTTGACATTTTTTGGAAGGGTGCAATCATAAACATATGACCCAAGCCATGTGAATAAGTGTATCATCCCCAAGATGCACATTTCATGCTGAACCAGCACTCATTAGTCAGTCCAGATCACAATCTTTTTACATATATCTTTATCATTGTTCTGTATATATATATATATAATATCAATGTTCTGTATATATATATAATTCAATGTCTGTATTTCTTCAAATCAATATATGTAATTTTACAATTGAATATTTATAAATACAGTAATTAGACTTATGTAAAGTTTAACTTTAAAAATTTTATCCACTTAGGAATGCTTTTGACTATCCTGGTAGTCTTTGTCAACTACGACAATGGGGATAGTCGAAAGTGCTCCTAAGTGGATAACATTTTTAAAGTTATATTTTACATATATCTAATTACTGTATATATATATATATATATATATAGTATATATATATATATATATATATATATATATATAACCACTTACTACAGTTTAATTGATAAGTGCAAATTTACTACCCTCACAACTTTGATACAAACCACTTGAATGGAAGTATATTGATAACATTTATTACTGATTCATTAGACTAGAGATTATCCACTTAATTTTCACTACACCATTCTAATGCAAAATAGGAACTAGTTTCTATCCACATTTCATGTATTTATAATTAATTTTTCTTACACATCATATCCTAATGAAATTTTAAATGTTTATGAATACAGGCAGTGCACCATGCAGTTTGGTGCAGTGGAAAAGTGGCAGACTCTAGAGATCAAAGTGTGAAATTGTGGCCCAAATCTGTCACTTCTGATGCTCAAATTTTTTATTATCTCCTTAGCAATAAACCATTTAATTATTTTTTAATGCAGGTATGAAGCTGACAAATATTATTCTAATAATATCCAAATATTTATTTGATTTTCCTTAAATCTTTATCTAGCAATTATGAGCCATAATTTTTGTTTAAAGTACTATATGTGCTTGAAATGTGTATATTAAAATTGTTAACTATATATTTGTAAAAATATTTACCAAATAGTACAGAAGTTTTTAAAAACTTTAAGAACAGATATGACCATGTCATTATATACCAGATGAATATGACACTTAGTACAAGTAAATATATTCTTGAGTTCTTTAAAAAAATAATCTAGATTGATTTTATTATTAGTTGTATTTATACATTGGACTATTTCCATAATCTAATATGAGAATTGAATGTCTTTAGAAAAAATTAACTTTATTTAAATATTTCAAATAAATCCAACTATTAGTAATAGCATAGAAGTTAGTATATGCACTATGATTCAGGAGGTACAATTCTCTACTCTTTTTAAGATGTTTCTGGCCTGACTAGTAACAGTACTAGCATGGGAATGAAAACTGAATTCTTAGATTCTTGAATTTTAAGTAATGCTCTAACCAACTAAGCCAATCTGCCAAAGGCAACAGTTAGTCAAAATTTTATATACTTATCTATGAGGTTCTTCTCAATTTCTCCACTTTTCCCTTAAGAATAAAGATAATTAGTGGTTTCCACACATTATGTATAGTCACACTAGGTTGACTTAGGGATTGTTTGTCATTGTTGTGTGAGCAGCTTTTTTAAATTTTTTGTATCTTTTCTTCTCTATCCAATCTTTTTGTATTTTCCTAATTAAACATATGTTCATTCATACATATATAGTCTGCTATCTTAGACACATCTGTTTTCTCTCTTCTAATCATCAATTGTTGTTGCAAGCACTTTTTAATGGGATGACCAGTCTTACCAATATATATATTCTACCACATTCACATGCTATTTTATAGATGCAGTTTTCTTTTCAGCATTTCAAGTTTAGGATTTGTAAATGTTAGAATTCCCCATAGTGTGGTAAGGCTCCCCGGAAAGCTGTTTTATGTATGGGTTCACTACAGTATGAAAAATTATTTTTTCTTTTGATGGTTCTTTTTGTTATCAATTTAAGGTTTTCTTAATAACAGCTAATGAATAAACATTTTTTATAAGAGTTTGTTTTATATAGATTTTTTCTTTTTTCAAATCACTGGATTCTGAACAAACTTCTTTTGCTCTGTTTCATTTTGATAGTTAAATATGATGTTATGTGTTTCTGATATGATTGGATATATAGGATAAGTATTTTCCTGTATGTGTGAGTTTTGTGTAAACTGTAGTTTTGATTTTGCCATGGGGAAGTCTTGTCACAAGAACATCTAAGAATGCCAATTTTTGTTCTTGTTCTGATTCTATTGTCAATATAATTGAAGGGGATATGTTGTTGATGTATTTACAGAAAGTTTGTAGTAATGATTCACTATGTGGCCATACAACAAATGTATTATCTATATAGTGAAGCCAAACTTTAGGTGAATATGGAGTAGCTTTTATGGCTGTGGTTTCAAGTTCTTCCATGTAAATATTGCTAATCAGGAATGACAATGTGAGCCTTAGATATTCCTTGATTGTGTTGGAAAATTTTTGCAGATGATACTACTACAAAATTTGTGGAAACATCTCAACAACATTTCCCCTTTAATTAAATTCACAAGGGAATAGAACAAGAACAAAAATTGGTATTCTTAGATGTATTTGTGATAAAACTTTCTCATAGCAAAATAAAAACTACAGTTTCTACAAAATCCACACATATAGGAAAATACTTAGCCTATACATCCAATCATACCAGAAATACAAATCATAGACTTATACTATCACTATGGAACCAGACAAAAAAAGTTTTTTCAGAAACCAATGATTTAATAAAAGAAAAGATCTATATAGAATAAACTCTTATGAAAAATGGTTATCCATCAGCTATTATTAAAAAAACTTTAAATAGACAATGAAAAGAATCATCAAAAGAAAGAAAACAGTTATTGGTACAGCAGTGTAACCATACATAACAAAAATAGCAGACCAATTAAGAAAAATCTGCAATCAGTTTAACATCAGAACAACTTTCCAGAGAGCCATATTATATTATGAGGAATTCTAACATTGATAAAACCTAAGCTTGAAATGCTGAAAAGAAAAAAACCGCATCTATGAAGTACCACATGAATGGGGAAGAATGTATATTGGTGAGACCAGTCATTCCATTGAAAAATGATTTCAAGAACACAAAATGATAATTAGAAGAGAGAAAACAGATGAATGTAAGGTAGCAGACCATATATGTATCAATGAACATATATTGGATTGGGAAAATACAAAAAGTATTGGATAGAGAAGAAAAGGTACAAAAAATTTAAAAAAGCTGCTCACATGACAATAGTGAACAATCCCCCACTATACATAATATATGGAACCCACTAATCAACTCTTCTCTTAGAAAAAAGTGGAGAAATCAGGAGAAACCTCCTAGATAACTATATAAAATTCCTACTGATTGTAGCCTTTGACAGAATGATCTGTTGTTTAGAGTATTACTATGAACTTCAATATTCAAGAATCTAATGATCCAGGTTTGATTCCCTTGCAAGTATGGTCATTGATCAGGTCAGTAATATCTGAAGAAAAGAGAAGAATAATATCTCTCAAAACATTGTGCATATACCTAACCCGTGTGGTATTACGAACAGTTGGATGTAATTGGAATAGTTAAATAAAATTATATTTTTATAAAGACATTCAACGTTTAATATTAGATAATGGAAATAATCCAATATATGAATACAACTAAACATCACAAACCTTCAGGAAAACATCCTATTACTAGTACTTTAATTATAAGAATACATATTGCATTTTCTGTTTGGCAGATTATCAAATTGAATGTACCCATTAGAAGATTTAAAAACAAAAATTCAAAAACTGATAAGAAGCATTACAAACTGCAAAGAAAATGTAAACATTTTCTGATTCTTATCAATTTAACAACCTTCTTTTAATGCATGGAAATTAATTTACATCAAATCCCTGCATGACATTTTTGAAATGACAATAATACTTCAACTAGATGAAAATTTTACTAATATTTTATTTTGACTTATTGGCTTTTTGGGACAAAAATATTTACTTGGTAAAATTAAAATAGTTTTTGACTTACTGCAACCCTAATGAGATATCTGAAGGTTTAAAAAATATGCTGATGATATGTTAACTTCAAAACTGTTGAAATTTCTTAAATGTATAGATTTATATAATTGCACAATCTGATATTTTAAGAATGTTTTTACTATTCCAATTTATAAACAAAAATGATAGAAATGCCTGCAGTGATTGTCATAGATAAAGACACTTTCAAAGATCTTGTTGAATATGTGACTTTCAATGATAAATGGATCTACCAGAGACTAACAATTGTCTTACATAATGAAAAAGCATTATAGACATGATTGTTATGACCAGATATTTGCAAGTAAAATGACTTATGAATTGGTTTTAGTGATTTTATTGAGTCATTTTGAAACAATAAATTGCTTTTTGGAAATGTTTGAAATTAATTGATGTCCATCAAATAAAAAAAAGTATTCTTACTAATTATTGAAAACTGGGCTAAACAAGAATCGGTAGTATTTCTGTCTTCATTTTCATTTTTTGTAAAAGTGATCTTTGAAATTGTTTGTTGGCAGCTCCCTAAGGTATTCATCAAAATGTGGTATAGGTTTTATTAGTGAAATTTTAATATTGTATCAAGTAAAAGCAAAAATAAAACTTTTATTTACTTGTCTTTTGGATTTATGGTATGCTAACAATTGTGTTACTCCCCCCTAATCTTTCAAAAGATAATGTACTATCTGTGTTTAATATTTTGATAGCAATGAATAATTTGATTTCAGGGTTGATCTTTTAAAAAATCATTCCTTTAAGATGGAATAAAATGTTCACCAATATTTAGTTTGACTGGCCTTCAACTATAGGACACATGTCAGTTTAAATACTCTGGTAACTTTTTAAGTAAGTCAGATTTAGATGTTAAGATCAAAAAAGAATGCTGATGCATTCAATAAGTTAAAAGATAAGAGTATTTTATCTTTGTGATGTAACTACTACAATTTATTGTATATTAAACTACTATTTTATCCAACTTTTTGGAAGTGAGATATGGATCCACTATAGGCATTAGAAATATTTAATTTATTGATGCTTTGTAAAATTTTAAAAACATGATGGAATTATCATAACACGAACCGATATATTCTTCAGTGGTAAAATCATATTTTACATTAGAAGAGCATGCAACACATATGATCAGTAAGAGGTCTCTGAAAAGTATTTTATGGTTAAGTTGAGAATTGTTTCTGCAGAAGAGACACATTTATGTGATAAAGATTTTTTTCAAAAGCACCCAAAAAGATGTGTAATATTATATGCTTTCATTGGAAATATGCAACAGGATAGAATAGAAGAGAGAATTACAGTTAAACACAATATCTAAAGTTAGTTGCAGAAGTTAAAAGATAGAAGTACAAAAATTATATCAAATAAATGGAATAAATGGATTAGCACATTTCACATGTACATGCATTTGTAGTTCAAATAGCATTCGTATATTCATTACAGTACTCATATCTAGTGTATTATTGTTTATCTTTTCATTTATGTGTGTTTTTTGGAGGCTTACACTCATCTAGTTGTTTCAGTAGATAGTAATGATGATACAAAAATTATAAATTTAGGTTAAAATTTTTATGTAGGTGAATCATCACCATATGTTTTATAAACTTTATTTAATACCCAAATTAATAGATAATACAAGTTTTTAGATAACAGCACAGGCTATAGATTACTTAGATAACAACACAGGCTATAGATTATTTAGATAACAACATAGGTTATAGATTACACAATTATCCATTCTTTTTTAGATGATGCTGGCCTAATCAGTGACAATACTAGCATATGAGTTGAATTTACAACTTTAGATTCCTAAATATTGAATTGTAAGGTAACAATCTATTCAAATAAGCTATTCTTACAAAGGCAACAGTCAGTAGAGATTTCATATACTTATCTATGAGGGTCAGTTCAAATTCTCCTGATTTCTTCATTTTTTTCTACTGACTGTTGTGTTTGAAAGAATAGCACTGTTGATGAGAGCCATGCCTTAAAATTATATTAAAAAATTTAAAGGTATAAGTTCATATCCTATGCTAGTATTGTCACTGTTTATGTCAGCATCATCTGAAAAAGAGCAGAAGAATAACACCACTCGAAATGTTGTGTAGTCTACTAACCTCTGTTATCTACTAACTTGTGTGTTATTACTGACAGTCGTTTGTATTTGAAAAATTTAAAATAAAGTTAAATTTTTTATATGCATTGAATATTTCAGGATAGTGCAATGTATTATCAGATCTAAAATAACATCAACACACCTTCAGGTGAACATTTTTTTGGTATTATTTTTCATTTTTTCAATATATTTTTTTCACATTTGTCTTGAGTTTCTTGCAATATGTGCATCATTTTAGAATTTAAAATCATTATTTATCAATTGTAAAATAATACAGTATAAACACAACAAGTTGATTTAAATTTTTTTAAGCACATGGGTGTGGTTTTAAATACTATATGCATTAAACCTATCAGATGCACTCAATATTATTTTAAATCTTTATTTTTGTTAATATTAACTATTTTAAATAAATATAATTATTTATTTTGTAATTTTTTTTCATTTAATACAGTGCTTTTAGAGAGTCGAAATCTTTTAACCATTTTAATCAAATCATCTAAATTAAGTTTATAAATTTTAATAGCAAATCAAGTGTTATAACAAAAATGTGACAGCCAGATATACAAAATGGCTTACAAAATCAGCATTTAGTTTAAATTCTTTAAGAACTTTTTATAAATCCACATAAATTAATGTCGAAATATTAAAGCATCTTTTATTTTAAATTTTTTAGTAATCAAAAAGCTATTAAGCGGATTTACCTGCCAATAACTCAAGATATATTTTCACCACTTACGAATCATCTCAAATGAAGTCTCCCTTTGAACATTATATCAGGAATCTACAATCAAAAAATTATTGTAAAAAATGGAGTTCATATACGATTCCAAACAAATTTCTTTTCCTAGATATAACAATAACACCAGCTGGATGTGATCTTTTTAGATACATTTACAGATTCAAAATAACTTTAGTTATCGCCCTCATCTGTTTTAAAAATGAATTTTTTTTCAATCAATTTGAAAAAATATATATTCTGCTTTTGAAGTTTTATTAATAATTTCAGTATGTTTTATTATGACGAATGATGAACATATATTTAAAAAAAATATTTTTTTAATGATAATGAAACGTGTTTAAATACTTTCTTTCTTTAATCATATCGTAAATAAAAATGATTGAATATTTATTAATTTTCCTCTACTAGCTTATATTTCAACTGACCCATTTTTAATCTGATTTTTACACCTACAATTGCATATTCTGTACCAGAAGGCAGTTTTATTTGGAATTTTATTTAAACCTGTTTAATAACTGAAACACAGGCTTATTCTATACCTGTGTCTATATATGTAATATATAGGGTATATGAGCACAGACTTTCAGATGACCCATCACTCTCCACTCTATCTAACAACACTGATACACTCAAGCACATATATGCTGAAAAGATAAATAATCATCAATATACGTATTTCATGCTAAACCAGCAATCATCAGTTGGTCCAGATTATCATCTCTCACACATATATACTATAAGTGCTCAGATATATATTAAGATAGACAATCTTCATACTTTAATGGACAGGCTCTGTTTAATAAATTTCTTTTTGTTAATTTTACCTATAAAGATATTACTTTAATATAAAAAAACAAGATTAATACTTGGATATTTTGATCATAGTTTTTTTCTTCTATTTGTAATTTTTATTATTTTATTTTTATTTTTTAAAAGCAGAAATGCGATATTTTTCTATAACTTAGAGTTCGTCTTAATTAAATATTATTTCATGAATGTTTTTTGAATTAGGTTGTAATTAAGAAAATGAATATTAAGTTTCTACAGTGAAACCATAATAAACATTACTTCAATTGTATATTATGCAAAAAAAAAGTAAATAAATGATAAAAATATAAACATTAAAATTCATAAATTTATACATTTTGTGATATGGTAGCAACTATTTTTTGGCTTGAAGCACTGCACAGGATCATGTTGATTAATAATGTGTACTTAAATCATTAAAATATCACACCATCACCATTTCCTATGCTTATGCAAGCAGTGCTCTCAGATTCAAGGCTCCTCACTCATGAAAGCATAAGGGAAGTTGGTTGGATGGCTCCAAAATCCCATTACTTACAGCTTTGAGTCTCATCTCCTATTGGAGTCAAACAAACGATAACTACCCCCCCCCTCTAAAAATGTTTTTTAAAAACAAACTGTTTAAGACTTTTTGAAAAAGCAAAAAAAAAAAAAAGAACTTTTGCTATCATATAAAGGTTTAGGTAATATAAATATTTAAAAAAAAACCAACCTCATAACAAGAAAATAAAAGACGATAATTAAAAATAAAACCAACCTCACTCCACACTCTAAAAACCAACTGATGGTTTTTTAAAAATGAATTGATTAATAAGGCTTTCCAAAAAAAAAAAAAAAAAAGAGAGAGAAGCTCAAAATCAATAAAAAGTGACTAAAGAAAAAAGTCGATAATTTAAAAGCAAACTAACTCCCCCTCCAATAATTCGTATATTTTGTTAATCTATCTATTTATATGTATTCTATATTTGAATACATTTAAAATTAATATGCAAAGTTTCCAGTACATCGGCAAAAGATACTAAAAAATGAGAATTAAAATTCAAACCAATCCCCCTCCACCTTCTAAAAACCAACTGTTGGTTTATTAAAACTGAATTGTTTAAGGCTTTAAAAAAGAAGCTCAAAATCCCCCCAAAAAAGCGATAATTTAAAAGCAAACCAACTCCTCTCTACTATCTAAAAACATAGTATTTGTTTATTAAAACGGAAAAAAAAAAAACGTATGAATTTTATGTATAGAAAGGGGTAAAACATTTTTTTTTTACCATAGTATTATGTAAAGAAAATGATAATTTAAAAAAAAAAAAAAACAACAACTCAAATTAAAAAAAAAAAGTCGATAATTTAAAATCAATCCCCCCAACCATATAAAAACAAAGTGTTTGTTTATTAAAAATGAAAAAAAAAACGTACGAGTTTTATGTATAGAAAGTGAAAAAAAAAAATTTTTTTTACCATAGTATTCTGTAAAGAAACCGACGCGGCCCATGAATCGGTATATTGATGTGCATTGGGTGAAAAGCAGTGCCATCAAATGGTGGGGTTCAGTATACATACTATTACCGCATCATGTAATCTTATATTTTGAAAGAAGAATAATGAATAAACTTAGAGTGATGAATTGTTTTAAAAGAAGGCAAGATAGGTTTTGAATTAAGTGGAAATGCAAATGATATTAAATGTTTAATGCTGATAGTGAAATAATAAAGGAATCATAATTATTTTAAATATTTTTATCAAATATTTTGATGATAAAGGAATCATAACTATTCCTAATAATTTAAATATTTTTTGATATTTTACGATTTTTCATAAAACCATGATATTTTGAAATAATGCATATTTACAATGAAACATCAAACTGGGGAATGTGAAATGTATAATGAATGATTATATTTTTATTTGATAATTTTATATTTTATGTTTTTGAACATGAAACACAAAAATGGTGCCAAGCAAATTATAATTTTAGTACATGAACAAGCATTGTTTTATTTTATCATTTTATATTTTATTAATTTATAATGAACTTAAAGCATATTTCATTGACAAAATATTATGCTAAATATTGTTATATTTTCTGAAAGTGAAGTAATATTTTCATATTCATTAAACTAGTAGCAAATATAGATGATAGTCTGGACCGACTGATGATTGCTGGTTTAGCATGAAATACGTATATTGGTGATTATTTATCTTTTCAGCATATATGTGTTTAGGTGTATCAGTGTTATTAGATAGAGTGGAGAGAAGTGGGTGGTGTGAAAGTCTGTGCTCATATACCCTATATAACATTGTAAGGTAAATAATAAAATTTGAGTAATTATACATGATATGTATTCCTAAGTAAAAATTCATAAGCCAGAGTGAAGGCTTACCTATTGATGATTTTTTAGATTAAAAATCTGTAACCTGGTCTTTTCTTTTGTTTTAATTTTGTAGATATTATGTTTTAATTTTAATATCATATTTGTTAGTTTTTTATTATTAAAGATTGTAAATATTTTGTACATAGTTGATCTGTTAAATAGAATAAATTTGTTAATGTTATTTTATAAAACTTGTTGTCAGTGTTGTTATTGATTCCATTCACTTCCACAAGATTCAATCCACAGAACTCAGAAATAAACATATAACATATTTTGCACATTATAATTATTAATAATTTACTTAATGATGTCGATTATTATTCAGAATATGAAATTGAAATATCACATAGTATAATATTATTTTCCTCATAATTTATTACTTAAATTACTCCCATATAATTATATATATTTCTTATTGCCAAGTGTTGTTTAGATTATACCATACTTTTAACATGCCACATGATAAATAAAAGAATTGAATTATTATTATTGTTATCATTATTATTATTAGTGACCAGATTATTGAATAGTAAATGTAGTACCAATTGTTAGTTAGATTGAGTGTAAGAATGTTATTTATTCTTAGATGAACTGTAAGAATATTATTTATTATTATCTTTATAGTTGTAATTATAAATTTATTCATTCATTACATAATATTCATTAAGGCTGTAGCCTCAATCACATGCGTATAAAATGTGATCGTAGGGACCTCTACCGGTCTTAAAACCACAACTTTAAATTATCGTAATAGATTTCTCACTATAAAATATTTCCATTGACTAGCTGTAAATCGAAAGATTTCATGAGTATTAATGTGTAATAAGAAATGTGGACTTAATTAGTGAAGTATTGAATAGCTTCACACTCTCAGATCGAACGCTTCAGCTTCACCTATTTAAATAGAAAGTAGGTTGAAGTAAAGAAGGGGTTCTCCTTCTGCAATTTGGGGTTCCCCTCTTTTCTTCCAAGAGTAAGCTTGCGGTTCTAAGACCGGTAGAGGTCCCTACGATCGCATTTTATACGCATGTGATTGAGGCTACAGCCTTAATGAATATTATTCTTTATTATTATTGTAATTGTTTAGGTATAGTTAAGAATGATGCAAAATACCTCATCATACTTGGCTACAGGATATTATAAATTAATGTGATGATCTTATTTAAAGAACGTGAGATAATTATATTTTAATAACAGAGATTATAATTTATTTAGTAATATTATATTAGATTATTTATAATATTTTTATTAAAGTCTTAAGAATGCTATGAATTTATATTGTTATTTGAATAAGAGTTGGGATTAGTATTCTTATGCCATTGAGATTATGTTTTCAATGTAATCCTACTACTTTACCTTTCACCAAATGTCTCATGATTATTATTATATTATTTTATTTATTCTTTATTTAAAATCGAACCATATTCTTTATTATTAATTTGAGTTAGTCTGGTGATAAAAATTATCATAAGATATTATCGAGAATCGTTTCTATTATATTAAGATTGACAGTTTTAGCCGGAGCATTATTTTATTATTTATTTCCATTATATTGACACCCATTTACCAACCAATGTTGGATAGTTAATAATGTAGGGAATGGCCATCCACTTAAAAAAAAATGCTAAGCTTTTTGAAAATACTTTTATGTGGCCTGAATTGGAATAAATCATGGTCTTGATTAGCTAATGTCTGTATGTGTACCACAGAGTCCTCCCAAATAAATTTTAAAAATGCAGTTTTTTAAGGCTTGTTTTATATTTTTTTCATAGATTAATTAGGAAAAAGAAAATATTTTCTAAATTGGTACAAGATGACGCATCAAAGGATCCTATATAATTTTTTAAAAAAATAATTCAGTTAATGGGAAAATAAAAGAAGAATTCGAAAATATATTTAAAATTATTTTAAATTAATTTTGAATACAAAAATGTTAAACAATAATGAAAAATGTCTATATAGATAAAAATATTATTAAAGAATTATAAAAAAAGGAATGTTTTTGAAAAAAAGAAAATATTAACTATATATTGAATACAATATGGATAGTAATTATAATAAACTTTTCCTGTGAATGCATTCATTAATTGTAAAACATTTTTTTTACTTCATACTGACGATGACAATTTTAACGCCCAAACATTTTTTTTTTTTTAGTAAATTAAAGCTTATTAAAAAATTATTTTCACTCTACAATTTCAATAAAATAGCAATAAAAACTCGCATTTGAATAATGTGATTTCATTAAAATTTTTTTATTTATTTATTTAAATGTAAGTTATTTATAAAAGTTATTTATAATGAGTTGTCCTTAGTAATAAAATACATATCATAAAATATTTACATGAATTAATATATAAAAATTGTACATTATATATCTGATATTCATATCGCTATTTAAATCTAAATCTTTTTGAGATTTTTATAGGATCTCTAAAGATTCTTGCATCGTTTATGGAGAACGCTATGGCCCTGACAAAAAGGAAGTATTTCAATTTTTTTTTTTTACAGATGTAAATCATTTACGTTTTTTCAAATTTAATATTTTCTATTGAATACAATTTGAAAATATTAAAAACCATAAGTAAATTCTACTGCGCATTTAGTGTTGCAAATTTAAAAATATTACTGGGACAGAAGTGCCATTTATAGTATATATCAGTGGTGGGCAACATTTTTACACTTGCGACCCCTATACTCAGACTGAAATTTTATGTGACCCATTATATATCGTTACCATTCTATTATAGGCATACAAGGATAGTAATAATAAAAGTAGTTTTATCACATACAAATACAAAAAAAATATAATACATTAAAAAACATTTTTTTAAATTAAATTAGCGTCATGCTGTACTTCCATGGAAGTAATTGGTATTTATTCCCCATTTATTTATTAAAAATTTTAATTTTTATCATGTACATAAAAATGAGAAATAGGATTTAAAAATATTTAATTGTAAACCATATGACAAAAAATAAATATGATAAATATATGATAATACTTGGTTCTAAGTAGATCTGTTGATTTGTGGCAATTACAATTTTGTTAGTCTGTTTTAGAAAATGGGTACATTCAAGAATATAGTATCACTAGTACCACCTATCACTGTTATCAGGATATTAGCATGAAGAACAAACCTTTGAGACTAAATAAAAGGAATCATAGCAATATAAACAAAGTGCCATTATGATATGCTGTTTATATAAAGTGAATTAAAACATAAAGAAGGAAGTATTTAAACATAAAAGTGGTCAGACACTCAATAATAAGTTGAGCAGTTTTCATGTATTTTTAAATAGTGTTTTGATTTTTGTTTTTCAATTAAAATTTATCATCCAACATGAGCTTTTTCAAAATTTTCATGATCCCCAACAATTTTTCTGCAACTCCTTAAGAGGTTGCAATCCACAGATTGCATGCCAGTGATTTAGATGGTGGTTTATTAATTCATAAACTGAATGATGCACTTAGCATTATGCATTTTCTTTCCCCACTTCTATGCAATGTACTGTAAGTTCTAGTATGTTATAGTTACCAGGTGGTAATGATTAATAAATCCCTTTCCTCTGATATCCCATGACTAGCTTCAAGCTTATGGCTTTCATCAGTGAGGAGTTTTGAATTTTGGATCAGTTCACCTATGATCTAATATATCTTACTTCTGGCAGCAAAACCATCTCACCCATGAAAGCCATAAGCATGAAACTAGTGTGGGAATATCTGATAGGATAGCACAGGATAGAGATTTATTAAGCACTGTCATCTGGCATCCACTATTTATTAAACTTTGCAGTAAGTGATATAGGGATGATGTAAGGAAAATGTACAATGCTAAAACTGCAATATGAAAGCTAGAATCATGATATTTTATTCATTTAAGATTTCTGTATGGACACACAACCTGACATTTCCAGTTCTAAAATGTCATAAGGCTTATATCTCATATTAGTCATGACGTTAGATGACATTTCATGTAAAGGATACCAATATATGCAGCATATTGAATTTTGAATAAACAAATCTCACACTGCAAGCTTACAAACATTCTTAACAATCATTAATTAAATGATGAACATGAACTTTTCAAAAGATTTTGATATTTGTTTATTATGAAATATAATAAGTAAAACCATGTATTTGATTAAACACTCTTATGTCAAAATGTTAGCAGCAAACCTGTTCACCATGTAAGATTTTGCATATGTTTTCCTCAATCTGAAGAATTTATACAGTGTTTTATTCCAAAAATTATTCTTTCCTTTTTTTTTTTTTAAAAAAAAAAGATTCAAAACAAATAAGAAAGGAGAATTATTGAAATATATTTATTTACATTTTACTTGCATACACATATAAAAAAATAAAATACAATGAAGTCATTTATACACTAATCAAAAAAAGAAAGAAAATAAACAAAAACCATATAAACAAATAAATAATAAAAACATTGAAATTTACAAACTTATTAAATTTTATGAATAGTAGTACAGTGGAAACATTTTTTTTCTTACTAAATATCATGTTCTTAGATATCAAACATAAATTTATGAGTCATATTTTATCAATGAATGGTGGAAGCCATTTTTTCTCATTAAATAACACATCCTCAAATATCAAACAAATTTATGAGTCATATTTTATCTTGGTATGATGGTAGCCATTTTTTTCTCATGTAAATTTTGATGTTCTCAAATCTCAAATGTGAGTTTATTTAATTTTTTTTACACAATCTAAATGCTGTTCAATACTGTAGTTAAATATATGTGTGCAGAATTTTTTCTTTATATTTTTTTAAAAAAAAGTTTTATACAGTATATAGTATGTATCACATCTTTAATAAAATATTTTGCAGAATAAATAGTGATAAATAAAAAAAAAGAAAGTATTTTTGTTAAATGAGAAAATGAATATGATTGATTTAGGAAGGAAAGATAAGAAAATGTGTTCTGAAGTGGGCCTTATATATTTCAAAGAATAAATCTTTTATCAAAAAAATTATAAAGAGGGAGATGTAAATTCATACCATTGTTGCTTGTTCTTTTGAAAGTTAAACCACTAAACATCACATGATCTCCATTCATTATGCTTACACAAGCTGTTAAATAGAGACAAATCTCTCCATATAGTAGTGCCACTCAGTGCAACCCAGAGTAATCAATGAAAGCAAGAAGGTTTGTGCATAAAGTCCCTATCTAGTACCTACTTATTCAATATCTGCAGACTAGTTTGTATATGACTATAGAAGCAAATGAGGTTGAATTAAAAACTTTTTTAAATTTTGGAACCAAAGCTAAATAAAAAGGTAAAAATAGCTTCCAGATAGTTGCATTAGATCCTAACATCTAGGTGCAGGGCTCTCAGATCTAAGACTCCTCACTGATAAAAGCCACAAGCTAGTCACTAGTCTAGGGATATTAGATGAGTAGGCACTAGAAAGGATTTTATGCACAAACCCCTTGTATTCATTGATTACTCTGGCTTGCATTGAGATGCCATTGTATGGAGAGTTTTGCCTCTGAATTGCTCCTGAAAGGTTCAAATAAAATAAACAAATTTTTAATTAAAACAGAAAACATTTTAAATCTCTGTCTAAACTATATGAATTGTAATAATGTTTCAGTTAACAATATTGTATTCCATCAGAAAAACATGGGTCTTTATGAAGAATTTAGTCAGGAATCTGGAATATACAATTCCAAGTTATCCACTGCAAATAGAGGATAGTTGCATAGATTTTAAAACCATTACAGTCTTAAAAATATTATAATAATTGGTGAAGCTGCTGCTATGTTTTCATTAGAATTAAACTGAAAAGGACATATATGTTTTATAATGGATGGTGAATATTATTTATTTTTGAATATAATTTATTTTAATAAAGTTTAAACCAGACAATTATCCAAGCAGAAAGAAAAATATAGTCAATATTTTACATATTAACCATAGTAGTGGTTATATATTATATCAAGATTGTTTATAAATATACCCACCACAAACACATTTCAAGACAATTATCCCTGATTTATAACTGTTAGAAGTCAAATATCTCTCCTGTGAATACTTTTTACTTATACTGAGGATAAAATCTTCAGGAGCCATATAGAATTAACATAAATTTTTCAAAAGAAGATTTTAAATATTCCCAGTACTTGATTCCAGAGCTAATTCAAATAAACAGAAAACTTCCCTAAATTAGGCTATCAGATAATGCACACTTAAACACAAAAAAATTTAACAGAAAAATTTGTTTAACTAAATGTTATGTGATGAGACATAGAGAGAGAGAGAGAGAGAGAGAGAGAGAGAGAGAGAGAGAGAGAGAGAGAGAGAGAGAGAGAGAGAGAGAGAGAGAGAGAGAGAGAGAGAGAGAGAGAGAGAGAGAGAGAGAGGGAGAGAGAGAGAGAGAGAGAGAGAGAGAGAGGGAGAGAGAGAGAGAATTTAGACCAAATCAACAATTAAAACAACATATTTATTTATAAATAACATTATATAATAATAAGAATAAAAATAAAATAAAACTAATTATAAAGTTATTGAGTATAGTTAAGTCCAATTTAAATTAGGCGATAAGAGTTTAATCATTTCTAATTTTAAGAAAGTTTATAAAGAGAATGAAATCTTATCTGTATTATGTTTAAGTATAGACTTTGAATTATTTTTTACATTAACATAGGTTTTGCTATAGTTTTTCTGGAGTGATCATCTTTGTCTTCTTGGCAGTTTCTACAGTTTATGGATGGTATTCTTGAACATAATTTTTAGCCTCTTTAGCATTTTGCATTTCTTCTTTCCAGGGAATCACATGATCTCATGGTCTTGTTCAGCAGTAGTATTTGATAATAATGGGAAAGTGTCTCAGCAAAGCCAACTCAAGGATTTTTGTCACATCTCAGCTGAACTGGGTAATGATAATGCAAACGAATACCTGTTTTGTGAATCTAACATAGCATAGTGATGTTAGGACATCTACATACATGTTTATACATTGCTGGAAAGCAAAACTAAATATTCAAAATAAGAAACTGCACAGCAATGTTTAACAGCACAGAATAGCCCAAACAACTTCAAACTATGTTGAATAATTTCAATCACTCAATTGAATAATCTTCTTAAAATTCAATAATAATAATGATGAGAGAATAAAAAAATATTAGCTTATAAACATTAAAAAACCATTGTATGAGTTCACCCACATCAATAATCAGTTTTAAAATTCTTTTCTAATTAATTAATCTTTTTTTAATTATACCATTAATTTTAGCATTAAATATCTAATCAATTGACTGGCTTACTGATTACAATAAAATAACACAATCCCATCTTAATTAGATAATTTACAAATTAATTTTTGTCTTTGATCAAATCATAACCTTACATTATTACATAATTTTAGATAATAATTCTATTCAATTATTTACATTTAAATTTTATTGTTCTTTTTTTCTTTAAAATGAATGCTTTAGTTATGATTACTTTACAAAGTAAATTTTATGACTTTTTAGTTACCTTTACATATTTCGTTTTATTTTCATTACACTTCATAACATTTTGAAATTTGTAATTTCATTTAAAGAAAAGATAAGCCATTCATTTTTAAATTATAAATCTAATTAAAATTCTTAAACTACATTATGCTTTAATTGTATTTTTCCTCCTTCTGTTTTTTTATTATTTTAAATTGAGTGTAGGATAATTTGAATAAAGTTTTATTTTTCATTTTGTTTATTTTCTAGCTGGCCTTTTGTTCTATTCTAAAGTCTCTTCATTCTATTTATTAAACTGTATCGCATTTTTTTTATTAAAAATATATATTATTATTATTTTGAATATTTTTAACATAACTTTTAAATATTTTATGTATCACATATATTTAATTATGTTACATTGTATTACTCCCAATTCAGGAGAAAATATGTCAATTTTTCCTTAGTCATTGACCAATTTTAATTCTAAAAGCTTTATTTTTTAAACAAAATTATAGTTACCTAATAAATAAGTTTCATGACAAGAAATATCTACAATGAGTAAGTGATTTAAGAGAGGCATCTAAATTAATGACTTTGAATATCGCACTCCGATCAATTGTGTGTTAATTAAACCACATTTAATTTTTTGCAAAAGTTGTGACTACAGCATGAGTCAAATTTTTGTGCATTACAGATGCAAAATATGAGCATTTTATCTGAAATTGTCAAAATTATTTCTATTGCACATTCACTTTATTAATTTGCTGAGAATTTTTTTCCCTTTATATATTTATTGAGCCAGATTTTTTTTTCTAGCACATTATCATCATCATAATGAGAGAATTTCATGCACAGACTCATCTTCAAATTAATGTCTCCACAAACAAACCTAATCAATCACAAAATAAATTAAATCTCCATATTGATTTATATACTGTAATAAGTATGTTACATTGCACACAATAATATAGTGTTTGCATACACACACACACACACACATATATATATAAAGTTGAAAGAAAAGTAGAAATGAACACAGACAAAAATTTATAGATATTTTTCTACATTTCCTGGAATAAATAATCATAGTAAAAGGGTTAAATAATTTTGAATTTAAAATAATATTTTATTATAAATTAAACATTTAAAAAGATCTAAATAAATATTAATATTGTATTCTGATTTTGAAATTAGAAAACAAGCATGTATTATGATAATAGATTTGGTAATTGTAAGAGTGCCTATTATCTATTTTTAAAATTCTGTGATAAAATTTCCAAATGTAGCTTTTAATTAAAAGTGCTTTTGAAGGGATTAAAATTGTTTTTAATCAAGTAAAAAAGTATTTAATTAAAAATAAGTGTTTTTAATCATCCACAATTCTGTTTAAACACAATGAAAAACCTATTTTAACATGTTTTTTTTTCAATAATTTTTTAAATTCTAAAAAAACGCACCAGCAGATTTGTTATTTGCATATGCAAATTCACCAGTTATTTCAATATTTTTTAAGAATAGTAATATTATAATCTATCCAATTTTTCTCTATTTTCAGTGAATAGCTTGAAATTGTGTGTTTAAAATTCTGGGCTAAATTTCTGATGCATTACAAAATCAACAACTTTAGCTTTCTTACAATTTATATGGTTTAGCCAAAGATTTAAGACTTTTTATGTTTTAAAAAATTTTGTTTATATTACATTCAAAAAAAAATTTTTTTTTTTGCCTATATTAGAATTATAATTTATGTATCCATACTACACAGATAAAGCATATATTAATACTGTAATACTCTGCAATTATAAGTGATATAAACACATTATAACAGAGAGAATATCAAATTAAATAGACTGAATATGGTTTTTGATGTATAAGCATCATAATTGTGATTTCCAGTAGGTTAGATGTTCATCATTAAATATTTTGGAGTCCCATTTTTTGTTAATTAACATGCTACTGACACTTTGATTCATTATATATTTATTTTCTTTGATTTTTCATTTCTGCCATTCCTTTCTTCACACATTATCATAACATTCCCAGGGTTAAAGCCATCATTATAATCCTTTTCATGGTTATAAAAAACTGACATGTTTGTTAAATCAGTCTTAACTTTCTTGTACATTATTGCATGGATTATCATCCTGTCCTTAAATTTGACTTTATTTTACCATAGTATGTATAAAGACAATTTATATAGTTGATATGGGAAAATCAGGTTATGAAACAACTGATATACCCAAATATATTCAGCATTTTAATGAAATGTTATGGTCAGGAATGAATGCATTAGAAAAAAAATGGATAGCACTACCATATGTACCATATGTCGGAAATAAATTTGGAAAAATTTGTGCCAGTAAATTATAATATAGGATTTTGATAGCCATTAATTTAAATAAATCACTCAATAATATTAAGGATAAAATATATAAATTAGACAGCTCTAATGCTGTGTATGCATTGGGATGCAGTCAAAAAAATTGTTCCTACACATACTATGGTCAAACAAAGACAAATTTAAGGACAAGGTTAATACAACATGCATTAATATACAAGAAAGCTAAGACTGATTTAGCAAATGAATCAATTTTTATAATCAAAAAAGTATTATAAACATGGCTTTGAGCCTGGACTTGTTAAGGTAATGTGTGAAGAAAGAAATAACAGAAAACAAAAATCAAGGAGGCTTCATTTATTGCACAAAATGATTATGTAAGGAATCAAAAAGCCCAATTAACAAGAAATAGATCTCTTAAATCACTAATGATAAACTTCAAATTTATTGACAACCATTAATATGATGCTTAGTTGGAAGTATAATTGGTTTATTTAATTTGTTTTGTTTTGTTCTCTGTTATAATGTTTTCATATATATATATATATATATATATATATATATATATATATATATATATATATATATATATATATATATATATATATATATATATATGTAAAATACAATACTTGTTATATATATATATATATATATATATTAACAGTAAATATAATATTATAGTTTAAATTCTTTTGTAGTGCTTTCGATAAGGATAGTAATCCTTGTCAGCTTTAACTGAATTTCAAATTTTTTAAACTTAATGTTATGTATATTTCCATAAGCTGTGTATGACCATATTTGCAATTTGCCTATTAATAACATTATCCTTCTATTTATCAATCAAAATTGCCTCTTTAATTTCCTTTTTTTATGATTTTTTTCTTCCATTAATATTTTTATTTCACTACTATTAAATGTAAACCTATAATTACAAGTCTTTTCATGGTCAAAGAATACTGAAGCTGTATTAAATTGACTATTTACATTATTTTTAATTCAATTATATAAATAACATGCAATCTAAATTAATTAAGAATATATTTGAAGAAAAGTATAACATTTCATTTTCTGTTCCTCCAAATGTTAATTGATTGATTAATAATTTTAAGAGTATAATTCCTAAATTGCAAAGAAGTAATATAATTTATCAGATTTCATGTGGATGTCAGAAATTTTATGTCGGGTGAATCGAGATGTTCTGTGGAGAAAAGATTGAAGAAGCATCAATTATTATATAATCGAATTAAAAATAATGTAAATAGTTAATTTAATACAGTTTCAGTATTCTTTGACCATGAAAAGACTTGTAATTATAGGTTTATATTTAATAGTAGTGAAATAAAAATATTAATGGAAGAAAGAAATCATAAAAAGAGGAAAATTAAAGAGGAAATTTTGATTGATAAATATAAGGATTATGTTAGCAATAGGCGAGTTGCAAATATGACCAAACACAGCTTATGGAAATATGTGTAACATTAAGTTTAAAAAATTTGAAATTCAGTTAAAGCTGGCGAGGATTACCATGGAATCGAAAGTGCTACAAAAGAATTTAAACTATAATATTGTATTTACCATTAAAATTATATATTGTACCAGTCGAAAAACCCACCCAAAAGAACTGAAAGTCGGATTCAAACTCAGCTGGTTCAAACTGAATTCAAACCCAACTCACCAGCTCAGATTAGCATAAATCAACGGCACAATGCTATGCACCAAAAAACGAGCTCAACAATTGGTAAGGATCAGAGACCCCTGAACTGACACTAATATTGATTAATCAATCAACTAAGATAATTTTAAATCGAATCATATGTATATGTTCGGGTTGCCAACACAGACAGCGAGCATTAACATTAAAATAATTATAAAAGAATTATGAACTAAGAAACTAAGTGTGTTTAGAAAATATTTAATAATAATAATTTGTTTGGTTGAATAAGATAATGATTATATTACTCACCTCTAGCTTTTAATATAGTTTAGAATTATAATAAGAGCAGCGGTCCTTATTATATGCCAATGGATATTACGCAATATTGGAATTCTATGTCTATGCCCCCAACAAAAAAAATAAAAGGCAGATAAAGGTATTCATTAGTAAAGAAAATTTTTACTCTAATTTTATACGAAAGAATGTGATATTTATTTTCACATTCACAAATCCATTCATGAAGAGCAATATATGTATTTTAGGGAATAACTTTAATCTTTATTGAAAAACGTATTTAATTAAATATATCTGATAATTTGTTCGACTTTAATTGAAATCACTTCATCATGAATTCCAAGCATCAGAGCGGGCTTTACTGGAACAGAGAGGTAACGGTGCTGACGAATTATGAGCTATAAAATGAAATTGAAAGACGATAGCTAGTCGATAATCAAAGTCCTATGGCGGCTTGCATCTGACAAGTCTTATGCCCTTTGACTAATATGAATAGGAGAGGAAGTGCTTTCTTCCTCGATAATTTAAAATAACAGAAATATGATCACCGACCAGCCTAACAGAGTGGAAGATTGCCCTACATCAGCAACGTTGAAGATGATGACTTACTAGTCACCATTTGAGAACTAAAACCCAATTATAGAATGCTCAACATGATGACTTGATCAAATGAATTAAAGTCAAACGAGTTTTTAAGTAAAACTATTTTAAAGTATTTGTAAATCATATTAATTATGCCCCAATCATTGTGCCCTTCCTGAATCTTAATAGAAAATAATAAAGTTGAATTAGAATATATTTATTTGATTCCTTTATCGGCCCTTTGCAAAAAACATTTTAAAATTATATTTGAATAATAATAAAATATTAGTGAAATGAGAAAATAGCAGTGGCATAGATTAAAAACGAAGCTAATAATTTATTATTAGCCAATTATAAAAATAACACACATTTAATAATTTCTTTCGACTAGATAATTGATAGAACGGTAAATCTAGTTCTAATGGGTGAGAATTACTATTAGAATTAATATATTATTATTTGCACAAGGCAAAGGAAACAAAGGAGATCATCGAGTCGAAAGATTATTGGCATATAATTAAAAATAAATGACATTAATAAATCACACGATAAATATATATATATAATATGGTAAATGAACCGCCATAGTAATGAAGGAAAATTAAATTTAAAGACTAGAGATTGTGAGAATTACTAATTTAAAAAGCATAAATAAAAGAGTTTTACAAAGATTATTTCATTATAAAATAAAAGAGCTCTAAAAGGGAGTGTAAAGTAAAGTTCGAAAACTGGACAGAAAGCTTAAGGTTCATTATGGAAATATATTACCCGTTTCTTCCGGGGCTGGTTCCCTTAGGTTACACGTCTGAGTTGGTAAAAAATATAGGCACCATTTGATTGATTACTTGAACAGCATTTTATTTGATTTTGGCAGCATGATTTGTCTGGAAAGAATTTAGCAGCTTCATTGAAGATTCTCAAAGGGCTTCAGGAACCGATAGCCAGATTCCTGATGTTTAGCCCTTTACCATGATAGGAACATTTTTTGAATTTATAATTTAAAAATGCACAGAGTTGACTGCACTTCTTTACAACAAAGATGGCTTTTTTTTTCTCCAAACTTTTCAGAGCTATATATCTGTCCTCTGATGCCTTCAGGCTAGCGCTTCTTTTATTATCGATGTTTTTAGATTTACTGGTTGTTTTTAGATACATTCATTCGATAAGGCTTTCAAACTCATTAACTTGAATTCATTTTCTAATTAGAAAATGAATTCTTAAAATCAGAAAATTATTTTAATTAGGAAATCCTTATCATTTTTGCTAATTAATAAAACTTTAACTGTTGTTTTTGGAAAGGGAAAATCTGAAAGCTTTTGAAAGAATGTAGCTTTTAATCAATAAAACTTTAACAAATTATTTAAAAATAAAATCAAACATTCCTGACGCAATGAAACTTTCAAACAATTATATATATTTAAATATTTACAAATATATATGCACAATCCACGCAGTTATAATACATATAAATTCATGAATAATTCTATCATGAATTTATTAATAAAATTAATCAATTTAAATCTGAAACTAGTTATTTGAATACATATTTATGAAATAAGTTATTCTTTATGGAAATTAGCGTGGATTGAACATATAAAGCCCCATTGCATCGGAAATTTAAGGCTAGTACTAGGGTTTGAAGTGGGCTTATGGCTAGAGGTCATAAAGCTAGGATCGAATTCAGATCCGACTGCTTCATATATATATATATATATATATATAATGTTAAATGGATATTCAAATAAATGGAGAAAATATTGCTATAGTAAATGAGGGTCATCACTTTTTTTTATCATATTTGATAACTAATGCAAATGTGTTTCATATATTATAATAGCTTTTACTACTTGAATGAATTTTCAACATATGGGTGCCAGTACAATAAACAATATTTGCTATATTATAATCAAGCCTCCTCAACAAAATATGAGTTATTTTATGCTATATATGTTGTATATGAGTGAGGCTTGGAATGAAATATAGCATAGTTTATGGTTTCACCGTATGAATTGAGAAGTGCTAAGACAAATGTATAAAAAAGTTATATTAGAGAAGAAAAATGAATAATTATTATACGACGAAGATGAGAACAACATGAATAGATTTTCATTTTTATTGAAGTCTAAATTAAATGGTTTCTTATCTAGACGAAATTTTATCACAATTAAAAAAATCTACTAATATTTATTTTAAATTCCCACGACATTTAATTTCATTTAATGTATATTCCATTAATTTCATTTGAAAAATTTTAATGCAAATGAGATTTAAATAAAAACAGTTTAAATTTTTATTATTTTTTTGTTAATATCATGTAGAGTAAACAGTAAACTAACATTATTTTCAAGTCTAGAACAGTAAATGTAGGAATAAAAATTAGATAAATGAAGTTTGAATTGTAGGCTATTATTTTTGTTATTCTGATTAAAATATTTAAAATTTTTATTAACACCATCATTTTTCTTCTTGTTTTTATTACTATTAATATTTGCATTTTGATATCTACTTTATCAATAAAAGTTTCATAATTTATTTAAAATTAAATTGTAAACAAATTATTATATTATTTAGATAATTTTTACTTTTTATTTTTAAAAAATCAATATATAATTGATAATTTTCTTTTCTTTATTAATCCGTTTTTGTTTCTCAAATGCTTTCAGCTATTCAAACAAGTGAGAAAAAGTTTCATTAAATTAGTCTTCTAATGAATTAATTAAATCCTTCAAGAATAATATAATCTAATTTAATTTTTTTTACTATACATTATTTTAAATTAAATCAAAACCAATGAATTAAAAATAAAATTAGTATGCACAATCACACATACACATACATTTTAATTTAAAAAGAAGTCGGACAAAGAAAAAATAAATATTAAGGTTTTGTAGATGTTCTTTGTTCATATTTTATCCATAGTGATATCTTCTTTGAAAAATCAAATGACATTGAATGTCTTTATAATGTCTTTGAATGTATTCTTCATAACATAAATATAGGCTATTTTTTCCACGAAAACCTCATTTAAGTTCACCCTAAAATGTATTTTTAAAGAAGTCTCTTACTTTTAATCCATTTTAGTATCCAGTTCAACATAAATGTTTCCTACCACATATAAGTACAACAATACCATCAATTTCAAAAGGCTGAAGAAACATAGCAATTGGCGCTCTAATTTTGCTACCATGTTTTTAGAACATTGCAAAACATTAAATGAGTGCTGTTATACTATAGTGACAGACATCCATTTCTCTAACTAATTTCAAACTGGTAATTACCAAAGATAAGATTTTTTTTATCTCTGATCAAGTTACACAACATTTTGAACATTAGTTGGTCAAAAAAAATGTTTATATATTTTTTTAAAACATTAAACTCATTCTATAGATTGGCAACAAATTGTAAGCCTAGAAATAAAAAAAAATAACACTTGTTTTTTCTTGTAATTAATTCAAATTAAAAGTCGCACTATAAAATCTATACTGTATTTTAATATGTGCTTTATAATATTATATACAAACTATTTCAAAAATCAATATTATAAAAAATAAAATGATTATATATATATATGAATTCATAATATTATTTTGGGAGCTTTCAGAGCTTCCATGTAATAAAAATATAATAGCTAAATGGCTAATGTTTCAGTAAAATAACAAGTACATTCATCAGAGCTTCTTTTTCAAATCATTAGAATGTATGTGGTGAGTACTTGTTATTGTACTGAACTGTCAGCTATTTAGCTATTATATTTTTATTACATGGAGGCTCCTGAAAATATCATTTATCCATGAGAATATTAGAATTAATATATTGTGCCGGTCACTCTATGAGTGACCACACACTAGGTGGCTGTAATTGAAGCTACAGCTAAGTTATAGATAATTACAATTATTAATTTACTTAGCTATGAATATAAACAGTTTAAAATAGATGACGTGTCTGTGTATATATTTTTTTACCCCCACACACTCAAGAATATTAACTCCCAAAGTGTAAATTGATGCATAATATATTATATATGTGTACAATGTTTTTGTTTCATTTTATTTTATTTTAATAAATGTAAACGTTCTACATTATAATTTTATATCATTTTTAATATATTTTTTCTGTAAAAAGTTGTTTACATGTTGGAACATGTTATAAAGGAAATAAAAATATATAAAATAATTAAAAAGTAATTGTAAATGTTCCAACATGTCTGTACTTTATTTTTGAATCATAAGATTTTTTATGTTAATGCATTAAGAAAAGTCAGGTGATCATTGTTTTACCAAATATAAAAATATACTAATGTAGTAATGGCCATCCTGCTTTGTACTCTTATTTTTACAAACAAAAAAGTTCTAAAAATTTGGATGCCAATGCAGATATAGAAAAATCTTGTTTATTTGTTCTATAGTGATATTTAATTTTAATCCATAGTAAAATAATTTTTCTTTGTATTTAAATTTTGAAACTGATGTTTATCAGTGTAGTGCTCTGAGTTGCCGAAATAAAATTAAATTAAAAATAATATATAAAATTAATTAAAGATAACATTCTTTAAAATAAAGCTATGTCTATTGTTTTAAATCAATTAGCCACCAAGATGGAGCTTGAGGCAATTATTCAAAGGGGGGTAACCAAATTGACTATGTAATGGAGGTGCTATATATACCATTCACCAGATGCCAGACATTAGTTATAGTTATATTAGAGTTCTTGCAGACATATTATGCCAAGTTCTCTCAGATATATTCTTCCATTTTTCAGATATAGAACCAGAAAGATTCTCAGTGTGATCTAAGCTTTCCAGAAGATATTGCATGATCGTTGCAGACTAACTATTCTTATATTTTAGTCACTGCAAATATTTTTATGACTCCAGATTAATGTAGAGGTTACTTATTCAGGATACCACTGCTATGGAGTACTGACATGATAACTGAATGGTGATAGCTACAGTCAGGACAGAGGAGATTGAGATTGCCAAAATCTTGCGGTGCTAACAAGCTCCTGTCACTTCCAATTATATGCTGCACTTGCCTCATATCCAGACCACAATTTAGAAGGAGACATAAACTGTTAAGAAAGAGCATAGAGCCAAATCTCTACTAAATTCATTTTGAATAAAATAAAAAGCAGTGTTCATCTGACTGCCACAGTATTAATAAACTCAAGATGAAGACCATTTCTAATCAACCAGCAAGATGATTTTGGGGTAGAAGCCCACTTCAGTGCACCCATCCAGCTCCATCCAAGCTGTTGAAATGTAATCACCCAGGTGCAGCAGATATTGGTGATGAAAATTACCAGACCAATGTAGTGAAAAGAAAGAAGTCCTTGCTGCTCTAGTAAACATATATGTATAGCACATTCAGAGACCCCATGTCTGGATGAACTCTCAAGGCACCGGAGGGTAAAATTTGTTTTAATCTTTTGATATTATTTTATTAAATCTTGCTATATGTTATGTTATATATTCATAACATGATTAAAATATAATTATGCCAGAGATCCATGTATGTTAAGTCATTTATCAACTAAGTGCAGAATTCTTTAGGTTAGTCATTCTTCCATATTTATTTTAAAATGTAAATAAACTATAAGATGAGTATGTGCATCTTACATCATATCATATTTATGTTCAAACCAGTCAAAGATATATAAGTTAAATTAAGACAAAGTGCATAAAATGATGGGTTTACTTTGTTTCTTCATGTGTTTAAGTGTATGTTAATACACAATTTTAAAACACTATTAAACTGTGGAATGAATGCAGAAATGAGCATACATGTATGACCAGATATTTAATGATCTCATAATATTTTTTTATATTGCCTAATATATACGTGTGGGTAAATAACTCAGACGACTTCATCCAAACATTTTTATGAATTAAGGGAAATGGATTAAATAGTATCTTATTTTCTTTTATTTGTGCAACTGGTGGTGGGTTAATGGGTTTAAGAAATGTTAATTGAGGTTTGTAATAAATATTTTATAACTTATTTTATTGTGAGTGTTATATTTATTTTCTTCCATTTCCTA
The DNA here is from genome assembly GCA_028023455.1 of Epiperipatus broadwayi. NCBI lineage: Eukaryota > Metazoa > Onychophora > Udeonychophora > Euonychophora > Peripatidae > Epiperipatus > Epiperipatus broadwayi. Next base: position 68,467 of record JAQFVV010013113.1, read on the forward strand.
AAATATAACAAAAGTAAATATATTTCTGAGAGCGGCTTTAAAATTTCTTTTTATATAACCTGAGATAAGTGGACTGAGCGTGGCATAATGGGATGCAAATTTATCAGGCCTTAGAAAGTTGATATATGTTATGTAATGGGTTGGGGATTGTATATCCATCCAGTCAAGAGTTTTCTTTGTCTGGGAGTGGTGCATAAAGACATGAATTATTCATGGTCTTTCAAAGGCATACAGTGATTAACCTTTTGATGTCCATCGGCATGGTAATGAAATAATCAGCTGTGGTTCAATGTATTGCTTGTTTTATAATGTATTAATATAAATTAAATTATAAAATGCATATTTCTATTAAAATTATTATTGAGATCTTACCCTGAGGTGGTACAATCACTTCATGTTTGATATGTATGCCCAAAAGTTAGATTAAGATAGAGGTGTGCCAGATACAATATATATATATATATATATATGTATAACTATAACTTAGAAGCGCTTTCACTACGTTGGAGCTTTGTCAACTATCACATTTAAAATGTCAACTTTCCCATAATTCTGTTATCTTAATGTTTGCTGCTTGCTGATTAATTAAATTTTGCTTGTATTTATATATTAACATTGCCTCTTTAATGTATAATATATAAATACAAGCAAAATTTAATTAATCGGCAAGCAGCAAATGTTAAGATAACAGAATTATGGGAAAGTTGACATTTTAAATGTGATAGTTGACAAAGCTACAATGTAGTGAAAGTGCTTCTAAGTTATAGTTATACATATAATTTTTATTGACTTTTAATTACTGTATTTTCAAATATTTATTTATAGAGTTACGTATATTATTTTGAAGAAATACAAACATCGATTTGTAATAATAGTAATATATATATATATATAGTATATATATATATATATATATATATATATATATATATATATATATATATATATATATATATATATATATATATATTGCAACTCAGTGCTTTTGGCACATGGTTTAATTTAACATTATTTATGCATAAAATTGATGTTATTCTTTAGAAAAATAAAAAATAAAATAAAATAAATAATATTTTGGTTAATAAAGTATGTTATCCCTTTTACCTAGACATGGTTTGTGTGAATAAACAATATGTTCCCCAATGCAATATCATGTTTCTGAAATGACAGAATAATCTAAGTAAGATATTGGTATGAGAGCAAGTTAATATAATTAAAAACAAATATAATAAACTGTATTTAGTTCTAAAATGGTTATATAAAGAAAAAAAACCATAAATGTCAATTAAGTAAAATTTAAGATAGTATTGTTTTAAAAAAGTAACTTCTGATGAATTTATTTTGGAGAAAATAATTTCATGTGTAATTATAATCACAGATAATTATTGTTGGGTTGAATGTATTTATTATTTTCATTTATTAAACTGTTTTGTAATACATTTTAAATATTGAAAACTACATGATTCTAATAAGTTATACAATCTTTTTTTATGAGTAAATAAGCAAATATTTTATCTAGTGCTGTGCTTGCAATTATATTTCATTCCAATATCAGCCTTTCAACCTAATTGAGCATGCGCCTTTTGAGTGTTAAATAAGTGAATACCCTCTTCTTCAATCCAAGATATAGTATTTATGCAGAAATAAAAAGAATCCCTCTTATTCCTATGACTCAAATTCTTTTATATGAGCAAATCTGAAGAACTGTTAAAGAGAGCGTGAGTAGATTCTCACTTTAAATTACTATTTACGATGTTTTTTGGCTGAATGACGTCGGTGTAATTACTTAGAATTTACTAAACGTCATTCTTACTGAAACTTAATTATGAGTAAATAAGCAAATATTTTATCTAGCGCCATGCTTGCAATTATATTTCATTCCAATATCAGCCTTTCAAGCTAATTGAGCATGCGCCTTTTGAGTGTTAAATAAATGAATAAGGCGCATGCTCAATTAGCTTGAAAGGCTGATATTGGAATGAAATATAATTGCAAGCATGGCACTAGATAAAATATTTGCTTATTTACTCATAATTAAGTTTCAGTAAGAATGACATTTAGTAAATTCCAAGTAATTACACTGATGTCATGCAGCCAAAAAACATCGTAAATAGTAATTTAAAGTGAGAATCTACTCACGCTCTCTTCAACAGTTCTTCAGATTTTCTCATATAATAGAATTTGAGTCATAGGAATAAGAGGGATTCTTTTTATTCCTGCATAAACACTATATCTTGGATTGAAGAAGAGACTATTCATTTATTTAACACTCAAAAGGCGCATGCTCAATTAGGTTGAAAGGCTGATATTGGAATGAAATATAATTGCAAGTACAGCACTAGATAAAATATTTGCTTATTTACTCATCATTAAGTTTCAGTAAGAATGACATTTAGTAAATTCTAAGTAATTACACCGACGTCATTCAGCCAAAAAACATCGTAAATAGTAATTTAAAGTGAGAATCTACTCACGCTCTCTCTAACAGTTCTTCAGATTTTCTCATATAAAAGAATTTGAGTCATAGGAATAAGAGTGATTCTTTTTATTCCTGCATAAATACTAACTATATCTTGGATTGAAGAAGAGAGTATTCATTTATTTAACACTCAAAAGGTGTGTGCTCAATTAGCTTGAAAGGCTGATATTGGAATGAAACAATCTTTTTTTGTTTATGTTATAATCAAGTGATTTTTTTTGGTAGAGGTCGCTGGGGTCAAAGGAATGACCAATAAATACTCAATTCATTTATTTTTTATATAGTCTGCTTCTGTTCTTCATAGTTAACAGTATTAAATTTTGTAACATTATTATTTTCTAATTTTGTAAAAATAAATTTGTAATATAATGGAAGTTCCATCTACAATGTTCAAGTAAAAATTTTGGTAAGACATTCTGTATCTTTGATCTCTACCATTTAAAACTTTCTGCATTATTATCTATTGTGTCTTGAAAGTTAGATTTTTTTAAAACAAAACTAAAATGGAGGAATTAACCAAGGGATAAATAAAATTGTTGTTTTATCTGAAGTAAGGAAAACAAATATTTTCCAGTTAAAATTAATTATTTAATAACTTATTCTTATTTGTTAATATTTTCCTGGTATAAAACAGAAATAAATAAAGGAAATATTAGAAAAAAAGAACTGGAAACATTTTCCTGCATTTTTAAAAAAAATATCATTGCTTTTATAAATAATGAAGGTGTTTTGTACATTGGAATATGTTTGGCTCATTAATAATCATCTAGGGAGAAAAATTTTAGGAAAAAAAAAATTATATACAGGCATTTTTTTAAAGAAAAAAAGACTTATTTGAAATAAATGTGAAAATTAAATATGCATGCATTCATTGAAAAAAAAAAACTATTTGAAAGTAAAGTGCTAAAATTATAAAAGACAACTTAATAATATCTTTAGTGACCTGAGAATAAAATTAGATTGTGTTTTATATTGTGTACGTAATGGAATTATTGTAGCTTCATTCATTCTCTAATTCAATTGCAGTTATTATAATACTAGTCTCTAGGAAAATGTGTGCATCTTCTTCAATGTTCTAGTTAGCTAATTATACGTATAGTCTTCAAATAATGTGTATGTTTATCATCAATGTTATAATATTCGTTTTTTCAGGATCCAGATCTTTATCATTATAATCCAATTGGGAATTAAGCTTCCTTCAACTACTTTTTTTTCCATGTTTATTATTATAATTGCCAAAGGAAAAAAAACTTTTCATTAGAAAAAACTAAATGTGTTTATTACTTTCAATGTTTTGTGCTTTGTAAGCTGTGACTGGATGAAAACCCTTTACCTGGATAGACAGCTCAGTAGAGAAATAGTTCTGCTAGTGAGATACTATTTATTTATTTAATGCTTTTTTTGATTTTTATTTAAAAAAAAACTAATGGATAAAATTTTATTTTGTTTTATAATATTAATGTATGTTAAAGTTTATATTTGTTACATAATATTTTAAGGATCTTGTATTGTCAAATGTATGTCTTACTATCATTACTTTGGGTTAAGTTTGTATTTGATATAAAGTGATACCTATGAAATATATCTGATTTGTTACATGCAACTGGAGATATGAACTTTGCATGCTAGGTATCTAAAGAAAAATGTTTTTTATATTTTTTTCAATGGGTAAAACAGTACTTTAAATTTATCATAAGTAACTATGTAAAAAAAATGCTATAACAATATATTTCTTGTTTAAAGTCAACAGAATTTATATTGTATTAATTAAGTAATTTAGTAACAGTTATTCTTTAACAGTAAGTCCACTTTATTTTAGTTTAAACTTGTATGCTATACATTGCTGTCAAATATTCCTTCATTAGAATTAAATTTATTATACTTTTCTGCATGTTATGTAAAGTCGCCGGGCTGAGACATGTGTATTTTAATTTATTGGTTTCAGATATTGATTGAAGTATACATTTTAATATAGGTTTATTATTATTAGTGTGTTTTCTATCTTGTATAAGTGTAGAGTTGGTATATATTTAATATCAGCATATTTTAATTTATAATGTATTTTGTTTTGTGAGATGGAGATGCTCTCCCCAAAATACTTTATTTTCCATGAGAGGATTAGTTTTGATATAGTGTTATGGTATGTTTGGTAATCAATGTGATTGAGTCTCATGAAGAGAATGATCCAGAGTTTATATAATATTTAGTATACTTAATATGTTTTAATCACAAGAGATTATTATATTTGGTTCTTGTTCTTTTCTGTAGGTGGTGAGATATAGTCCACACCTATACATTTTTATGCCTGAGAAATATGCTAGAAACCACCAAATGCTTCAGTGTAGTATTTTTCTCTGCAGACATTAGTTGTTATTTTTGCATTCCTCATGTGAAATTAAATATATATTTTCACCATAGAAGGTGTAGATTATTGAGCTCTGTTTAAAAATTATGGCAAGGATAAATGTTGGATTTGAGATGTTAGTTCCTCAAGGTGCACTTTATTATCAGTAGTGCCTTAGTAATTGGGATCAATATCTGTATTGTGCTACTGAGTCTAGCTGGTAGTTCACAAGCAAAACAATGGAGTAAAATTGATTTGAAATTGCGTATTTTAAAATGCTTATTTATTAAAGGAATATTCGAACACAATGTTTTAGTGTTATCAATAGTTAAGAAATATTCTTAGCTTGAATTAAGTCATTCATAATTAAAATATTTATCATAATTTATGTGGACCTTAAGTTAAGCATGAAATGGTAAGTGGGACGTCTGATAAATGACCTATACTTAGTCATAATTTGTTTTAATTATAAATCATAACTTGGTTAACTTTATGAGTAATAGATTTAATATTTTAAAAGGATTGTATCTGAACCCAGTTTATTAGGTTACACAAATAATATGCAATTACTTTTGTGTATTTCATATTGTAACAGTACTAAAAAAGATTTATATAGCCCTATAATTAAAGTTTAGAAATTTATTTTATAGAAAGTTTACTAAAATTATAAATTAGTGTAGTGGTAAATCAGCTGCACATTTTCAGATAGTTAATCTTAGTGTAATAGCAGGATTGCAAACATAGGAATTTATTATTTTAATTTTGTTATATCCCACTTATGACTGTGTGGCTATCCAATAACGTTCGCTAATGTTCAATTTCCACGCTGTTTTCATGCCACTAATGCTCTGCTGTGTATGCTCTCCAACGAATGGTCTGCAACGAATGCTCTGAATATACTCTGTATTCTCACTGGATGCTCTCCAAAGGCATGGTCTGCAAGCGGATGCTCTCCAACAAATTGGTCTGCAATGTGCTCTCCAATGAATTGGTCTGCAATGAATGCTCTCCAATGAAGGTCTGAATATCTCCATTGCGGTCTCCTTCAGCCATACCCGTGAACTACATTCCCACTGGGCACTGGTCATTTACCGCTAGCTTTGATGCGAGCTATCTCTACTCAAAACTACTAGATGTCTACTGCCATTGAACTCCAAATGTGGCTGCTAATAACTGCTTTTTTCTGCATAGTTGTTACACCATCTTTTATTGCTTGTTGATAACTGTAGCAATTAATCCTTGTCCAATCAGGTAACATCTTTTATCCAGAAATATTTGCAATCAGCAAATATCTCTTGGAATTATCATCCGCTATTATGTTACTTAACTTCCTCCGTTATCAGCATGTGATCTACAATATAACGAACCACTTTGCCCGCTGAAGGGTCGTATTAATAAATTCATAGGACTGGCTATAGTTAACTTAAGATTTAACCTTATAGATATATGAATTTATTTTGTCTCTGCATGATTCCCGGGCATATTTATGGATAGCGTGTTTGCTTCCAAGCGCCAAACCTATTTGCGATGAACAAATAAGAATTACACTGCGGGACTCTATTAATGCAGAATAAACCCCGATAGCGACTCAATAAATATTTGCAGTCGCTTTACCTTTCACGGTAATTAAGAAAAGGGGTGGTGTTCATTAGCCTAGCTCATCTCAGGGAGTGGTGGTCAATAGACCGTGGACGGGAAGTAGGGATTCCGACGCTACTGTCTTTAACTGGAAGTGGGTTAATATCCGTAATCAACTGTATATTTGATGACTGAATCGATTTAAAAATCGATTCTTATCGATTAGTTTTCCCTGCGCAGAATGAAGTTCTCGTCTAATTTTGGAGGAGTGCGCTCGCTACCCTATACTAAAGTTCTATAAGATGGTTATTCAAGGTAGAGCATGCGTTTTATTTTAATTATGACATTTTTAGCCCCTAACTATGAATTTGATTGACATAATATAAATACAAAGCGAAAGAAAAATATTCCACAAGATATTTTTAATGTAAAACAATTTATTACATAACAAAAGAAAATGTTGAAATTCATTTAGTTGACCCACCCCCCGTTATTTACAACTCGTGTTTCATTGAATGTTATAGCATACGCACACATGTACGGATTAAGTAAATTACCCCTTCTCTTTCCTTTTTGGATTTTAATAGGCCCCACAAAACACATTAATATTGTTCGCCTATTAAACTGCCTCCACGGACTTTGTAGTTGGTACGTTTATTAAAACAGGTTTTAATCATAGAAAATTAAATTATTCCAAAGTTCCAATGGATGACACAATCCGTTTAACACTCGGATTGTGTGGTAATAGAATTCAATAGGCAATTGATAAAGTTCACGTTACCTCAATATTCCAAAAGCATGGGTTACGATGATAAAGGCTCTATAGCTGGATGATCTCGCGGTTCATTTCCCCGTAGCGATCACTATTCTTTGCCGTCGATGACCGGAATTCGGCGTTCTTTGATTTTATTCCTTGCAGCACCTCCTGGACTGTGGGGCAGGCCTTCATTGCCTGTCAAGTTGAGGTTTTTACCCCACTCGATGCATGATACACTTTTATTCTGATTACTTTCTGGACCCGTGCAAGAAGACTCTTATCCCCTCTCTATTTTCTTTTATATCCTTTTTCTTCGTCCTTTCTCCTCCATTTTCGTGATCCCCTCTGGCGAAATCCCCTGGTTGCGTCATCCGAATAGACCATGACTATTGCTGTGCATCGCATCAAAATACATTCGCATTTCAGACGGATCTCGTTTTGTTCCAATTTGCTATCCACTCGAAATACATTAATCACGCACATATATACATTCGTATGCCGCAAACACCCCAACAAAACACGAGTTCTACGATGTTTATATTTTTTTTTTCTTTCTTTCTTTTATAGTCTAACAACTACCTCTAAATAAATATATGAATAATATACGGTTAATATTAAAATATTCCCATCACCATTAAATATTAATATTTCCGATTATTAGTAACTTTATTAGCTAATAGTATTAGTAATATATATATATACCCATTTCTCTTGTAACTTTAGGCGGACCATCACTCTCCTCAGTCCGCACCTTGTTACAACAACAACCACTCAAACAAATTCTAGTTTTTCTGGAGTGCAAACATGTCTGCCATTTTTACAAAATGCTACACCTCCCTCCACTCCAGAAAAACCCTTGTTGCAATTCCTTGATGTTTTCTTTTTTTATTTCTATTTTCCTGTTATTTCACTCAGAAATATACGATTTAACTGCTGCTAAAACTTTTTCACCAATTACGTTCAATGGTGACTGCGCAAGCATGGTAAACTAAGCTTCCGATGTTAACTGCACAATCGTTTTATTTCCAAACTTTCACCGATGTTTCATCACGTAAACTTGCAACGAAAACTTTAGCCATTCACTTCCATTACTAACTGGGATTTCCATTTTCACCAGGTTTCTCTGTCTAACTTATTCACTACTTACAGGTTCCAAATGCGACTGCACCAATGTTATATCCGCACTTATGACTGTGCGGCTATCCAATAATGTTCGCTAATGTTCAATTCCTACACTGTTTTCTTGCCATTAATGCTCTGCTGCATATGCTCTCCAATGAATGGTCTGCAATGAATGCTCTGAATATACTCTGTATTCTCTGCACTGGGTGCTCTCCATATTCATGGTCTGCAAGCAGATGCTCTCCAACAAATTGGTCTGCAACGTGCTCTCCAATGAATTGGTCTGCAATGAATGCTCTCCAATGAAGGTCTGAATATCTCCACTGTGGTCTCCTTCAGCTATACCCGTGAACTACATTTCCATTGGGTGCTGGTCATTTACCACAAGCATTGATGTGAGATATCTCTACTCAAAACTACTAGATGTCTACTGCCATTGAACTCCAAATATGGCTGCTAATAACTGCTTTTTCCTGTGTAGTTGTTACACCATCTTTTATTGCTTGTTGATAACTGTAGCAATTAATCCTTGTCCAATCAGGTAACATCTTTTATCCAGAAATATTTGCAATCAGCAAATATCTCTTGGAATTATCATCCGCCATTATGTTACTTAACTTCCTCCATTATCAGGCATGATCTACAACAACCACTCCAACAAATTCTAATTTTTCTGGAGTGCAAACATAGTTCTCCATTAAAATGCTACAATTTATACCCTGATAGAGGACAGCTTATAATTTATTTGTAGTATCAATGCTATATTATTTAATAAATTTGTGTATTTTGTTTCGTTCTGTGTTGATAATAAATTGTAGTTTTATTTAAAATTCATTGTCAATTTTTTTTATATGCTAAGTATAAATGTGTTTGCAAAATATTTGCAAAACATTTTTCTTGAGTCCTAAATCATTTCAAACTTTAGAAATCTTAATATACCAGATAGACAAATTTATGCAGATCTGAACATTTATTTTGATTGTAGTTATTTTATGGGAATTGCAAACTTCAGACTAAACATTATGTAATTATAAAAATAAATTTATTTCCAAGTTATTAACCCTGACTGCACATTATTCCAGTTACATTTAGTTAAATTATTGAATTAATTACTTTTAGTTAATTTATTGTGTTGTCATGGATGATGGAAGGATACAAAAGGTACCCTTTGTCTTTCTATTATTCTGGCTGAGATCCTGAATAAAAAGGCTGTATTATTCCAAATTTTATGTAATTATTTAGTTCATTATTGATCATATTTATCATCCCCTTTAAATAATATAGTAGTTGTTATGATATATGAGGACACATTAGCTTTTAAGTAAAGTGAATGTTTCCTATAGCCTACCAGAATGCTAGTCATGTGTGACAGCACAGTATTGTAGAGTATTTTCTTAAAGTAAACAAAGGAACCCTGAGATTATTTTTATCATTATCATTATTTTTTACTTAAGAAGTGATCTATTATTATGGATATTACAGTTGTGTTGTGGCATAGGTTAGAATTGTGCTATAAGAAAGGTATTTTCAAATCATATTGGCAAATAATTTACATAATATATATTTTTTTAAAATATTAGCAAAAAGATGAGAAGTTATCATTATTATTTAAAAATGCAAATACTTATAGCTCTGAGAATGTGTTTTTGATAAAGGGAGAATGTTATTTTTATTCTAAATTATTAATTAGGGAATGATTGCAGTTTTCTCTCTCTCTTCCCAAGATATTTATTTTACTGATGATAATTTATTTTATGATTTTAATTTTTTTAAAATTTTAATTGCATATCTTTGCAGGTGGATTTTTATAACTAACAGACCACTGAGCATAGTCCACGTTTTCATTTATAAATCTATATTCGTTTAATCAGAGTCTCAAAATAATATTTATTGATTAAGTTAGAAATGTATTATTTCCACTAAGTTAAATTGGGTTAAAATTAAAATCAGTCGATTTTTTAGCTAGTTGAATATTTTGACTAGGTTAGAATATATATATATTTTTTTTTTTTTTTTTTTTTTATATATATATATATAGAGTTCACAAATAACCTCTTAACAAGCTTTTCAGACTATCCTCAACCCCAGACCAGTTTCTGCTACTGGCTTCCTCAGTGAGGTACTACTAGGATATTCAAGCATTAGATTAAAAATACCAGGACAAGCCCAGCATTTTATCTAATGGATAACTATTAAGTAGACAATCTGAAATTTTCAGATATCCATATGTCTTCCAATCCAGCTATCTAACTTAAATAGCCATATGGGACTGAACTAATTTCAGATGCATCATATGTTAATAGATTTAGCAATATAAAATTGCCAGTCATAATAGCAAAAAATAAAATTGTTAAAAAATCAAGTCAGATGTCACATGACCTAATTTAACCAGCTTGTATTACAAATGTTATATATAGAGCTCACAAATAGGCTCTTAACAAGCTTTTGCAGAATATCCCCAACCCAGACTGGTTTACTTCTACTGGCTTCCTCAGTAAAATGCTGGTGTTATGAATATTGGTCCTGATATATCCACATTGTAGTGTATCGTAAATGAAGTAGTCTATGATGCAACATGCCGGATTTTACTAGAGAGGCATTGATTTCATACTATATGTATCCCAGCTGATAAGTTAGCATTATTGGACCTACCTTAAAAGGGGTGGTCTATACCAACAAAATGAAATGTATGTAATCATTTATCAACCTGCTAGTGCAGAGAAATGGCTCTGGCATACACCTACCAGACCAATGTCAGCAATGGATGAGCCAACATTAACAAAGTGCATTTATTATTCATCCGTACAATTTTATTATGTCAATAAATATATTTTTAAAATAAAATGCTGGTGTTTTTAATCTAATGATTAAATATCCCAGCACCTCACTGAGGAAGCCAGTAGCAGAAACCAGCCTGGGGTTGGAGATATTTTGCAAAGCTTGTTAAGAGCTTATTTGTGAGCACTATATATAACATTTGTAATACAAGCTTGTTAAATTAGATCATTTGACATCTGACTTGATTTTTTGTAATATATATATATATATAAACATAGCACAATGTATAGATAGACAAGGGAATTATATATATATATATATATATATATATATATATATATATATATAAACAAAGGGAGTAAATCACCTCCCTTAGGCTATGACTTAAAAGCACTCTAAATGTTGAATAAATGATTCATTGTTCAACATTTAGAGTGCTTTTAAGTTATAGCCTGGGTAAAAGTGATTTATTCCCTTTGTTTACATATACATTGAGCTATGTTCGATTTAAACTTTAGATATTAAATCTCATTTAATTAATGAATGTGTTAAAAATGAGATCTTCAGCTTCCATCTGCTTGATAAATAAATTTCACTCTAAATTGCCAACAATGTTGACAAAAGTATGCTTATAAATATCACAGCTAAAATAAAATAAAAAAATAAAATAAGATAAATATCACAGCTATGAAGAATAGGTGGATTCATTCTATATTTGATTTATTGTTCAACATTTGGAGTGATTTTAAATTATAGTTTTTGTGTAACCTTACAGATGCTTCTGTAAATTGGCTATTATAATTAAAATAATAAAAATTTTATTTACTTTACTTTTTATAGTTAATGTCAAAACTTTAATATATTATAAACAGTGAGGATTGCCAATTCCTCTACAAGCTTTATGACAAATGCTTAGCCAGAGCCAGCACTTAAAATATCTCCATCAGGAACCCCTCCCCAAACCCCTGACCATGGTTTCGTGCTTTGGTACTCCTCAGAGAGGTGTCAGTGTAGGTTCAGACACTAGATCTAAAAATACCAACCCAAAGCTAAGCACTTAGCTAAAAGTTATCTATTGAGTGGAAAATGATTACTAATATATGGTATGGCTGAAGATCTATCAGCCCCATATAACTATTTGAGTTGGATAGCTGGATTTGAAGACATGTAGATGTCTGAAAATTTCAGATTTTCTACTCAATAGATAACTTTTAGCTAAGTGCTTAGCTTTGGGTTGGTATTGTTAGATCTAGTGTCTGAACCTACCCTGATACTTCTCTGAGGAGTGCCAAAGCACGAAACCATGGTCAGGGGTTTGGGGAGGGGTTTCTGATGGAGATATTTTAAGTGCTGGCTCTGGCTAAGCATTTATCATAAAGCTTGTAGAGGAATTGGCAATCCTCACTGTTTATAACTTACAAGCTTAAGAGATAGGGTCATGTGATCTATGAATTGATCTATGACTCTTATTTTGACTATTTAATATATTATATCTCTGAAAATGTAATTCCAAAAAATAAATATGTACGAAAGTATTTAGAGAAAAGCTTTAATTTAACCTAGCATGCTTTTGACTAAGCAATTATATTTATCACTGTCATTGGTTAGATCGAATATAATACAATCAATATCAAGTATAAAGGTATCATATTAATGTTTAAGAAAAATATAATTTTATAAAGCATTTAAAAATGTCTTCTCAAATAGGTCATCAGTGCTTGTATAAAAATATATATGCTTATATTTTTATCCTTATTCTTCTTAAGGAGAAAAGTTATCAAATTGTATAAACAAATGGAGGTACACACACATAAAACACATAATTTAATATAGAAGTATAAAATAGAATTTTAAATTTAACATTACAACACTAAAATATTTTAAAGTAAAGCATTACATTTCAGATTACATCTTTATTTAGAACAAACAGTTTTTGCATTTTATAAATCATGTGTGTGTGAACTTATGTATTTAGATTTAGTAAAAGTAATCATTTATTAATTTGCTAGAATATTTATTAAATAGTACTATTTATTACAAGGTCAATTTAAAATTGATTAAAATAAATATCTGAGAACTTTATAGTTTTATGATTTATTTATTTTAAATAAATAATTGTAATATTTTAAATCCAGAAGTAAAAATGAAGTACTTGAAAAAGATTACAAATATTATTTTTATTTTATTTTTGAGTAGTGTTCAGAAAGTTTCATCATGTTGACTTAAAAATCAGTGTCTATAGTATGCATATTATCTTAATAAAATCTTAAAAATTTCCCTAGAAAAAACAAGAAATCCCCATGCATAATGACAAATGTATTGAATCCAGACATCAGTTGATCAACAGATATTAAAACCCCTAGACAATCTTTAAATTTTTTTTTATTGCATTCAGAAGCTAAGCAGGCTAAAAATTTAAAATAGCCATTTTGTTTATCTTCATCAAAAATGGTGAAATAGACTAATCAGTCTAAGCATTTAGTCTTTACTGGGGGAAATAACTTTTTCTGATTGTATTAAGAAAAGAGTGAGCAACAATAAATAAATCAGAAACTATCATTAATTAATTATTATTTGAAGAATTCTCATTTATTGTAGTCAACTATTAATGGAAAATGGATAAATTGACTCATGGAATACTGTCCAACAATTTCAAAGTAAATCAACGGATTTCTTCAATTGAAAGCAATATTAAATAGCTGATATATTTGGAAAATTATATTTATCAACTTTAAACAAGTTGCAGATATTTATTTTCAAATAATGGTAAAATATTTGTTCTCTTTACTTACAATATGGGTATATTATATCTCAATATTGTTAATTTATCCTCATCATGAATTATTGAAAGAAAAAAATGAATAATCATTTATTTTTTTAATCAAATATACTGCCACAAACTTCATCACTTGGAGAAACGAACTTTAATTCAAAAATAATGAAAATCACTCTGTTTATGAATAATAAACTATTTGCTTGATCATATATATGGCCAGAACTATTTGACAAGATAGATTAAAGATCTATAAACTAAAGGATTAATGAGAGAATTCAAAACAAAGAAGTATTGAATGCTAATCTTTTGGATAAAATTATAATATCTTTTCAAATGGATTAAATTGTTTTGTATAATAATTTTTTTTCCAGTGCTAAAGGAAATAGATAATGCATTGTGAGGGCTAAATATTAAAATGCCACTCATGAATTATGGATTATCAATTCAAATATTAAATATGACAAATAATGAATTTACAAACAATCCTTAAAAAAAAAAATTAATGTGTTGAATGGAATTTATTTTGGATTAACAAATATGCTAAATGAATTATTGATCTTTATATTGTGTTTCAGAAAGGATTATATTACAAATGAAATTAATTATGCTTTCAATAACCTTGATGTTATTATTCAAATGAGTTTGTAAATCCACAATAACAGTGGAATATTCTTAAGTATCAATATTTCATTGGCATACATTTTTAAATTATTATAATCATTGTAGTGTAAAGCAGATTATAAGATTACTTAATGAACTTTATTATAATATCTTTTTTTCTAGTTAGTTAATAATGTAATAAAAATATAAGTTTCTCAGATATATTATATGAATGTATGAGTAATATTTTTATTTAATATTATATTAGTGATATTGAATTGGATTAAATGCGATTTATCTTAGGTTTAGGTTGTATAAATATAAGTAACAATTAAACACATATAAAACTTGGATATATTGCAATTATTATATGTTTTATGGGTTTCTATGTTTCGACCTCAAAGTTAAATGGAGGTAATCATCCTTATTTAGATAAGTAGATCTGTAAGGAATATTTTATGTATTGCTCTTATGTATTAATATTAATGCATCCAAATAATTAGCCATATTTTGTTAGTAGAGTCTTACTCCTAATGTTTAAGCCTGCAAATGAATTCAGTAAAGGATCTTGAAGTGAAATAAATAAGCCCTATACTGTAAATATAATTTAGATATGATAAGCAATAATTGCACTTGCTTCTTTTAAAAAAATAAAAACTTCTCAAGCATCATTAAGCAAAGTTGGGTTTTGGTAAATTATACACCGATGAACCCGGATAATATTTCATTTACATCTGTAGCCCATGAAAATCTTCGATTTAATATAATAAATCTGTAGGAGGAGAAAATATTTAAACAACTTCGAATATGCGAAAAAACATGGATTAAAAAAATCTAAATTACGATGTGATTTGGCTTTTCTTTTGGCATGTAAAGATATAATGTCATACCCACTTGTTGTAGAGTTTTGTTTCACAAGAAAAATTACAGGATCAATAATATTCTAAATAGAACGAATAAATTTATTCTAAATTCTTTTATTAAAGAAACTCAATACAAACTAGACATAATTGATAAATTATTACTGGATTTGCGGTTACATATTAGTAATAGAATACATACTTTATTGTGCAATAGTTTTGATTGTATTGTTAAATTACAGATCAATTAGGGATTCACATTTTAAAACAGCAACATAAAAATAAAAAAATGCAAACACAAATTAAAACATAATTATCAAAAACTATACCTAAATATCAAAAAATTGTTAATAATTTTTCGAAGAAAATACTCTTTATAGACGAGATTTCAATTTTAGAGGAAGGTTTTAATTTTGCAACAACATCTTCCAGAATATCTTTTGAAAAAATTATCTGTAATAAATATTGAATCAGCCTTAATAAAATAGATCATACAATGGCTAATACAGCATGAATAGAAATTTATATTTAAAAAGGAAAACTCCCAAAATTAATATATCAAGGATAAGAAAGACAAACCTGAAACAACCTAAAATCAGACAAATATATTCTTCTTCTTCCAGCAGATAAAGGCAATGACACATTTATTATGGACCATAATAAAATTCTAAATTTGCTTAATAATAACATTTGCATAAAATCAAAAAGGAATCACACAACCTATTTAAAAAAACAAGTAAAGCAATTATTAACAATCACCAATTGAAAACAACATAAAAAATAAAATTATTCATCGTGAATAATCGTATGTTTGTCTAAAATTTTGTGGACTGCCAAAAATTCACCCCCCCCCTTGCGCCCAATAGTGAGTGCAATTGGATCTCATACTCACGTTTCAGCTAGATATTTATCTGATGTAATAAAATCTTCAATTTCATCTATTAAATCGGATGTTAAAAACCTATACACTGCTATTTCTTTAATAAAAAATATAAAAATCTCATACAAATAATATTCTAGTCAGCTTCGATGTTACTTCTTTATTTACAAACGTTCCAGTTGATGAAGCTTTATCATCTCCAAACGATGCAATTTATCAGAGCATTATTAATTTAATTATACATTGTCTTTCAAATATTTATTTTCTGTATAACGGACAATATTATAGACAAACGTTTGGTACTCTGATGAGCTCACCATCTTAGGAGTAATAGTTCATTTATTTATGGAATATATAGAAATTCGTATTTTAGAGTCAGTACTTTTAAAACCTCTTATTTGGTCATATAAAAAGATGATACATTTATCATCTGGCCACATGGTAATGACAATTTACATGATTTTCTTCACACATATACACAATATAAATCCTAATATTAAATTTACAATGGAAACAGAACTGATGGGAAATTTCATTTCCTTGATGTACTTGTCACAAGAAAGAGAATAATCTTTTATAGTTTTCAATTTTCAGAAAATCTATACACACTGACAGATATTTAAAATTTCAATCATATCATCATCCAACTCAAATCTTTTCTGTTGCAATAACTCTTTTCATTAGGCCTATTAACCTTCTTTCAGATAAATCAAATCCCAAAGATGAAATAAGTCATATAAGCAATGTTTTGTCAGCTAATGGCTATAATAATAAAACAATACATCGAACCTTAAGTCAAATCTTGAACAATCAAAATAAACTATTACAGTTTGTGTTTCTTACATAAAAGAAACTACAGACAATATTGGATGTATTCTAAGACATTATAATATAAAGACAACATATAACAGTGATCAAATAATTAATAACATTATAACCAAGTCTAAAGAGTCAATCTCTCTTGAAGAATATGGAGTTTATGAAATTCTATGTAAAATTTGTAAAGCTTCCTATATAAGCATGAACAAATGTCACATCAATGCTAGAAAATATTAGCATATTAATGCAGTTAAAACATTCATCATCAACAGTTACAGGTCATAGTATTGTTTTTTCTAATATGAAAATACTATTCAAATGTGACATACCCCAACAATGTCAAATTAAAGAAGTCATTGAGTTTTTTAAAAGGCAAGATTGTATCAACAAAAATGATGATACTTGCAAACTACTTTCTATTTAGAATTTTTTTAAAAAAAACTCATTAATGTAAATATTTTTTTAATAATTATTATTCCCATTTTCTATTAATAGAATGTTCATTATTGTTATATATTAATGTGACAATGCCTCTACATTTATTTTATATTTGTTGCCCAGTTAATAACCAGGATGACTTGGTCATATATATATATATATATATATAAAATACATATTTTGCGGGTTCATCCGTGTTAAAAACTTTTAATATCAATTTACTGACGTTTCGACTTGGTCACACAAGCCATCCACAGAGTTATAACTCTGTGGATGGCTTGTGTGACCAAGTCGAAACGTCAGTAAATTGATATTAAAAGTTTTTAACACGGATGAACCCGCAAAATATGTATTTTATATATTTAACCCGTGCAAATCTTCGTTTTAATATATATATATATATATATATATATATATATATATATATATACTAAATTATACACTGATGTACCCTGATATTCCATATATATATATATTGAGATTATATGATCTAATTGATGATGATCACTTTCAATAGATTATAATGGTTAAATAATAGTATGATATAATAAAATATATGAAAGTGGATTATGTTAAATTTTTTTTTGAATTTGTTTCGTTTTTTCAAGAAAGTACATTATTTATGGGAATTATAAGATTAAGTATAAAAAAATAATTATTGCATTAATGTGTTTTTATTAATTTTTAATCTTTGTGAATTTTTGTGTTTGATAAGCAGGGTCTATTTTAAATCTTAAATCCTATTATCATCTTATCTTAAAATTATATTATCTCTATAGTTATGAAATTCTTAAAAAAGTTAAACATGTGAGAAATCAAAAAAGGAGAAGTGGAGAAATATAGTTCATAAAAATTACCAACCTGATCTGCAAATTTGATGTAATCATATTTATATTTACATTTAAAAAAAAAAAATGCAGTGACATTAGGAATTTTTTTGTTTATTATATATATATATTATAAAAGAGAAAGACTAAGTGTAGAATACAAGAATTGAATAATGAAATATAGATACATGTATATGAGATTCTAACGTTATCTCAATTCATATTTTTTAGACTAATAATTTATATATGTATACAAGCTGTGAATTTATTTACTTATTTCACTTATTTGTTATGTAATCTCCAATTATGTAAATTAAAATTATTGAATTGTTTTTGTTACCTGTATCTTATTTATTTAATCAATTAAATTAATCATCAATTAAAATTATTTGCATTGGAAACTAGACTCTCTTTTTATTATGTACTTATGTTATAAAAGTGTTTCTAAAATTTTAAGATACATTTATTTGTATATCTAAATGATACCTCATCTATAATAGTAGTTGATATTGCTTATTGTCTGACTGCACCCAGAGTGCATTGTAACTAGAAAAAATTTAGGATTATGATCATTTATGCACTTTTGGTTGGTGTGTGGATAAAAATAATATAATTATATATTATTTACATATTTTAAAATTAAATAATTTTGCAAATCAAAAGTGCTATTATAGGTTAGTGATAAAACTTGTTTAGCCTCATAGATTGCAATTAATATTAATTGATAATTTCTTGACCATATCAAAGTTTAAAGGTTATCTTTATGTACATCAATATTATATCATTTCCATTCTTTATTATAATAACAATCCATATAAATATTTAATTCAATATATATATGAATAAATACATTTTAATGGTAAATACAATATTATTGTTTAAATTCTTTTGTATTACATGGTAATCCTCATCAGTTTTAACTGAATTTCAAATTTTCAAACTTAATGTTATGTATATTTCAAACTTAATGTTACGTATATTTCCATACTTTATGGAAATATATGTAACATTAAGTTTGAAAATTTGAAATTCAGTTAAAGCTGACAAGGATTACCACGTAATCGAAAGTGCTACAAAAGAATTTAAACAATAATATTGTATTTACTGTTAAAATTTATTTATTTATATATATAATATTTTATAATGGGTACTGTTTTATATATATATATATATATATATATATATATATATATATATATATATATATATATATATATATATATATATATATATATATATATATATATATATATATATAAACTTTCATACTACTAAGTGCTTTTGATTCTTTTATTAAGGAAAAAATAATTTGTAGGCAAATGTGGGGAAATTAGACTTAATTGAAAGTAAATATACTAAAATATGATCCTGAAAGTCTGTATTACTTCCTTATGATTAGTACAAAGGGGGCATTCTCTCTTTTTCTGTTTTATTAGTCTTAGAGAACTTTTAAAAAGTGTTTGATACTATGAATTATATCATTTCTTATTTTGGCTATAAACTTTATATAATTGTATTTCTAAGATTTAAATCAGAAGTATTGACTGTATAAATACAATTCCATGTAGTGTTGTTTCAATAGTGTGTGGATATATCCACAATCAGAATGGACAACATTCTTTAACAGTTTTTCCATTACATAATTGACCTTGAATAAAAATACCATTTCATATGAGTTTTAATTAAGAGATGATTTATTCATATAAGTCAACCTATTTTTCTAAAATATATACATAGTTGAATATTTTAATGAGATAAGTCATTCCTAGATAAAATGTAATAAAATACATATATATTTTATTATCACATATATTCTTGTAAATATTGTGACAAGTATGATTGGGGATTATGAAGAGAAGTGGTGACAAAGGTCAATAGCACCACCAAAAAGTTGAATATGTATTAGAAGTTTTAGAAGAATTTTTTTTTCAGAACATCTAAACGATATAAAAATTTTAAAGAACATATACATTGCTGAAGGATTATTATATAATACTATATAACAGCTTTTTAATCCATTATTTTAGTAAGCTCTGTCATATACTTAAAAAGAAAAACTTTCTGTTTCAAAATATATAGTAAAGAAATATTACAGACCGACTTCATATTTAAGAGGATTTAAGTATTGACGCAAATTAGCTTTTGGCCATATACCCGACAGTTTTCGTTCAAAAACTTTGTATATGAATATTAACTGTTAATATTTTCAGATAGCATTTATAAAAACCATTCTCATAATTAATTAATAATCACAAAAATGTTAAGATAAGCAATAAATATATATATATGCCGTTCTATATACAGAGAGAAAAAATACAGATGGAACTGAGCTTTAAAGTTAACAAAGAAATGATGAGGATTTTTCTAGTTAATTTAAGATGTTTAGCACCACTTAACACAATTAAAGCGAAGCGACTAATTTCTACATTTGGGAACTGTTCAGATAAATGATTACAGAGTAGGTAATCTTTTTTTAAAGAAAGCTTTCTTTTAATGATCAACGGAAATAATTGAACAGTTTCTAGATACCGCTGCTTTAAGCTCATTATCTGCTCGCTGAAATCTGATTGTTTATTTTTTTAAAATTTATCAAATAGAACTATTAGATATAAATTATTTATAAAGCAATTAAAATACTGAGCAGTTATTAACAGAATAAAATGTTTTGAAATGTACTAATCTATTAACTCTCCCTTTTCCCGTGCACACACAAACACAACTTCCTACTACTATTTTCGGGAGATTCCGTATAGTAAAAATAAAAGTTATTTTATTTTTATTACACAAAATCTCCCAAAAATAATAGTAGGAAATGCGTGAGGATATTAGAATATATATATGGTTTTTTAAAGTTATATCCACATTAACTGATGATATACACAATTAACTGTTAACAATCATCAGAAAAATATTTTATAGATATTTCAATAGTAAACAGATTCACGAGTGCCTTTATTAAATACTTTATGGTTACCATTATAATCATAGATTTGACACCATTAATAATGTGGTCCATGGTTTTGTTATGTTGCAATTACTTAAGTCAAATTTGAGTGAGAGATCAAACAGATATCGCTGATATCTTTGAAAGAATTAAGACACTGAAATGATGGTGGGCTAGTCATATTGCTAAAAGAGATGATTATAGATAGTGGTCAAAAGAGATGATTATAGATAGTGGTCAAAAGAGATGATTATAGATAGTGGTCATTTTAAATTAAATTCCAAAAGATCAAAAACAGAGACAAAAATGAATCATATGTAACATGGATGGATAAAATAAGGAAGTTTACTCTTATGATATGAAGAAAACAAGGCCATGAAACAGAGAAATTGCATTAAGCATAGAAAATGATGCAGACATATGTCAAAGCTTGTTAAATTCCATTTAGGTAACAGATAAGTGCAGTAATTGTAGATGGTATTGATATAATGGCAATACTTTAGTAATATTTTAGAAGATCAACTACAGCTGATTTTACTATTGATTTTTGAAAAATAAATTTGTTTGCAGCTTCATAAAAAGTTAACTTTTATGCCACTTTCTTTGATTACTTGAAAAGATTTTTGGAATAAATAACTAAAAAGGGATCTTTATATGAGACATGTTTTATCTGGGAAAACTAACTACTGGGTTAGTGATCTGAGATACTTAATAGTCTTTCATATCTTTTTTCTGAGACAATTCCTTTTCTAATATCTGCCCGCATAATCTATGAAAAAATGCACAGTTACTAAAAGAGGTAGTACCGAGTGTAACAACAACAATTATTTAAGGTAATATTTAATTGCATATTCAGGTATTTAATGTATTTTTCTCTAGATGAATTCACAATATACAACAGTACAGTTTGCTAATGTTAATGAATCTGTCCCTGAATTACTTATATTGCAGTTTCAATTAATGTTATTCAGGCTTTCAATTTATGCTAGATATAATCCTTGACAAATGAGAAAAAGTCCAAACATATTCATAAATTCTATTCATAGGATTGTGCTCCAGTCTTTTATTGCAGAATATTATATTCAGTTTATAAATGTTCTGTTACTTAGATAAATTATATTATCTTTGTAAAATTTAGGAATCCTACCAAAGATTTTTAAAAGAATATTTCTAAACTTTACACATTCTTTTTAAAATATTTTTCTATTTCTGAGAAGAGTTCTTTTTGTGAAGGTAAAAGAATGTCTTCAATATAGATAAAGTTCATAAATTTTGTTTTTCTGTAGATCACTGATTAATATATATATATATATATATATATATATATATATATATATATATATATATATATATATATATATATATATATATATATTTTATTTAGCGTCTGGATTGAATCTTCTTATTTCGAAATGAAAAATTATGCAAATATTCAGTGATAAATTAAAATGTCTTTTGTTTGACTTGTTAAAAATTGGCTATTATAAAAAGCTATTGCTAATATTATTAAAGGATTTAGAAGAAATCAACACTATAATAAAATTAAAAATAAAAATATCAAAAAAAGTTTCAATGCCTTTATATCAGTGAGCAGGTCAAGTTTATTAGGAAAATTTATAAAAATAAAATTTATATCTAATTAAATAAAGTTTATAAAATTTATTTATATAAATTGTTGTGGGTGGAATATGGTGAATCAGTGTACTTGAAGAGATAAAAATTTTATAATAGATTCAAAAGAGAATAATATGGAAAGATTAAATAAATTATTTGTTATATTTGTCTATAATGTCGTTTAATTTGTTATAAAAATATAATTATTCAAATTCAATAAGAAAAAAAGATGTTTGAAATAAAATTTATGAGATAAATGTTAAGATAAATTGTGGAAATTGAATTGAACTATGGTTTGTTAGGGTTGTCTCGTTTTGATTATTCAATATATAGTTGTAAAGCTACAAAGTTATAGTGAAAGTTTTAAAGATATAATTTATATAAATTGTATTATTTTGTATATATATTGTTTGTATATTACTATTTGGAAGAAATATAAATATTTATTCATATATATATATGATATTCAAAAAAATATATTTTTGTTTACATAAACTACTATCTTTACTTTAATTCCACATTAGATATTTAGCTATTTGTATTAGTGAAAGACAGGAATAGAAACTAGATCTAAAAATCTTTATAACATTTTATTAGTTGCAAGATGAATCTTTTAGACCTATTTTAAACTCAGAAGCAAATAGCTACATGTCTTCAGTTCAGACACATAGTAAAGTCTGCAATATACATCATTCAAGAAAGATCAAGTACGAAAAAAAAACAAAATTAAAAAACTTTAGCACTTGTATTTATGATAACAGATGGTGTTCTACCAAAAACAATCAGCTAGTTTTCTGTTTACATAAACATCAGAGCACATTCACTATCTCTAACTTTAATTCCACTTTCAGATCATGATTTCAAGCTATTTGTATCGTCAGTGAAAGACAGTAAGAAACTAATCTAAAAAAACTCTGAGCATTTATGAAAAGTTTTATTCAGTTCAAGCATAATCTTTTAGACACGTTAATGTCTTCAAACTCAGCATAGCAAGCCTGATAGCTACATGGTTGATCTCAGTTCAGATCAATAGTAAAGTCTGCAATATAATCATTGAAGAAAGCTCAAAGTACGAAAAAAAAACACAGAAGTTAAAAAACTTTACACTTGTATTAATGATAACAGATGTGTTTACCAAAAACACATCAAGCGTAGTTTCTGTTTACATAAACATCAACAATTCACTATCTCTACTTTAATTCCACTTTCAGATCATGATTTCAAGTATTTGTATCGTCAGTGAAAGACAGGAATAAGAAACTAGATCTAAACAAAATCTGAGCATTTATGAAACAGTTTTATTCAGTTGAGGTGAATCTTTTAGCATGATAATGTTTTCAAACTCAGCATAAAGCAGATAGTACATGGTCTGATTCAGTTCACATAAATAGTGGAAGTTCTACTATGTGGTGATGTGAACTGAGATCAGATTTATCTGCTTTATGCTGAATTTGAAGACATTAATGTGTTAAAAGATTCAGAAGTAATAGAAATTATAAATGTCAGAGTTTGTGTTTAGATCTAGTTTTTATTTGTTTTAGAATAAAATATTGAAATCATGATGTGAAAGTGGAATTAAAGTTAGAGATAGTGAATGTCCTCTGATTTATATAAAAGAAAATAGTATGGTGTTTTTGGTAGAAATTGTTATCATAAATAAAGGTTAGAGTTTTTAATTGTGTTTTTGTTTTTATATATATATATATATATATGGTAACTTCACTAGTTGTGACAATGGTTTTGATACACAAATAATGTCTATAAAAACATTACTTGTTGTATTTCAATTTACAATGAATTACTTTTGATATCTTTGAGGATTATTTATCAAAATGAATAAAATATGTCTAAAATCTTAATAATCTCAAAGACACGTTTTCCTAAAACTATTACAAATCAATTCAGTTTGTTTTTGTATATTATTATTGATAATGTATGATTTATGTACATTATTTATTCTTCAAATTTATTTCTTATTTGCAATATTTTTAGATTAAAACATATATGAAAGTAGCTTTCCTCAGTATAGATTTTCAAAAATTAGGCACACACAAAAACTTATTCAGTGCACTAAAAAATAAAAAAAATTTTTTTAAGCTTCCACAAATAAAAGTTTGAGATGAACAATCATTTAAATAAACTTATAAAAACAATGCCTATTTTTTTGTATCAATGACAATCTGACTAACAGATTGGCCTTGATATAAAAAGAGTGTGCTCTTTGCAAGCTTTTAAAAAGGATTCTTCACCCTATGCTTTTATTTGTGAAAGCTGATATTTTTTGTTGTAGTTTTTAACATATTTTTGTGAATAAAAGTGGTTTTTTATTGTTCTACAGTTTAGTTTTATATTATACTAAACTATGTTTCAAAGGAACTTTTATTCAAGAAAATATAAAAATACAAATATTATACAGGCAAATATAACAAAAAGATAAAAACAAATACAGCCTTTTAGAGAAAAAAAAGTAAAAGACAACCAAGTAAATATAAAGTACAAATATTATATAGCAAATATATATATAAAAAACTAATATCATACAGTAAATATAACAAAAGAAAAAAAAACAATGTACATTTCTTTAGACAAAAGAAATAAAAGCAATCTAAATTAAGCATGTGTTTTAAAACGATTTTATATTAGATAAAGATCACTATATACAATTTATTAAACTTGTAGAGTTATGTTTTAATTATAACATTAAGGATAACAAGAGCAGTTAAAGGCTAGAGTGTTGACCATTGTTTTTGACTATGTAGCAACAAAGATATCTAGATCAGCATTTTTTTTAAACTTCTAATATAACTAACTGTTCATGTTTATTTTGAAAACTTACTTGGTGTCATCATGAATTGTTTTTATATATGACTATAAACCATGTGCACAAAAATGCATAAATAAAAATGGCAACTCAAATGGCTTGGAAACATTTCCTAATAAAAGAATCTATAATGGTTTTAAATGTGGAATCATTTTTTATGTTGCTATCAATTCACAAAGACTTGAAAGTTCTGGGCACTAGTAAAACAAAGAAATGGTGTTTTATATTCTCTGTGACATAATTTACAAAAGGAATCTGTGTTGAAATAAAATATTTGATTTTATAAAATATAAAGTTGGGAGAGCCAAAACCTTATGTTTGAGAACAAAGTTAAAATATTTGGATTCAAGTGATGAATTTCTAAATTTAGTTAATAACTGTTTATTATTTAGGCCAATAAACATTACACAATCACCATTTTTTATGCTTGCTTATAACTGTTATTAAAACAAGCAAAACTCTCTATATGTATTGCCACTCAATGCAAGCCAGAGTAATCAATGGATGGCAGAAGGCTTGTGCATAAAATCCCCTATTCATCTAATATCCCCAGACTAATTTCTGGCTTGTGGCCTTCATCAGTGAGGAGCCTTGTAACTGATAGCACTGCACCTAGATCTTAGAAGCTAAATGCAACTCTCCAGAAGCCACTTTTATCTCTATCTAACTACAAAACTATGAGTCTTAAATTGAAAACACTATAATATTTTCAATCCAAGTTCATTAGCTTATATAGTTATATAGGTCTGAACTCAGTTCAGTACTTATACTTTATGGTGTTTTAGGTTCTTTAATAACCATAGCCACCACTATCCTATTAGGCAGGATTGGTTTTAATCCAATAAACATCACATGATCATCATTTCTTATGTTTGCTTATAACTGTTATTAAAACAGGCAAAACTCTCTATATGTATTGCCACTCGTGCAAGCCAGAGTAATCAATGGAAATTAGTTTGGGGATATTGAATGAGTAGGTACTAGATGGGGATTTTATGCATAAGCCTTCTGGCATCTATTGTTTACTTTGGCTTGCACTGAGTGGCAATACCTGTATAGAGAGTTTTTCCAGTTTTAATAGCAGTTTTAATACCAGTTATAAGCAAGCATAAGAAACAGTGATCATGTGATGTTTATTGAATTAAAACAAATCCTGCCTAATAGGAGAGTGGTGGCTATGATTATTAAAGAACCAAAGACACCAAAAATGTATAGATACTGAATTGTGTTCAGATCTATATGATTATATGAGCTGATGAGCTTGGATTCAAAATATTATAGTGTTTTCAATTTAAGACTCATAGTTTTGTAGTTAAGTAGAGATAAAAGGTGGCTGCTGGAGGGTTGCATTAAATTCTAAGATCTAGGTGCAGTAGTCTCAGATCTAAGGCTCCTGACTGACAAAGGCAACAAGCCAGAAACTAGTCTAGGGATATTGGATGAGTAGGCATTAGATTGAGGTTTTGTGCATAAGACTTCTGGAATCCATTCATTACTCTGACTTGCACTGATTGACAATATTTATAGAGTTTTGCCTGTTTTAATAACAGTTATAAAAAAGTATAAGAAATGGTGATCATGTGATGTTAATTGGCTTAAAACAATCCTGCCTACCAGTATAGTGGTGGCTATGGCTATTAAAGAACCAAAGTCACCAAAATGTATAGTTACTGAACTGAGTTCAGACTTATATGGCTATATAAGCTAATGAGCTTGTATTGAAAATATTATAGTGTTTTCAATTTAAGTCTCATAGTTTTGTAGTTAAGTAGAGATAAAAGGTGGCTGGTTAGGATTGCATTAGATTCTAAGATCTAGGTGCAGTGCTCTTAGATTTAAGGCTCCTCACTGATGAAGGTCACAAGCCAGAAACTAGTCTGGGAATGTTGGGTGAGTAGACACTAGATGGGAATTTTATGCACAAGCCTTCTGGCATCCACTGATTACTCTGGCTTGCACTGAGTGGCAGTATATATATAGTTTTACCTGTTTATTATATGTTTTAAGAATTGGAGGGTTAGATTCTATGGGTGGGTGAAAATAGAGTGTTTTATATATCTTCCAACAAACATATTTTTAAAATGGTGATATGCTTAACTTTTCAAATACCAGTAATGATTTCTAATCTTTAGGAAGTGGTGATAGTTTATCTGTAGAAGTTATTTTTAGTGTAGGTTCAAAAACAAGAATTGCCTAATCATGGATGATTAGAGATTTAATGTTTTTGGAGTTTGAAAAACATAAGTAGGTAGAAGACCTAGACTATTTAGAGGTAATAGGCATTAAGGAATTTCATGGATATTGCTGTTTTTTCCATATAATAGTTTCCCACAGAGTGAAATTATGAACAAGGTAAAAAAATTTGCATGGATATATAGTATGAGATGTTTTATAGAAATTAATTGATTGAATAAAGAGATTTTTGAATATAAGGAGAGATATCACTTGGAGAGAGAGGTAATTAGTTTCTCAAATGTCATTTGAATGTTTTTCTTGTATTTTTAATTTCATATTATAAAAATCAATTAGAAATGAAAGCCTAGAAATGTTAAAGGTGTAACTTGAAAGAATTGAATGAGACATTGATCTGTGTATATATACCATGATAATGTTTGTTCTTGTTGAACTTCCTTTGAATATTTATAAATATTGGTATTTGTTTTTTTATGATTAAAAACATAGTTATATCACCCATATATATTATACATTATACTTCCAAATTACTTTTGGTATGCTCACTTCTGAAATATTTTTTGTATTTTTTTTATAAGGGGGTTTATATATGTCATAAACAATAATCCACAAAGTGGTGATTCTTGAGGTACTGATTGATGAGGTATAAAAATAGAGATGTTTTCCCACTAAATATAACATTAATCTCATGAATTAAAAGGTAATTGGTGAGAAGATATAACAATAATAGTGTTATTGTTAAATCTGAAATGTCTATTGGTATAGAATTAAAGATTGACTCAATGTCTAGTTGTAATGCAAGTGGGCTTTACTTTTTTCCCTTGATTGAACAGTGTCTAAAACAGTTCAGAATAAAATTGCAACTTATCCAGTGAATGATCAATTTTGGGCAAACTGCATTGGTGATAAATAGAAAGTAAGGTTCAATTTTATTTTTAATACAGATTGAAATATTTTTATTCCCAAAGGACCCATAGATGTTAGACACAGGTAGGCTAAGGAAAATACTGATGTTGGTTTTTTATTAAAAGGGACCAACAAAATCTGGTATAGTCGCTGAACATTGTATATATTTTTTGATAATTAGTTGGCTAAATCAGAGAAAAATTTGTTTGCAAAATAGCTTAAATGGGAACAGACAAGAATCCAATATATTTGCCAGCTTTACGTATATTTACTTGGATAAAAAAATATAATTTTCTGGTTCACCCCCCCAAAAAAAAAAATTAAAGAAGATTGGAAAGCTACTAAGACTTCTAACTTCTCCTTAAAATGTAAAAATAAAGATTCAAGTATATAATTTCCTGTCTTAAATATACCATCAATTTCAAGGGCTGATGGTATTTGTATTGTAGAAGGATATCCCAAGATTCCCTGAACATATCTTCTTGTTCAAGCTTATTTTGGGTTATGATTACAGGTGTGATCCTAAAGTGTTGCAGAAACAAGACACTCTATTGGAGAGTGTTGAACAATATTAAGTCAAAGCCTAACTTTACTTACAGTAAGATAAGCTATTCAGAAAAGTTTAAGAATGTTTTATAAAGTTCTAAATAATAATAATTACTAGATTAACAACCTCATTGTACAAGAGCATGCTAGTTTTTTAACTTTTTTTGAGCAAGCATAATTATTTATACTATACAAAACAATTCTATACAAAATACATCTGAGGCTGAATTTGAGGACTAATAAAACAAAGTAAGTTAAACATGAGCAGGTTTATAGAAGTTTATAAGGTAGTTTAACTAAATGCAACCAGTCTTTAATACAAAATGTCATAGATATTACACTCTTATACAATGTTATTAATAATAATATAAGGTTGTTACTTCTACCTTCTTATATCAGTAATATTTTGTGAACTTTTATCATTTATTTACTATAAACCAAATAACTCAACAATTATAAACAAAGTTTATTGAGTAATTCATCAAACATGTAAAACTACGTTCATAAATGGTTTAAAATTTTCCCATGGAAGTATTTACACTTTTGCAGAATATTTCAATATTTAAAATTTACTGGAAATAATTAACCATTGAATCAGAAGCACAATGCAATTCATTTTGTAGGTTTAAATTCATAAAAGCACTTAATATAATGATTTTAAGAGATTTAATAATGCATATTTAGTTATCTTACTCCAGGTTGCATACTTTGCACATTAACCCATTTAAAAATGACTGCTTATTAATTTGTGATTTATCATATTTCATACTGTGGCATTCATAACCATAAACCCATTATTACAGCTGACATTAAAATGTAGTTTTATGCAAAGTGAGCAGTTCAATTTTTTAGAAAGAATTTGTAGACTAATATCTTTATGGTTGGTGTTTGTCACATAGTTTAAAGACAAGAATATTACTAATTCTTGAGTTTAAACATATTTAATTTATTTTTTATAGTTCAGGCTGCTTTAATAATTTGCAAGACCTAGCAAATAAATAATTATATATAGATTGAGTTAAATCAATTGATCTTCTTTTCATTATGACTTAAGTAGTTTCGTTAAAGCTGCAAGCTCATACGTTGATTCAAATTTATATTATATAGAGTTTTAATTTTTTTAATCCATAGGGATATATTCAATATAGCTCCCAAACAAGTTATTTTAAAAGAAAAGATAAATGTTTTGATTGATATAATTGGTATCTCATAAGCAATTTTCTAAAATTCCATTAAGAGTTGAAGATAGTAAATTGGATTTTCTTTAAAATAGTATTTAGTGATAATCCCTGTAATTGTAGTTTATCCATATTAAACACATTTTGCCAATGAGCCTGAAGTAAATTTGTCTACTCTGCCATTAAAGATAAGTTGTCTCAAATTTATGCATAATTTTGATGAATTAAGATATTAACTGACCATAAGCGATAAATATGATCTCTTCTCAAAATTCAATCAGTCTTTGTTAAACTATAATGCATTCACGACCCTATTAAATTAAATTTTAAAGAAAATATTATAATATACTGTTACTTTATTTAGTGGTAAAAGAATTGACTGACAAATATTAAGCTTAAAGATAATTTATTAACTAATTTTAATCTACTTCTATGACTTCTTAATTAATCCCAAACAATGATAAATATCTGGGTTTATTCTAAGTGCATAAAATTTAATATAACAAAGCATTAAATAATACATGGCATTTAAAACATTATAATTTTGTTTTCACAAGTTTAAATTTTATTAAAGAGTCCAAAGTTCGTGCTTTTTGTTTCCTCAAGCGATTTTCAACCCCACCCAGTTCAATATATATATGTCTGCATATATATCATCATCAACCATTATCAATATACTGCAGATTGAAGGTCTCTCCAAGTTCAATCTATCTCCGTACTTTAGCTTCTTTTATCCACATCACTCCTGCACAATTTCTTATTTCATCCATCCATCTCACATGTGGTCTCTTTTTGGGTCTTTTATGATCTCTTGAAATCCAGTTTAAGATTTTAATTGTCCATCTATTATCAACTCTTCAAATATTATGTCCAGTCCATCTATTATCAACTCTTCAAATATTATGTCCAGTCCAACTCCACTTCAATCTTTTAATTTTTTCAAAGAGGTCAGTAACACCGGTTTGTTCTCTTATCTATATATTGCATTTTCGATCTCTTCTTGTTACTCCCAACATGCATCTTTCCATACTTCTTTGAGTGGTCTGAAATCTCCATATTGTTCTTCTATTAAGAGTCCAAGTCTCAGATCCATAAGTAAGAACTGGTAAAACACATTTATTAAAAACCTTCCTTTTCAAACACATAGGCATATTTCCTTTTAGTATCAAGTTATTTCTACCGAAAGCACTCTAACCAAGTTTAATTCTATGATTAATTTCATCCATTATGTTTCCATCTGTATTAATAATCTGACCAAGGTATTTGTAACAGTTAACTTCTTCTAACTCATCACAATCAATCTTTATTTTCATATTTTGAGAAAATCCATTAAACATTACTTTAGACATTTTAACATTTATGTTTAGTCCTACTTTTCTACTTTCATCTGATAACTCCTGCAACATTTCTGGCAGCTCTAAAGCATTAATTGCAAAAACAACTACATCATCTGCAAAATCTAAATGACTTAAATAGTCTCCATTTATTTTCACTCCTTTAGCTTCCCATTTTAATCCACAAAATACTCCTTGCAGCACTGCTGTAAAAAGTTTTGGAGATATGGAGTCACCCTGTCTTACACCCTTGTCAATGTTGACTTTCCTAGGATTATTATTTAATCTAATTGTTGCTGTTGCATTTTTATAAATATTCTTTAAAATATGACAATACCCTGGATCTATACCTTGATAATCCAATTCTTTAATCACTGAAAAAATATTTATAGAATCAAATGCCTTTTCATAATCTACAAATCCAAAGCATGATGGCAACTCATATTCATTTATTCTTTCTATAACTTCTCTCAATTCCTAGATATGATATACTGTACTAAACCACTTTTAAATCCAGCTTGTTCTTTTGGTTGGTGGAAATCCAATGTTTTCTGTAGACAAGTTGTAATTATCTTAGTAAAAATTTTGTATAAAACTGATAAAAGGCTGATAGGTCTGTAATTTCTAATATCTTCTTTGTCACCCGTTTTAAATATAAATATTAATTCTGCATTCTTCCAATCATCTGGTACATCTTTATTATTTAGATATTTGGTATATAACTGTTAAAATTTTTTCTATTTGTTCACCTGCTTCTTTTAATACATCAATTATAATTCCATCATTACAAGCCTTTCCTTTCTTCATACATTTAATTGCATATCTAAGTTCTTCATTTAAAATTCTGGACGATTCAGAAGATGTAATAGATATAGGAGGTACTTGTTCTTTATTACTATATAATTCTTGATAGAACTCTATTTTCATGATGTCATCTCTCTTTTTAGTAATAATTCCATCTTTTTTTATTGCAGATATAAATTTCCTACCAATACCAAAATATTGTTTTACACTCTTGAGACTTTTATTCTCTTCTACAGCTTTTCTTGCTAGGTCACATTTATACTTTCTTATATCATATTCAACTCTTTTCTGCACAATTTTACAAAATTTGAAATATTCAATCCTTTTTAATGCATCATTTTTGTATAACTTCATATTCCTTTTTTTTCATAAATTGTCTAGTCTCAGTAGAAATTTTATTGGTCTATTGCTGCTTTTTTCTACCAGCTATCTTTGTTGCAGTTTTTAAAAATGTAGCAGTTATTTTCATATAAATTTCATTCAAATCAAAATCATGTTTAAAATCTACTAATACTTGAAACTGATTTGTAACTTCTAATTTAAATTCATTAGAATATTTCTGAAGATTAGGAATATCAACTGTAAATATTGTTTTTCTTAATAATTTTTGTCTTTCTAGTTTTGCATTAAAATGTATCTTACATCTTATTAATCGATGACCACTTCCTGTATTTAATTTATTAAGAACATTACAATCTTGAAATATGTATTGTCTGTTAGTCAAAATATAATCCAATTCTGTTGTGCCTTTATTTGGATGATTCTATGTCCATTTCCTTTTAACATTTTTTTCAAAAAAAGAATTCATAATATAAAGTTTTTCTTTTTCTGCAAACTCCACAAGTCTATGTCCTAACTCATTTCTATTACCATAACCAAAATTACCTACTGCACTTTCATCTTTCATTTGTTTACCAATTCTATCATTAAAGTCTCCATACCAATTTTAAAATGTTTATTCTGATCAAAAGCCTTTTGTACCTCCAAATAAAAATCTACTACTTCATCACTATGAGAACTTGTTGGGGCATAAACCTGAAATACCTGCATTTGATATTTACTATTAAGTTGTATAACAACTAATCTTGCCACTCTGTCCAATACACCATCAATCTCCACAATGTTGTTCTTCCACTTTTTATTTATAATGAAACCTACTCCACTTGTATCTTCAATTTTTGTACCTTTATAATAGTGTAAATGTCCACTTTTTAAATCAATTGTCTCTTCATCTTTTCTTCTAACTTCACAAAGTCCAATAATGTCCCATTTAATATAAGACAGTTCTTCTAATTATTGCAATCTTCATTCACTTGAAAGTCATCTGCAGTTGTAAGTACCTAATTAAAAAGTCATCATCAAATGGCATCCTGGGTCCACAATCAGGGGATTCTTAGCACCCTCTGCCTGCAGCCATCAACCACTGCCTTTGTTGGTGACTTTACAGCCTCCTGGGAATAACAGCCATGATTTATTTTTGTTTGCCATAATTGTATATATTGGAAAAATATTTATCATTTACAAACATTTATTCTGCCTTATCAGGTAACCGAGAAGAAAGACAACAGTGTTTTTTGATCTTAAACTCACCACACTGGCTAATGCATGTTGGTGAGCAGCCCATCCATGTTTGTATACCATATGAATAATCACATAGTAATAACAGTTGCAATGACAAGAATGTATGGAGTGGACTTTAGGTACTTTGTCCTGCTTGGTTCCTTTAAGGCCTCCAAGAGGAATCAAAGGGTCTTCTTTCATTTAATAGCAAACTCCTTTCTGCAGATATACATTTATATGTGTGTGTATATATGAGTGTGTAAATAATAAATAATAATTATAACTCGGATTATATGTAAATAAAAATGAAAGTAACTGTAGCTTCCAATGAATTCTGTATCATAAATACACTATTAAAAAACAGAATGATATCACCTGTTTTTTATTATTGTTGATATTTATGCTTAGTCTATTTATGTAATTTTAAATGAAAGAGTGAATTCAATTCATTAGTTATATAAATATAGAAAAATAAATGATAAAAAATAACCATTTAAATACTCAGAGGATCAAAGCTGAGCTTTAATTTTAACAACCTCTAAATGTGAAATGAAAACTCAGTTAATATACATAACCAATAAATTGAATTCACTACCTCATTTAGAATTATGTAAATAAACTAAGCATAAAATCACTAAAGGACAGGTAGTATCACTCTGTCTTTTAATAGTTTATTTATAATACAGGATTCATTAGAAGCTACAGTTACTTCTGTTTCATTTGCATATAATCTGAGTTATAATTATTATTTACATATATTAACTTAGTTTTTATTTCATGTTTAGAGGGTGTTAAAATTAAAGCTCAGCTTTGATCCTCTGAAAGGATAAATGGTGGTTCAGTAACATATTTTCTATACATTTACATAATCAATAAATTGAATGAATTTCTTTATTTAAAATTTATGTAAATAAAGTGGCATAAATATCAACAATGCTAAAGAACAGGTGATATCACTCTGTCTTTTAATAGTTTATTTATGTTACAAAACTTATCGGAAACTAATTATTTCTGTTTCATTTATATATATATTGTAATGGGATCACCTTTTTTTATCTATAATGTGATAAGCATGTTTATAACTACGAACATATACACGCATGTCATGTATATTTTATTCTCTTTTCTTATTTTTAATTCAACAACCCTTTTTTTATTTATTGGAATTGATAATGTCCAGTCAAGTTTGTAAAATGATTAGTACATAGGACTGTTAATATAATGTAATTCCCTTTTCGGATTGTAAGAATTTGACAAACACACACAAAAAAGAAAGATTAAAACATTTGGAGATTTGTTATTTCTCACCCAGCATATTTATGAGCATCAGCGCCAATCTTATATTAATATAAGAATTAGGCTGGGAGAACTGGAATACCACTATGTAGAATTATAAGATAGTAACCCTTGACTAGCTCACTCAGAGTGGGTGATTATTTAATCATGGGAAATATACGGGGGTTATATTACATGAGACACACTTTCTTCAATCAAATAGTTATTACATTAATTTTAAATTCTAGTAATATAACAAACTCAAAAACAAAAAAATAACACAAATATACATTTCATTTTAATCTTATAACTTTTATTTCTATATTATTTATATGACCCGATTGTTTTGTGCTCAAAATGATGAGAAACACATGCATACACATGTACTGCATAGAAATATATCAAATGCAATAGAAAATACAAATAAAAGGAAAAACAATATCAGATTTATCTGGATACACAATAAAATAATCACTTTAAATTCAGAAGAGTTAATAAATAATATTTATGCAGACAGTTTATGTGTAGTTAAAAACACACTAACATTTGAACTATTAGACGAATATAGGTGGTAAATGTGCACATTACCTGCATTTCTTTCTTTCCTGTGGAAAACTGAAGGTGAAATACTTCCTTTTGATATGTATTACATTCGACATAATGGCCATAAAAGTAGGTGATTTTGGAGGTCCGATCTGCTTTATTGATTTTCTATCTGCTAATATTATTGGAGCTTGATCTTGGCATCGGAGTGACTGGTTCCCATTAATAATATTCACTCACCCTGCAGCAACTTCAATATCTTCAGGGGCAGGACTGTAAAGCCTAACACACTTATGACTCTACCCCAACCTGCTCATAATTGATGAAGATCTTTTCATTTCTATAGACGATGCGAATAATAAAATTTTCTTTAATTTTAAACACGTCAACTGGATTTCCAATAGCAAGCTAGAACAGCAATAGAATAATCATAATGTTCTTAATTTTCTTTTTATAGTCCTCTTCCCTTTTTCTAGAAAGTTCTGCCACTCAAATCCAGATTCTTTTTGAACAAAAGCAGAAGCTTTTAGCACCTCAAAATTATTTTTACTCTCCTTTTGTTTTGATCAAAATTCTTTTGAATCCAAAACAAATCTCCATAATTAAATTCTTCAGATATAGATCAAGTGCTTTTTGATATCTTTTTTTGTCATTTAACTTTTCCAAAATGAAATTCAAGAGCTTCCATCTTGAACATAAAATATTTTTCTATATCTGCATTTATACTTTCTACTTTTCTTTTTATATTATTCCATACAGCAAATATATATATATGCGTTTTCAAAAAAAAAACCCAAAGAACACACATACCCCCACCCCTCCTGTTTATTTTAACCTTTTAAATCCCTAATTAGAATTATAAATATAAATATGAAAAATAAATAAATTCAATTAATTTGGCTATATTGACGTATATATAGGAACGTTTACTTTTTGAAACAGGGATCAAACTCAGCCTTGTTTTAATATATATCTTTCTTTGTGGTAATTATTCTTACGTCTATTACTTTTATTAATTAGTTAAACTCATTAGTTTAGGCAATCTATTGCCCCAACCTCCTAGTTCCTGTTTTGAAAAAGAATTGAAATATTTCATTATTATCTTTAAGATTCTTTAGGGCTATTTGAATTTTCTCACAATTTTATTTTTATATTTTTTCTTACAATATAAATTTTACTATGCTACTTTCAATTATTAATCAGTATTGACTTTATACCTGATGTTGTAATTAATTGCTTCACTTGCTTTCTTTTTTTGTTGCTATTATTTATTAAACATTTAAAATATGAGGGTCAGTCAAAAATTATCCACACTCTTGTTATTAAAATTTCTGTTGTTTGCACTGTTTTATCAACACTTTCTTTATAAGATTACTGACTTATCAGATACTGCTATGCAATTTTTAATGTGTTGAGTCAATTAAAATGTGATCACAGTATGAGACATAAAGGTTGCTCCATTTGTGATTTGCATAAAAGAAAAGATGAGGAAATGGCTGATGCAGATATTTATCAAAAATATTTTGGAAACCTATATGGAGAAAGTGGACGGTTGAAGAAGTTTGTATGAATAGATAGAGAAGTTCAAGAAAGTTTGTCAGCCATTGAGAAGTTGGAAATTCATCCAAATCCATAACTGATAACAACATTTGCATATACATATCCACATAACTATTTTTTTTTTTTGATAAATGAGTGATATTGAATAATGTAGCAAATCATTTGCAAATGAAATCATGGCTCTGTTTTTGCAATAATTAATGACAGACTTGGTTTCAAAAAGTTTGTGAATGATTGGTACCAAAACAATTTACAGAAAAATACAGGCATAAGTGTTTGGATATTTGCAACCAAAATTTAGATCAATACTCTAAGAATGAATTTAAAAAAGAATTATCATTGGTAGTGAGACATAGATTCATTATTATGAGCAAAGAAGCCATATGAGAACGATTCACATCTGATGAAATGAAGACCACGATAAATCGTGGTTTGACTCGCAGCTCAGCCTTAAACATTTTCTAATGAGGGAATACAAAAGCTTATTGACAGATGGACAAAAGCAAGAAAAGCACGAAAATCATATCGAAAAATGATGTATTTGTTTTTTTCTGAAAGTTGATTAAAATAAATTCTACAACCAGAATGCAGATAAATTTTTGACCCTCACTCCTGTGTTTGAAAATATAACTATTCCTTTTTATTAAACATTAATCCAAGACTTTTATTTTAATTTGTATTATATTTTGTAATAACTGAAACACAGGCTTATTATATACCTGTGTCTATATGTATAATATATAGGATATATGACCACAGACTATCACACAACCCACCATTCTACACTCTATCTCATAACACTGATACACTTGAACACATACATATATGTTGAAAAGATAAATAATCACCAATATACGTATTTCACGCTAAGACCAGCAATCATCAGTTGGTCCAGATTACCATCTTCACACATATATGCTATAAGTGCTCAGATATATATTAAGATATCCAATCTTCATACTTTAATGGACAGGCTTCAATCTACTCCACACTCCAACTCTTCAACCGCCAATCCAATTGAAAATCTGATGATGGAATGCTTAAAGGCCACCCGGAGGCCGAGATTTTTTTTGTCACACCCACTTACTAACTTTTATTTTTTTTAAGCATTTAAATTTATATTTTAATTATTATACCATTACTTAATATGTTAGCTAGTGTTTAATTTTGAGAATTTTACTTAATATTTTTTACATTTAATAAAGTCTAATAAAATATACATTATTATTTTAAAGGTAATTTTATAACTTGTTTATGTTATTTTTTTGTTCTATATATTAGTCTAATAAAAGATAAATTATTGTTTTAAATGTAATTTAATAACTTATGCTTTTTTTTATTTTGTTCTAAATATTTTAAACATTATCATTAGCCAACATCCAGGGATTATCGATATTTTTTTTAATTTTTTTAAAAAATCTTATTGTCATTGTACATAGAATCAGATATCTTTTATAATAAATAAAATCTGAACCAGAAAAAAATGTAAATATGCATTTGAAATCTTTGTGTATTTACGACCATGATCTGTTATCAGAAATCGATTACTCAATTTTTCCTATTTTATTGACTGTGCCCGTTCTCTTTTTCTAATTTCTAACAATAAAGTTGAATATAATTTTTTTTATTAAAAAGCAGACAATTAAGAAATGTATAAGTTTTTATATCGTTCTATTTTTTTTTTTTTTGAATACTAATAACTACTTCAGTTTTTAAAAGATGTAAAGCATATCTAAATAGATTCTATCTTTAATATAATATTTTAAAAAGGTAAAAAATAACTGTTGAGTCAACATCTATATAAGCATATCTTATTCATCAGAAGTACGTACATCGTATTACAAATGTGATTTTATTTTTGCATTCAGCGCATTGATTTCCAAATTACCAATGCAAATTAACTTCACATCTTTTACTCACTAGCTAAAGTTAGCTAGAAATTTAGTTTACTAATCTCTGTTGGATGATTAATTAACATGGATATGGTCTTTCTACTGGGGGTGAGAGATCTTAAGTTTGTCTGTGGCACAAAACTTTAATTGTATACCCAGCTGCGATTTTAAACCCAGATCATAGGCATATTCTACTTTTTAAAATTCTAAATTACTATAATCCCAAATTAAAGTAAATTTTGATAAATATATTTGGGACAGTTGAAAGAAAAGGATTATGCAGTTGACGATATATACTACATGATTGAAGATATTAGTAACACTATTAATTTAGTGCTTTTAGTTACAAAAGAAATTATTAAAACTGATATTTACAATATATTGCGGGTTTATCCGTGTATGATTTTGATTATGAATGTAATGACATTTTTGTTTGATTACACAAACCATCAACTGAATAGAATATTATAAATCTGATTGTAGAGATAGTGTAAACACTAGTTTATAACAATGCAAAAGTTCCACCAATATAAAAAATAGGTATAATACATGACTGTTAGGAGAACACCGACAAAAAAGGTAGTTTTAAAAAAATATTCAACTTTATTATTGCCTCGCGTGCTTTCGATATAACATATATATCATATTCATGACTCATAGACATAGTTGAATTAAAAAGCAGATGTATAAGTTGAAAAAACAAAAGGCAAAACCATCTTCAGAGTAATATATTTTTTTAAAATGATTTTCATCACATCGGCTTCCAATTCAGATTTTTTTCTTTTTGTACAAAACTCTTTTCTCTAGAGCGATTAACCGTTCAGATAAATCATGTTTGAAAGAAGAAATAAAGCGTTGTTAGCCAAGAGGTCATCGCAGCCGCCTTGCAAGCAAGTAGTTGGCTGCAGACAGTTGTGGGTTCGCCTCTCGGCCGATGCTATGACATATGGAAAAAACAACAACAATGGTTTATTAACTATTTCTCAAAAAATTTAATAATATTATAACCAAGCCTATAAATTTAATCCTTTTTGAGACTTTTGGAGTTTAGGAAATTTTATGTGGCATTTGTAAAGCTTCTTATGTAGGTATTAGCTAACATCACACCAATACTAAAAGAGATGAACATGCTAATGAAGTTCAGCAGCACTCATCATCAATAGCACTCACTAGTGCTATAAAATCAAGTCACAATATTGATATCTCTAATACTAGACTCCTATCCAAATGTTAGATTCTTTATAAATGTATGATCAGAGAAAGCATTGAGGTATGAAAAAGCCTAAACTGCATCAATAAATATGATAATATATGCAAATTTTCTCCTATTTGAAGAATATTTCTAAAAACATATTATTCTGAAGATTTTTTGACTTTTATTTTTTTAATTTTATATACCTGCTTTTCCTATTGGTGGAACTTTAACACTGTTATAAACCAATGTTTACAGGGCCTCTATAACCATCTTTATAATATTCTATTCATCATCAAATTGATGGCTTATGTGATTAAATTAAAACATTGGTACATTTATAATCAAAATTATACATGGATGAACCCACAAAATATATCATTTATATGTGTAACCCATGAAAATCTTCATATCAATATATATAATCCTACAATTTGATTTACAAGCTGTTAAATAATCAGCACCCATAATTTTGACATTATTCAGACTTGTTTCTGCCTCATTAGTGAGGAGCCTTGGATTTGAAAGCACTGCACCTAGATCTTAGGATCTAATACAACATTCCAGCAGCCACCTTTTATCCTAATATCTAAGTGCAATGCTCTCAGATCCAAGACTCCTCACTGACAAAGGCCACAAGCCAGAAACTAGTCTGGGGATATTGGATGAGTAGGCACTAGATAGGGATTTTATGCACAAGCCTTCTGGCATCCACTGATTATTCTGGCTTGCACTGAATGGCACTACTGTATGGAGAGTTTTGCCTGTTTTAATAACAGTTATGAGAAAGCATAAGAAATAGTGATCATGTGATTGTTTGCCATCATTATGTGAGCAGTTTTTTTGAATTTTCTTCTTTGTACCTTTTCTTTTCTATCCAATATTTTTGGATTTTCTCAATTGAACATATGCTCATTGGTACATACATGATCTGCTACCTTAGACACATCTGTTTTCACTCTTCTAATCATCAGTTGGTGTTTTTGCAACACTGAAAAAGAGGGGAGAATAATATCTCTCAAAATGTGCATATATTAACCTGTGTGCTATTACTAACAGATGAATATATTTGGAATGTTTAAATTGAATTTTTCTAAAGATTCTTATATTAAATAATGGAAATAGACCAATATATAAATACAACTATGATACCATCATCACAAATCTTCTGTAAAATATATAACTTCATAAGTTATAATATTAAAATGAATTAAACTTAATGCACTTTCTGTCAGATGTTTTTATATTAAACACTGTGCAGTTTGATATGGTTGGTGGAGCATCTGACTTGGGGTTGGGAGATCCCAAAATTGATTCTAGAATTTGCAGGTCTGGAACTT
This sequence comes from Epiperipatus broadwayi, assembly GCA_028023455.1. NCBI lineage: Eukaryota > Metazoa > Onychophora > Udeonychophora > Euonychophora > Peripatidae > Epiperipatus > Epiperipatus broadwayi. The sequence goes on from JAQFVV010013113.1 coordinate 110,427, forward strand.
GAACTTTTTATAAACTCCCAAGATAAAGCCACATGTCTTTTTTATATTAAACAATCAATATAACAATATTAAGACTTAAATAAGTATCATCCATTAGTTTAAATAAAATTTGTGGCAAAATTGCAAAAGCATCTTTAGATAAAACAAATATATTGAAATAATGAAATTATTTGGAAAAATAAAAAAAAAACAATTTAACTTTATACTTGATTATTGTAAACAATTATTACAGAATATGAAATGATTACATACTTTCTTTCACTTGTTTGTTATACATCTTACATTTTTAAGAGTTTTGTTACAAAATTAGTTCTTTTGCTTATTTATTTGTACCTTTAGCATAATTTTAGCAATGATCCAGAAAAATGAAATTAGAAAACTAATTTCAACACCAGGAAATAGTTTCCTAGTTAAAAATTGGTAAAATTCAGAGATTTAAGTGTTAAATGAAGAATGCTTCTTAAAAAAGTAAAGATGAAATAAGAAGTGTGCAGGTCATAAAGAAGTTATCCATATTAAGAAGTTATTATGGAACAAATGGATATTCTTTCTAATATGAATTAACATTAGTAAATGACAGGGAATAACATCGGTACTGATTTAGTTTGTGCATGTGGCCATTTTGAAATCTAAAAATCATCGCTAAAATATCCAACTGATAAATAACATAAATATTGAATAAAAGTGCTTTAAATTCATATTTTAGAAATTAGAAACTAGTAAAAATAATATGCTTTATTTTATTAGGGATTTTTTTTCTAATTTACTTTCTTAAAATATGATGGAGCAAAGCGCTGGAGTATGTGGGGAGGAGGAAGGATGATTTGGCCAATATGAAGTATTGCCCAAAAGATGCAGAAGTTTGATCAAACCAAGCTTATAATTTCCAAATATTAAAAGATTATAACTTCTAAAATATGAATTACACCTGGGTCTCTTTTTATGCAGACTTATTTATCATGATTTCGAAGTTACGCGATTCATGTTTCACCGGAAGTCAAACTCCGATAATGCGCTATTACTTTAAATAATAAATTTTGCGCACTTACGTTATATTGAAAATAATAGCACATTATTGGAAATCGACTTTCATTTTAGTAATTTCAATATTTTCAGTGCTTTATAATAGTAAGATTTTATGCAATAATGAAATTAAAATCATGATTTCCACATTTTATGTATACACACATTAAATTTTACAAGATTATAGTGTAAATTTGTTCAAACATTGTGCGTGTTAATTTTGCATTTTAAATCACATTCTGTTTTTGCTTTTTAAAAAAGAATGTAATCAATTATTAATCATTTAGTATCCACAAGTTTATTTTTAAAAGGTCAGTAATAGTAGTGGGCACAATTAAATTTGACAATTAAAAATTAAAATCTGATTTTTAAACGGAATTGAAAATTAAAGACAAAAATAAGAATTTAATTTTTAGTTGTTAGTTTCATAAACAATTAATAAAATCATCATCTCAAAGATTAATTACTAATTATGTTGTCACCAGAAAACCATTGACACAACATGAGTGTGAAGTTGGCGCTAGTTGTTTGCAAACAAATGTGTTTTTCGGCAAATAGCTATAATAATTAAAATGTGTATAAAAAATGTAAATTACTGTATTATAAATTATGCATAAAAATATATTATTTTGAATAAAATTAAATATTATAGTTAAAAAAAGTTTGTCTTGTATCAATTTTTTTCAAATTTGAAATTGTTTATTAGTCATATTTTATTTCCTTATTTTTTTTTTTGCATGAATTTTAAAGTAATTTTACATTGGTGCTTTGCCTTTACACAAATTTTGAAAAATCACAGACCGCATCCCCCCTTTTTCAATGTAAGTTACGTCTATTTTTGCACGATTTCATTTGCACGTGTTTTCTGAGGAACCTATCTATCACGTAAAATGAGACCCAGGTGTATACTATATGCTTATATGAAATAAAGTGTACTATCTTTACTAGCTTATAATTTCTAAAATATGAATTTAAAGTACTTTTATTCAATATTTATATCATTTATAAGTTGGGTGTGTCAGTGGTGGGTTTGGCTGATCTTTAGATTTCAAAATGTCCATGAGTGCAAACTAAATCAGCACCATAACATCAATATCACACCTACGTGCAGTTAAGTTTAATTTTTTTTTCATGTGTCAAAGCATAAGCCGGGAAGTGAACCCGCTAACCCGGGACAACTGCTTGTAAAGCGGCTGTCGCTGACATCTCGACCACCAATGCTTGACAGTTAAGTTTAATTTTAGTTCAAATTAACATGTAGTACATTGCATACGAATTAAATATGATAAATATATATATATATATGATTTTACATTAGAAGTTTCCTGTTTAAATAATTGTGCTGGATGGTAACTTTGTACTAAATTGTGAGACCGAAGAATTTATTCCTAAATACTCTATTTTATTATACTGTTGAATTAATAAATTATTTAAGCTTTGGACACTATATTTATTGCATAGAAATTCACTGCTTAGGGACAATCTTTAGGAAAAGTATGTATTTACATGAAAAATTCATTTAATGATAAAAATATGTTCTAACAAGCACTATTTTTCTTTCCATTTTTTTGTACATTAGAATAAACAGAAATAACTTTCTTAGTAGATGTTAATAAAGAGAATCAATAATTGACATATATCTATGTTGATATTTTCAACTTTTGACATACAAGAATTAAAACAACCGATCAATTTTTTCCAGACAAACTTGCAGACACCTTATATTTTCAAAACTAAAACTAAAATGATAACCAGATTAAATTTTATTAGCTCAAGGAAACAAAGATTCAAAATAGAAGCAAAGCCTATATAAATAAAACAAACAACGTTATTTATTTTTTATCCATTTTTAAATAGTATTGTTAAAAAAACTATTACCATAAAAAACTTATTATATATATATATATATAGTGATCGGTTTCCTATTCAAACTGAGGGCAGCGCCATTATGTGTTAGCAAATAATTCAGCTATTCACCACAAAAATGTTACGGTGCTAGGCTCACTGGAACATGGTAACGATATGAATTGTGACATTGTGTTTTATATCTTAACTCACTTAGAGTAACATTCCAACATTAGATTTTATTTTAAATTGAGCTAACTGTTACTAAAGTGGTTGAAATGATTCAAACTGTGAATGGCAGTTAAACCATGAATCGCAAGATTGTTTTCAAGATTTCGGGATAGCAAGAGACACATTGAAGATGGTCTGTGAAGACCAAAACATAGCCCCTTTTCATGTGGCAACTCATGATCCAGACGAGTAGCTTCTTAAAATTTTTGTGGCGAATAGCTAAACTATATCGCTACGCAGCACATTTATTGATTTCGAGATGGAATTTAGACAACTTGAAAAAAGAGCCAATCTCTTTTCCACAGAGATACACATTTTTTTTTCACATATAAAATAATAATAAAAAATAATTTATAACGCAGATATAATGTAAGCATATATATATATATATATATTTATTTGAAAATCATATATTGTAATATTAAGTAAATTAATACACTGTACAGGCTTACACACACTTACACATATATAATGTAATATATAAGGGATTCGAACTCAGACTTTCACACGACCCTTAGCTCTTCATGCCATCTCATATTGCTGACTCACCTGATCATACACATGTTGAAAAGATAAATAATCACCAATATACGCATTTTATGCTATTGTTTTTAAGATAAACAATAAAAAAGTCAATTGTCTAAAACAAATTTATAATTAATTAGATTTGGTCGAATGTGAATAAATTAATTTTTAATAATGTAGTAAAAATATATCCTACTTTTACGACAATTACTTTCTATTGACGTGTAATTACCTACATTATTGCTAAAGTAGACAATACTTCAGGTGATTTAATTCTATACAATTCTCTCGAGAATATAATAAAAGTTTGTCTTTTTTTTTTCACTTTTGATAATAAATATTCATCTTGAAGTAAAAAAGAAATATGAAATACATATAGATAATCTTTTTCATTATTTAAAATTTATCTTAAAAGATTATTTTTTTATATTTTATTTTGTTAAGAACTATTTTTAAAGTTAATAATAAATTTTTAATACAATATCCTACTAAGAATAAAAATCAAGGATTAAATTTTTTTTTTTTAAAGCGAGGAGAATTTTTATCAAACGCATTGTATAGTTCTTTTATGTATATATAATGTGTCGATTTAGTTATTTATTAATCAGTAATTTAACTAATCATCTATTAATCTATATACGTGAACTTTAATAATCATAATAGAAGCAGAATCAGTATATAGATGGAATACTTTTACTTCATTAAATTAAGAGTAGATCTCTGTTCATAAATAAATATTGTTCACTAAACATTCGATTCTTATTTTTTAAATCCTTATATTGATTGTCATCTTATAATAATAGATATAAACATTATTGATACTTATGAGTTTTCCAGTAAAACCAACATGGCAGCCCATATTTTTGATACATATGTAGTTTTGAAAGCCTACAATCTACCGAAGATGTGTCAGTTATTAAATTTTAACAAAATTAATAAATCGACTGTTAAATAATAAAAAAAGGGAATAAATTCAGATAAATTTTATTAAGAAGCTTTATTTCATTTTTTTAAATATACTTTTTGATTCAATTCAGCCTGTTTCTTTTTGTGAGCAGTTTTTTCCGCAAATTATCACAATGATAAAGTTAGGATCTTCATGTTAAAGGATATAATGCAGTGGACTAAAGGTATAGAATCCTATCTTCCTGAAAAGTGTGCATTAATAGTCATGATATTATTGCAGCTGCTGACATGAATAAGGTGTAAATATTGTACTTATATTAAGTTAACCCCCCCCCCAAAAAAAAAAAAAACAAACAAGAAAATAAACTGCAAATATTGTAACTAATTTTTTTACAATGATTTTTTTTTTTAAACAACAGTAATAAAAAAATAAAATGTAAATATTAAATACATTTCCTAGCAGGCATTTTTTTGTAACATTTTTTGGGAGCCCTGAAACTGTAGATTTATCAAAAATATAGCCTGCCATTTTGGTTTACTAAAAAACTCCCAAGTATCACATTATCTTATAAAATGTATGAATTCATATCCTATAAATTGATTTCTGAATTTGATAGAATTGTCATGTATGCACAAATAGATTAAAATGATCATTAATAAAAAAATTTCATCCATAATCTATAACTTGAATATTATAGACATAAGTTCATTTAGTCTATGGTCAACAATGGCTATTCTTAAATGAATTCTCAACTGAAAAATGAAATAAAAGATGTTTTGGTTAATTTATTAAAATTATTGTATTTACTATTTTGATACATAAACATCATTTAATTAGAAATTAACTATATAATTTCTTTTTACCAGCGTATAGAAATTTTGAACGTAATATATTGTAATGGGATGGGGGAATGGAAAGAAAGTAGAATTGAACTGGGGTGATGGAAACATCATCATCACTCCCAGTCCATTTAAAATCAAAAATCAATAGTTTACAACAGTATATTTAAGTAATGAGATATTTAATTTTAAAATGAGATTAGAGAATCTCTGAGAACATTGAGAGATCAGAAGCTAATTCATAAGAGCAACTAAAAGCATAATTAACCACCAGCATTATTAAGTAAATATCAGTATAAGTAAAATACTCGAGAGAACCAACCATCATCACCATTGATGGGAATAAATACATTAGTACAATAAAATATATAAATCAACAGTCAACCTTGTGGCTGTATTGGAAACGGGTCTTCTGTAGACCAGGCTAACTATTGAGCCTTTGCCAGCTTGGGCAATTATATACACATAACTTGGATGCACCAGCTTAGTGCCCATCCATTAAAATACACAATAATCAGGAATCAAAACAATAATGCTGGGACATTTAAAACATGCTGATCATCATCAATGTTTGACCACTTAAATACTGGCCAACTATAAACTTAAATTTTTAATAAGACTAAAGTAAAATAAAAGATAGTGCATGGGCTTTAAAGAGTATCCTCTTTTGTGCCAACCAGAATGATGATTGATCATCTATGTATGCCCAAAGCACCAAACACATCCCCATTTATCTATGTCCAAAATCTAGCTCAGAAAACACAAGCTCTATTACTGTATGTGACCAAGAGATGATGGAATACAATTTTTAACAATTAAATATGAGTTAATTAATAACAAAAAAAAAGTGATTAAGGTCTTATGAGGGTTCTGATTTTGAAAAGTATACATTGAGTTACATAATTAATAAATTAGGTTTACTTAAAACCCATTCAGCACATAGGCATGTGGTTTGAATCAAAATTAACATGTTTGAATTAACATTTAATTTAGAAAAATGATCAAAATTTTACACATAGGTGTCTATCCAACACACATTTTTATTTACAATACAATTGACATATATACGCACACATATGTGCATGAATTTTCTGATTTTGATTATAATACAGAATTTCAAATGATCACATTGAGATTTAAATAATTACTATTCAACATTTAAATTGTTATATTAATTTACAAAATTACACGTTACAATTCAAGTTATTACTATAGTTTACATATATATATATGCGCACAGACGCGCGATTTATAACATACAATCAATACTAGCAAAAAAAATGATTATAATTTTACATATATGAGTGTGCGTGTATATACGCACACTGACCTTTACCTATTTAAATTTGTTACAATAATATATTATATTTTCCTAATTAATTTCATTTGGAAAACATACATACATTTCACACAAATACGTGTGTATAAACAAAATATAGATATAATTTAAAATTACTTTCAATTTATAAGTTCTCAAAAGTATAGTTAATTTTTGACAGGTATTTGTTGATTAATTATCAACGATTTTAAATTAAATTATAGAATCATCAATTCTTTACCTTTATTTTAATATAAATGGTTTTTTTTAATAATAATGTCCAAGAGGATTATTGCTCAAAACGTCTCTTTTGCCTTTAAAACCAGTTGGTCAATGAATTATTCTTGACTCTTAATTATAATTCAAGCAAAATTACTTTATATTCTCTTAAATAGATAGATTTTTAACCGACTTAAAAATAATATTGTTCTATACATGTCTATTTTTATAAGAATTATTTTAAATAACTCACCAGCTATATATACATTTATGCATGCCTCTCTGCATATAGCTGAAATAGCATACATATAATTAATTCTTCATACACCGATGGTTTCTCTTGGGAAAGCTGGTTCTTTTGATTCATCATAAAAATATAATCCAAGTTTGTTGTCACTATCAGATAAAGGTACATAATCCATGTAAAATCTTGGTCTGTAGTTGGTCTCTTTCTGTCTAGAATTTTTCCAGGCAAGCAGCTGTTTTGACTTAATAACTTTTAGAGAAGCAATTATCCTCTCTGTTTAAGGCTATAAATTACAGCACAAAGAAATGGGTCATTTTCTCCAAGTGAATTCAAATTCCTGAGAAGGAAATATAGTAGCTTCTAAATCTAATGTTCTGCCTTCAGCTGTATTAATTCATGGTAGATGGACTGCTAACTCTACAGTCAGCTAAAACCAACTGCTGCAAACTTCAAGAAGCTACAACAAAATATTATAACCAACTGAAAATTTCAGCTGACCCTTCTTACAAAAAACTATTATCCAGACTGGCTAATATTTTTTATCAGCTCTTTTTATAAAATCATCTGAGTTGTTAACAACACTTTGATTAAAAACAGAGTTTCTATTTTTATCTCACTAATCCCTTCACATACATGTTTTTACTTAGGGCAGCGTTTTCCAACCTGTGGTACACGTACCACTGGTGGTACACGAAAAATAATCAATAATGGCGGACATAAAAAATTAAATCATAAAAATATCATAGAAACGTTTTTTCCTATAATTCGTAAAAATTATTTTAATGAATAATATTATATAGTAAAGTTGTTAATATGTACAGTCGATGATCGAAAATCCAGCAATTGATATCGTTTTTTTTTTTTTTTTGAGTGCACTTTTAAATTTAGCCGTTAGCCACCAGTAACTTGAGATGTCGCCGCCACTGTTGTGATAGTGCTGCACTCTCATTCTCTTCACCGCATGACTTACAAGTGACAGGTTATTGTTTGTGATTGTATCGTCTTTGTTTATTAAAATTTATTGATCCCTATATAACCTGCTTATTCGAACTTAGACAAGAAGCACAGGTTTTTTTTTTAAGACAATCCTTTTGATCTCTCTTCGAAATTGTATGATTTTGATTGGCTTCAGGTGCTTGCATATTTATCTGATATTTTTTGCAAATAAATGAACTTAAATTTGACACTTCAGAATAACTCGATAACGATCTTTAATGTTAATGATAAAATTGAAAGTATGATTAAGAAATTAGATTTTTGGAAACAGTGTATTGAAAACAATCAACTGGAAAAATTCGAAACTCTACATATTTTTTTGTTTGAAAATAAGGTTAGTCTGTCTCAAGATATACAGAAAATATAATAGCACATTTAACAGGATTAAAATTGTCTTTCATGGAATATTTTCCAAAACCCGAAAACACAAATGATAAGTGGATTTCAAACCCCTTCTATGAAGAAAATTTAGAAAAAGCTACATCATTATCAATAAAAGAGAAAAAAAATTTAATAGAATTATCGACACAATCTAATTAATTTTGGTTAAACATTAAAGAATATGAACAGTTTTCTGAGAAAGCTCTTAAATTATTATTACCATTTACTAGTATGGAATTAGTAGAAAGAGCTTTTTCTTCATATATATTTTTTTTAAAAAAGTATTGAAACAGATTGAATGCAGCTGTAGACTTAAGGGTATATCTTGCATCTTCTGAACCAAATTTCAAAAAATTATGTTCTTCGAAACAAGCACAAGGATAAATTTATTTTATAAAAACATTTGATTATGATAAAAAAATATATTTATAATTTTGTGTTTTTATTAAAACCATTTATTAGTAAATGAAATATGACAAAATAGTAGATAAATATGATACTTTGAACAAACACATATATATATGTTACAGTGAGTTTATAATTTCAGTGAGTTTATAATCCAGCATGACGTTTAGGCATGTTACAATGTAATTTGTCTCATTATGTGATGTGAATACATGGTCACCCTATAATATGTATAATGCAAATAAAATAACACACTCGCAATAACAAATTTCACAAAATACAATCATTTTTACGAAGTGGTACAATTTAGCATGATATACTACCAAGTGGTACGTGAGCCAAAAAAGGTTGGGAAACGCTGACTTAGGGGATTTCTAATAGATAAAAATTTTGTTTAATTAATTAAAATTTCAAAAATACAATAGGGTGTTTTTAAATTTCAAAATCAGAGTAATAATTAATAATAATGCAATATTTATATTTATTCAGACCTTTTTAAAATATTAATTTATAAAACAATATTTTAAATCAGAGTTATTATTATTATTTTTATTTTATTTTAATGAATGTAGAAAATATCTACTATAATTTTTGTCTGTGTTTATTTCTACTTTTCCTTTATTTTACATATATATATATTCACATAGACTATATTAGTGTGTGTGATGTAACCCAACTGGTTACAATATATATATATATATATATATATATATATATATATATATATATATATATATATATATATCAGTGTCTGAAGTAAAATGAATGGGTATACATAAATTTACAATAATAACCTTTCTTATCCATGAAAAAAATTACTAACCTTGACTATATATATATTGCTCCAAGGGTAAAAATATCACTGAGGTGATATTAAAGCTAAAAATAATATTCCAATAAGGACTGTGTATGATGATGTTATAATATCTTGTGTTGACTCAAATCTGAATATTCAATTTTAGTAGCACCTGAATGGGCTTTCTTTTGCAAAACAAAATATACATGGTTATTGTTACTGATAGATGATTATTGGTTTATACATAGCACATGGCTGGTTACAATAACTTTCATTACAATTACATGATCTACTCAAATAACAACTCATATTATAATAATGAGAATATTAATTCATCATTTTTTAATATTTAACAAATCATTAAAAATAAATTATTAATAAAAATATCTAATTAGTTGAAAAGTAAGAAATTGATTATTCTAAAAGAAAAAGAGTACAGTGTACTTTTTTTCTTCAACAGAAACATGTCTCTAGACTATCACTAAAAAAAAAATCCATTATCATCTTTCTAAATAAAAGATTTAAAAGTAATCACATTTTCTAAAGATATATTATTGTAATAGTTCGAATGATATTGACATGTGCTAAATAAAATAAGATTAAAAAGAAATATTATTATCTCTAGGAAAAATCCCACTATTCTCATCCAAAAGAAAATGATTTAAAAGTTACGATATATTAAAATATTCATCCAAACCTTATTTAGAAAAGAAACTACACATACAATGAAGTAGATTATTATATATATAATTTAACATATACAACTTCTCTGGAGATTAATTATTATTTGAAGATTGTTAAGAAAGATGTCAGTCTTCTATATTCTTATACCTTTAAAAACAACTTTTCAGATTTGAATTTGAGTGTGAAGTAAAAGAGGACACCATTTATTTCACTAAAACCTAAAATAAAGTATCTATTGCATAGGTTAATAGAGAAAAATACATTTGACTTCAGGATTATCAATTAGTAATTGATGGTTTCCTGGAAATAGCAAAAGATAAAGTTATCTCTATTTACAAGACTATATGCTTTTTATTTCAATTTTTTATTAAATTAAAAATCCATGAAAATACTTAACTCTGGAAAAAATTAATTATTATTTGCAGGATGTCAAGAAAGATGTTAATCTTCTAACTTCTCATATTTATAAAAATAACCTTTTAGATTGAAATCTATATAACAATTTGGATTTGAAGTAAAAGAGCGAATGAAATAAAAGGGGTTTCTTTTTACTTTATTAAAACTCAAAACAAAAGAGTTATTATATATTGTTTAGACACAGTTATTATTAATTAATAATTGATAGTTTTTGACATCAAAATGTAAACTTATCCCTCTTTACATGGATATAATCTCTTTATTTCTGTTCTTTATTAACCCACAGAGGTGTTGTTACAATTTTTCATGTATTTTTCAGTAATTTGCCATCTAGTGAGAATTTTCCTAAGCTTTATATTTAAATATGCATATTGTTTTCTACATACATTATAATATAAAATTTATTTTGAAAAAATTTCATAGATGGCAAGAAAATTGAAAATTTGGCAACCTAACAGTGATTTAGCTCCACCTTGATGAGTTACTCTTTTGTAGTTTGACATTTTCTGACATCACCATTTTTTATGACATTGTTTAAAGAAAATAGCTCAGATAACCAAAATATGTTTATTTATGAATTTATTATAATTCAAGAGTTTTTTGATACAGTAATTTATATAATATTTATGACAAATCAAGAACATAATTATTAATAATTTATTTTGAATGGAAATATTTTAATTTTATAAATAGAACATTATATTTTTGGACAATGCAAGTATATCCTAAAGCTACTTACAAGCTTAACTTCTTATGTAATCAGTGTAATTATAATAACAAGTATGAAAATATTATAATATTGCAATAAATATTAAAAAATTAAACTTTTAAAACATAATTGATTAGATTTAAAAGAAATAAATAAATATTTGTTCAGATTTTAAAAATAAATGACTAATAAAGATTTCATTGATTTTGGAAAATGAAAATAACTATCTAGAAATAATTATGTATGAAGTTTTTGTTTTCATTACATAATTTTTTTTTATATTTTCAGAAATAAAATGTAAATATTTAAAATTTATTTCAGTAGTAAACAAAAATATCTATCAAATGAAGTTAAATTTATTACTTTCTGATAAGTAATAATGATTTAATCTTAAATTAATGCAATGTTTACAGCAACTGAGAATAAAGGAAAATGATGACTTGCAGGAGAGTTAAATTAAAAGTCCATGAGAATAATTATTTTATCATAGAACAAAGAACAATGCTAGCTGAAGTCTATATAAAATATTTGAAACACCCATAGTTATATTTTTTTAGCCACAATACCACCGTTAAATAAAGAAAAGCTTTAATTTTACTGGAAAATTTAAGCATAACTTAATTTAAAGGAGTGTGATTGAAAAAATATAACTACAAGTTGTTTCAGGTATATATATATATATATATATATATATATACCGATCTCCTTGCTAGCCTTGGACAAATCCAAGGGCTACAATATATAGCAAGGATCCAGGTTTTCCACCACAAGAAGAGGAAATGCATCTCACTACAGTTAAACCTAAGGTCTTTGGGTGGGATGCTATGAATGATGTGATGAAATACCTAACCTATGATCATATCTACCTTCAATAAATTAGCTCTATGTTTTCACATTAAATTTAAATACAATTTGGACTAGTTCATTCATACCTCATCCCTCTTTTAGATTCCATTATGACTCAGTATTTAAATTCAGAGATATTTGTCATTAATTTTCATCAGGGGTAAATTTTTTCTAAATAGCAACTACTGTACTTTTATATAAGTTCCAATTAAAAATCCACCCAATCATATCATATTACTGTATAAAAATAAAATGTGGCTGTGGGTATATATATATATCTGGTTATAAATTGATGAGTGAAGGTGTAAACTATTTTGATAAACTAGAGACCAATTTAATAAAACAAGTTAACAATGTTTATTGATAACAAAATAAAAATTCTAAAACTCTTTAACATGATAATAAAAAATTGTATATATATTTTTTATGGGTCAAGTGTGTATCTCTATCATATTAATGATTAAATATGTTTACTATTCCAACTCTTACCAATGGTAGATACACATGACAAGGTACTAAATATTTACAAAGCAAATAAAATTAACAAAAAAATCAATTCATTATTACAACCATCATGAAGCTGATTATTTTACACTATTATATCGATATATGTACAATAGCTTCATTATCCAATTTCATGTGTAGAAGTTCCATCTTTTACAACTTTTCTATGGTTGATAGCAAAGAACATCTATGCCGGAAGATATGTCATTGCCACTGAATAAACAAATATAAATAACCAGTAGTTAACAACAAAAAATAAATAAACAACATGAACTCTGTTCTGTAGCAAGTGTAAAATCTTAATATAGAATAATATCAGATAAAATCTTACCTTATTCCATATCACAGTGATGATGATGATGACCAATGTCAAGTCACTATGGAGGAAGAGCTGACCTAAACTTTATTTAACAAAAAGGGATTTTGTCTAACTTAACAACCTTACCCCCTGTACTTTATTGATCTCAATTACAATGGACTCATCTAAGTTGTAGACATTCAGGTTTCCAAGTACAGAAATGAAATAAAAACAGAATTCTACAACTGTGTGTATTTATATAAATAATACATAAATTAAAGCCTTTTCTCAAATCAACTTGAATAATGTTTATAAATTTGGCAAACAATGTCTTTTATAACTACAGTCTCTAAGTTTTTGGGTCATCCTTCTTCATCAGGTCATACATCACTCATAGGAATTTCTTGGCAACACAATTGAAATGAAGTTATTTCCATCTGGATCCATGAAGACATTTAAGAAAGGACATTTTATGTTTCACTAGGCATTATATAGGTGTCTATTAAATCATTGTGCTTTCTATGATCAGGGACAATAGCATTCTGGCCCTATGGAAAAGTTAAATTAGACAGAATACATTGCTCTGCAGTTCATAAAAGATTTAAATTTCCTTAATTTGCTATTTGGTATTTAATGGCTTTTATGAGATAAGAATATTTCATCATTTATATAAATATGACAGCAATGTTCTATTTCTTTATTGTATCCATATTTGAATAATAATGCCAGCTTTCATTTTTAATGTCAATTTAAAATTAGTTCAGTTCTTTTATCAAGTTGAATAAAGTGATCAAACTTGTTTTGTTTAAATATTGAGTAAGGTTCTTTATAATGTTTGCTCTACAATGACTATACGAATGATTTCAATGTTTGAACAAACCATCTATTTTCTGTCAGACTCAAACATTCAATCAACAATTGGCTTTGTGCAGTTATTATAGCATTTGAAAAAAAAAGACAACAGAAATGAACAAGGTTTGCTTTTATACTGGGCTTAATTTCCATTGTTTAGTGTATGAGCATTTCCATTTCCTCTTCCATTGCTGTATGTGCCCATTGTTGCACATATCATATTGATTGTAAATAAAAATAAAATTTATGTAATAGAATTCTAATTTTACCTTTGCATTTGGTCACCTAGTGACTGGCTTGACATTAGTTCATCACTATGTTTACTGAGTCTGTCTTGTATCATGATCTAAAATACATTGCCATTTAATTCATTATTGGTATACATATATACTTGTATGATTTCTTTAACTAGGGTTTTTATTTTCTTATTAGATGAGAGAGATTAGTCTATTGTGACATTTATTCAATTAGTATTTAATAAAATAAAAGTTTGTTGTGTGTGTGTGTGTGTGTGTATATATGTTTATTCCATAAAATGATAATGCATGCTCAAACACCTATTAGCTGAGATTGTAACTCCCTTTACAACTCCCCAATCCTTTCAGGGTTAAAATATTAAGCTAGTGATTAAAATTTTAACAATTAAGTAGCATATACATTTTGTTTAGCATGGGATTGCCTTTTTTATAAAAGGTTACAAAGCCTACTCATTTCATTTTTTAACATTTTCTCAACTGTATATATGTTCTTGCATGATTTCTTACTCCATTAAATACATTACTGCTAATGTGAGCTTCATATATTGAAGCATTCAGTGCACAAAGCTTCATGATATTTATTTAAATGTAATATGAACATAGGGTGATAGATCAAATACCTAATTCTTTACCCTCATTAACAAAATTATATATATGTAGGTGTACATGTATATATTGTTAACACTAAAGTACATTTTAGTTATATATTTGGAAAAGAAAATGCATTTTCTTTGTTATTTTGTATGTTTTTCTAAAAAAAGAAATGGAAAAAGCATTGTTAGCTAAGAAGTCAGCACAGCCACCTTGCAAGCAAGCAGTTGGTTGCAGATGGTTGTTGCAGGTTCACTTCCTGGCCGATGCTATGACATATGAAAAAAAAAAGAAATGGACAAATTAAGTTGACTCATTTTTTTTGCAATTAACAGATCTTGCTAACTGATAGCTAAAAATTCAGCTACAAGCAGTAATTTTAATGTCTTTTACAAAACATCTGGAAAAATACAGTTTCATTGGGACATGAAATTGTTTCTTGTCTTTGGGGGCAATTAAGTTTCTTACCTGATCTTGATAAGGTTTTGCAGATAGGTGCAAATTAGGAATTAGTCAAGCAGTGTATTCTCTTTTCCAGCAAATGTGAGTCTGGGAAATTAATTAAAATATTTTTTTTCCAAATAATAAAAGTAAAGTAAACCTCTAGACATGATGGCTGGAGGGATGGCTAAATATAATTTATTGTTTTTTTTTTGCTGAGTAAATTTTTTTTATGATTTGTCGGCTTATAAATACTGGGTTATATTTCTCTAGAACAAAAGACAGAATCTCTCTAATGTACCATTGAATGTAAGCAGATGTCACCTATCAGCATGACTTTTGAGTAGATCAAGTTTAGCATTCCTTTTGGAAATCTACGGAAAAAGGGAAGTGCATCTTTGGTATGGAGAAACCTATTGATTCCATGATTCTGCTGCCGAGAAAAGGAGCACATCTTTGATGTGGAGATAACTATTGATTCCATGATGCTGCTTCCAAGAAGGGGAGAATGTACCAGATTCAAATTCAGTCCTTTCCTGTGTCCAGTAAACCAAGAACCTACCCAGAAATAAGTTTTAACTTGTAAGAAGACCAAAGTAATCATCAAACAGCCTCCAAATGCAAGTATGAACTTTTAATCTTTAAAAATAAAATATTTAAAGCACCTTCTATAAAAACTCTGTAATATATAAATTTAAATTCCTCAGATTCATAACTATTCGATAAAAAGACTTGATCCCAAAGGAAGATGTAGTTTAAAAATGACATTAATATATATATATATATATGAGTGTAGTAACTCTTTTATAACAAGTCAGCCTACGTCAGAACTTAATTCCTAATTGTTAATGGAACAAAATTCTGTAAACTTTGCAAATACAATTTTTTATTATTTATTTTGAAATATGCCACATATTTTTTTCTTTAGTTATAAAAATATATACTTTATTGATTAACTTTATCTATATTATATTGGTATGCTAACATGCAAGTATTTGTAGAGATGAAATTTAAAATTTGATCAATTAATGCATAATTGCTTGCTTTGTCTCCAATCTTTAGGTGGAGAGTAATAATTATTTTATAACTTTAAAGTAACAAATGCAAGCTTGAATTTCTTAAATCATTTGTCCAAATCCTTGTGAGTTAAAATTCTTGTCATTTGTTTGTTTAAAAAAAGAAGAAAATCAAATATCTGAATTAAAACTTTCAATCTACTGGTATATATGTAATTAAACCAATACGTCATTAACAAAATTAAGAATAAATGAGTGCTAAAACAATTATTTAAGTTAACATCTATTTAGTTTATATTTAGTTGAAATTCTTTATGACAATTAAATGAAATAATATATATGTGCATTTATTTATGCATTAAAAGAAAAAATCATGTTTTTTAGATGTAAAATGGGCAATATTCTTTATTATGAAAGTGTGTGTTCATCTTGCTATATCCATTTAATGACGCACAAATTTAGGGGAAAAGTACTCTGTCTCAGCAGGCATATCTTATTGCCTCCTTAGCGATTTACTATTATAATTCATAATTAAGCTTTATATTTAAGCTCATTGGCATTTTACAGCCTATAAAATATGGTTATCGATTTTTCACATTATTACTTGTTTTATTAAATTTTAAATACAGACTTCCAAATATGAATTAGTACATTTGTCACAAGTATATCAGTGTTATTTGGCAAAATAATCTGTGCCTACATACTTCCAATCAATGAATAGATGCTGAGTAATGCTATGCAAGCTGCCAGATGGATAGTTTACCAGTACTGGAGATAGCCATGTTTTTGGGCTGATAAACGGGTACTCTATGATGATAGTGATTCATAACCCATGCCCCAGTTCCTGCACATACCACACTGATGGTGGATGTGTCTACAAAAGAACATATATTTCTTATTACCCAATAATGGAGATTGGCCTATCCATCCAGTGCCTATAATAATGTAGTCAGTACAGAATTCAAATCCAGATACAACTGTCTTCTGTAATTAGGTTTATTAATCATGCCTGTTAGTAATGTGTGGGATAGATCAACCATATTTATAATGTAATTGTTAATAAAAATGGGAGCTAGAATTATGCTTTGTTCCATAACTCCTGCTGGGATTACTAAAATAAATATAATAATAAAAAATACTTTTCTTCCCCTATGTATATAAACATGCACATCAATTTGATATATATATATATTTCTGGCCTCTAATTTAATATATAACCAGGTTTTGAGTTTACTCTTGACAAATGGCATATTAATTTTATAGTGGTGTAACAGTCAAATCTGTACATTCGTGCAACAAAATCCAGAACTTTAGTAAATCATACCAATGTTGACCAGCATAGAGTGGTACGATCCACATTGTCTGATATAACCCCAACTCCTTTACTAATGCTCAAAGATTTACCACCTTGTGGATGACACACATGAAGCCACAGCAGCATTTTCCTTCATCACGTGCTGGCAGTAGCACATCAGTAAAGCACAAGACTAGGATAAGTTGACTTATTAATGAGTATAGCTATATAGACAATGTGTGTGGCAGAACATAATTATAAAATATGGATTGTGATTCTTAACTAATGATTAACTAATCAATAAAGACTTACCAATGAGCAACTTTGAGACATGACACAAAAGTTAAATTTAAACACAATTTAATGAAAACTCAATATCAAAATCAATAAATGGAAAATGATGACTATAACTTGGCTATATAGGTTGTATCACATGCAGGTGACTAAGTTAGGGATACAATTTCATATTTGAGTTTGGAATTCACATGCAAGTGATGACTGGTGTTATAATCATTTATGGTTTGCCTAGTTACATATGGCTTTAATTTACATATACATTTGGTACAATGTAAATCACTCACAGATCACATTAATCATTTTGGTTAGTTACATTAGGTTTATTATAAATACATATATCACTCATAGGTGATGTTTTAATTGTTTATATAGCAATTCCAATCACATACAGGTGATTGTAGTTTGGATTACAAATCATTTAATTGAGTTTGCTACATATAGATATCACTCACAGGTGATTAAGAAATTATACGTTTTAACATTTATATTTTCACGAGCCTTAAGATTACATTATAGATCGAGGATAATTTGCTCATGACCATCTATGCCTAGTTTATGCTATATAATAGGGTCTAGATCTGCTCTAGAGCTAGCAGAAGTGATTATACATATTGATAAAGAATATGACATTTTATCAAACACGAATACTTAATATTCTCTATATAGCTTGGGTGCTTATAAAATTAGACTTGAATTCAGATCAAAGCTGAAAATACAATTATTATGCTGGGATGAACTGATGATTGGCAGTCAGACTTCAGATACCATGGTGTATAGAAAATATAAAGTCTGATATAGCCCTTGTGTCTCGAGAGTGCCTTTTTATGGGATTTTTACTAAGTAACGGTTCCCCTTTTCACCGTATTCATTGCTGTGGCAATAAGCAGCCTTTAATCCAGATGATTGAGCAATTTATTTGAGTGGGAGTCTTATGCTCTGTGGGAGTCTCATGCTCTGTTCCTAAGGATGCAGAATGGGGAGGTTCAAACCCATACACCATCTGAAGAAGAAAATTGCCTGAACTAAGAGTAATTGTGCAGCACGACCACATACAACCATTAAGAAATACAGCAACATATATATATATATATATGCTGTAGCGTTTCTTAAAAACACACTCGCACTGCTGACCACATTATATAATTAAAATTTTATGACGCTAAACACTAGTTTCTTTCATGAAACTACCACATATCAGTTCATTAGGTAGCATGTATAATTATGCTACTAAGGAAAACCCAGGAATCTAATTTGTAAAGCTATCTATGTAGGAATTTATAACTGTAGAAGAAAGTACAGCATATTATTGTTCATTAAGATATAAAGTTATAGCTCTATGCTGTATCTCAATCACTCCAGCTAATCATTAGTTAAATATCTCGAAAGCGAATCCATCTTAAAACAGCTGTAAGCTTTTTAATTATCTCTTAAAACAAGATATTTTACTCCTTTCAAGATGGGTTTCTTTTACATCCAAGACTCTATATTATTCTCTAGGTGTGAAAATGTAATGGCTCCTCACTAAGCATTTAGTCAATAGTAAAATCCCGATTCGAACAAATATAGCACAAATTACTAAGCAATGGAAAATCATAAACGGCATAGATTTACTTAGAAATGTATGTTTAATGAACAGATATCTAAAATTTGACTCTGTTTTAGCATAGTTTAAAATGAAATTGCAACACACAATTAGTTTATATATGATTGACCCAGTTCAAGACAAACTTAAGTTGTGTACAAGAATTAATTAAGGCAAATATTATTATTATATTAAAATATGTAAGAGCACATATTAAGTTAAAATATGTAAAATAATCTAGAAACTTAATTATCATTTTAGAATGAAGCATTTAAAACTATACACAATTTAGAATAAAGCATTTAAAATTATATATAATGAAATTTATAATAATTAATTTAAAATCAATCACTTTAAACAAGTCACAACTAAATAAGTCAGAAAACTGTAAATACGTTGAACTAGATCACTTGGAGATAACTTAGCAAACCAACACATAAATTAATAAATACATAGAGTACGTAAATCAATAAATATGATATTAATTCAGTAGGAAAACCAAATTAGTTATTAACTCAAATCAAGTATTAAATTAAATCAGTTATTACGTTAAATCAAATAATAAATTAAATCAAATATCAAATTAAATCAGGCAAGATTTTAAGATGAAAACAAAAGAAATCAAAATTACATTTTAATAGTGATTTTAAAAAAAATAAAGAAATGAAAATTACATTTAGTAGTGGATTTAAAATTGCATTATTGCTATGGCCATAGAGTTTAAATTTAGCTAGCTTTAGGAATTATCTCATTTTAGTTGAGTTATTAATCTTTAAGTAGAGGAAGGTTTTTTTCCGAGATCTTCTCTGCTGGCACTTGTTACATGTTGAGGATGGAAATGGGCATCTGCTTCTTACACACGGCTTCTCCTCTTTTCTATTTCCCACATGGTAGACTTCTTGAGTCGGGAAAGCAAGAAAATTTGCCTTCTACTCAGATTGCATCATAATTCATAAATTTTAACATAAGTTGTTGACTGAAATAATGTCCGACTCAATCCAAAATGGATGCAGAGGCTTATATTATCAGCTTACCCCCTCTTCTCAGTCATAGTAATTTTCTAGATTTGTTTTGCTAATTTTCTCGCTGTATTCCTAGAATCGTATAATTACTTTGTTTTTATTTCTTATAGCAAAGTTTTACAGCCGGTCATTCATGATTTCCTTTTAATTACTCAGGATAATTTATCCTACAACTTAGTGTTACTTTTAGTTTTGTAATTAGGTCACACTATAGTGAGAAAGATGAAATTTTATAATACCAATTTTTTAAAAACATATCTATAAATGGAATTTTATAATACCAATTTTTCGAAAACAAATCTAAATGGAAAACATCTGGTTATATAGGTAACCTGATTATTTAATTTAGCAATATATGCAGAAATATACAATAATTTCAAATATTAATTTCAATATTCATTAAGGCTGTAGCCTCAATCACATGCATATAAAATGCAATAGTAGGGACCTCTACAGGTCTATAAACCACAAGCTTACTCTTGGAAGAAGTTAAATAGGTGAAGCTGAAGC
This sequence comes from Epiperipatus broadwayi, assembly GCA_028023455.1. Lineage (NCBI taxonomy): Eukaryota > Metazoa > Onychophora > Udeonychophora > Euonychophora > Peripatidae > Epiperipatus > Epiperipatus broadwayi. The sequence continues at coordinate 131,479 of JAQFVV010013113.1, forward strand.
GGTTCGATCTCAGAGTGTGCAGCTATTCAATACTTCACTAATTAAGTCTACATTTCTTATTACACATTAATACTCATGAAATCTTTCGATTTACAGTGAGTCAATGGAAAGATTTTATAGTTAGAAATCTATTACGATAATTTAAAGTTGCAATTATAAATTTATTTAAACGCACATTCATTACATAAATAATATTCACTAAGGCTGAGCCTCAATCACATGCATATAAAATGCAATAGTAGGGACCTCTACAAGTTTATAAACCACAAGCTTACTTTTGGAAGAAAAGAGGGGAACCCTACTTTACTTCAATTTACTTTTCTATTTAAATAGGTGAAGCTGAAGCGGTTCGATCTGAGAGTGTGAAGCTATTCAATACTTCACTAATTAAGTCCACATTTTTTATTACACATTAATACTCGTGAAATCATTTGATTTACAGTGAGTCAATGGAAAGATTTTATAGTTAGAAATCTATTATGATAATTTAAAGTTGTAATTATAAATTTATTTAAATGCACATTCATTACGTAAATAATGTTCATTAAGGCTGTAGCCTCAATCACATGTGTATAAAATGCAATAGTAGGGACCTCTACAGGTCTATAAACCACAAGCTTACTCTTGGAAGAAAAGAGGGGAACCCTACTTTACTTCAACCTACTTTTCTATTTATATAGGTGAAGCCGAAGCGGTTTGATCTGAGAGTGTGAAGCTATTCAGTACTTCACTAATTAAGTCCACATTTCTTATTACACATTAATACTCATGAAATCTTTCAATTTACAGTGAGTCAATGGAAAGATTTTATAGTTAGAAATCTATTATGATAATTTAAAGTTGTAATTATAAATTTATTTAAACGCATATTCATCACTATCACATTTTATATGCATGTGATTGAGGCTATAGACTTAATGAATATTATTTACGTAATGAATGTGCGTTTAAATAAGTTTATAATTACAAGTTTAAATTATCATAACAGATTTCTAACTATAAAATCTTTCCATTAACTCACTGTAAATTGAAAGATTTCACGAGTATTAATGTGTAATAAGAAATGTGGACTTAATTAATGAAGTATTGAATAGCTTCACACTCTCAGATGGAACCGCTTCAGCTTCACCTATTTAAATAGAAAAGTAGGTTGAAGTAAAGAAGGGTTCCCCTCTTTTCTTCCAAGAGTAAGCTTGTGGTTTATAGACCTGTAGAGGTTCCTACTATCGCATTTTATACGCACGTGATTAAGGCTACAGCCTTAATGAATATTATTTACGTAATGAATGTGCGTTTAAATAAATTTATAATTAAATATTAATTTTCTTTAGAATAAATATTTTAAATAAATAAATTTATAATGTTTTAAATGTGTTAACATTATTCTTTCCTGCATATATGTAATCTCTCGTTACATATACAATGCAGTTTTCATTAATTTACTCCTAGAAATATATGTGTGTGTATATATATGGGTTTTTACATATACATATACACCTTTTATCTTGTAGGCTTAAAATATATGCACACATACATAACTAATACCTTTATATTTAAATCCAGCCTGATTTGGATATAATATTAACCTGATATACGAGAATTTGATGATAGTTACTTATGTAGAAATACTACTATAGTATATAGTAGGTAAAACAGTAGGATTGACAATGCTGATTGTTTCAGTGGCATACATCTTGATCAAACTGGCATATAATTCATACACATATCATACTGATACACAAATGTTATCATTATCAACCTACAATTCTTTTGTAATGCTCATGTGTGTATCACAGTGATATTTAAAAATTGTTATTAACTTCTGTTTCATTTGTAATGCTCATATACGTATCATACAGATATCCAAATATTGCTATGATTATTAACACACAGTTCCTTTGTAATGTGTCATATTGATATTTAAATATTGTTGTGATTATTAATCTTTAGTTCATTTGTAATGCTCATACATGGATCATAATAAGATCCAAATAATATTATTGTTATCCTATATCTTATGGAATTTGTTCTTAATAAATTACATATATTTATGTTTATACACTTGTCATGTCTTTCCCTGGTTCACCATACCCACCCAACTATATCCACACTTGGTTAAGTGATCTATGAATCTATTCAAAATCCCTGAAGTAGATAAAGTGTATTTTAAGCATTGTCAAAGTATTAGGCTTTTATGTGAGCTGGTGAGTATCTTAAATTATTATAGAAACTAATTAATGACTGAGACTGAGTTTGAATCCATAGAGTGCTTGTTTTACCCTGACCACTAGGACCAAAAGAAAATGATTACAATTAGTAGCATCAGGAGCATTGATTGGATAGTGGAGGTTTTGGAGCACTGCAAATAGGTTAAAGCTTAGTACTGTTCTACAACTACCATATGCCAAACATGCTGGGTTTGATGTACTTTTGCTAGGTCTCTGAATCTTGTTGGCTGAATACATGATTCTGACCATTACAATATGGGTCTTTTTTCATTTATTTATGATGGTTATATGGTTTGAACTCAACCATTAATGTGTATTATGGATGGCACATGGTTCAATTTATTAGATTTTATTCTGCTCTTTGTTGAGACTTACTGAATATTTTTGAAGGTCTGAACAAATTACTGGAGTGTCCATCATTCTATATAGATCAACTTATGACCTCAGTTGGCTGTAAAGTATCCCAGTAATTGCTTTTCTGCTTACCTGGGTATTCTTTCATCATAAACTTTTGACCCTATTATTTAATTTTTTGTTTTATTTTGTCTTTCTTATTTTTTTAGTCTCAACTAAAATTCACACCTATCAGTTAGGTGGTAACTATGGTTGACCAAAATAAGGCTTTAAATGGTCAGCATTGTTATATACCCTTAATTTCCCCTTCCACATTTATCTAAAATGTATTTGAACATGACAGTTTTACAATAATAAATAGTGCTTTGTATGGGTGATAGAATTTTTGATGCTTATTCTCCAGTGGTTTACTCAGGCATGACATCTTGATAAAGTCTTTATCATCTATTTTAAGGTTGTGTACATTCCTCTTTTTGTTTTTGTTTCTTCACTCAGTCTTATTTATTTAATTATTCATACACTTTTAATACATTACTTTCCCATATCACTCTAGGGTCGTTAACTGTGGGTTGGTATTTAATTAATTTCATGTCACTCTTGGATTGCTTGGTTGCCCTATACCCTATGTTTGGTAGTATGGCTCTCTTCTGTGGGTTAATGAAACATGTAAGTGCATATGTCCATTTCTTATCTACTTTTAAATGTTTTTTCCTCATATTTGTCACATCATTGGTTATATATAAATATATTAACCATTACATTCGGGGCTGTTTCTTCGGGTTTGTTCCAGTTTATGTGATCCAGGTCACAATCCTTAAGGTCCATCCATTAACATTTGCTTCTTAAGCACTAGCATTCATATGTTTAGTGAATGTGAAGGCATTTTCATAGGTAGTGCATAACTTGGGGAAGTATGGATTTTTATTTAATGGTTTGTGGAGTGCTATTCAGTATTACAATTCAACAACTTTCCTTATTTGGATCATCTTCTATATGGTGGAGGGATTTCAAATGTCATACCAGACATGTGAGATGGTAAGACATATTGTCTTCATCTGATTTCCCCAGACTAAGGTGGTAGGTGTGACAGTTTTCTTCAGTGGCAATCCTTTTTGTTGATATTGATTTGCTTTGAAAGTTGTCACCATATTTTCAAACTTCATGTTTGGAGTATGTTTTGGCTTTTTGGCACTGATTGCCCTTATTATTTGGGCCTTCAGTGGCAACTTCTGTGTTGTTCTCAATTGCCATATACTTCCTCCCTATTATTATGGGTCTTTGGATCCATTTTGGTTTGTCATACTCTATTGGTTAGTGTTCTTTGACACAGCTGAGGTGAGAGTGCTTCATTTGGTCACATTTTCCATCAGTTTTTCTAGAGTTTTGTCCAGGATTGTATCACTATCCACCATGGCTGTTTTGTTCAAGAATCATTTGAGATGATGATCCATGGTCTTTAGAATTTTATCATGTGACTCTGACTCAATGCTCTGTTTTGTGGAAAGTTGGTCCATCTGCAAGTGTATATCCTAGAATTTCCTCTGGACTTCTGTTTGCAGCTTTTCTTGATCTGCATGGATCTCAACTCTGAAGGTTTCATGATTCCTATACACATCATCACATCTGATATGCAATCACCCAATGATGCTAGATCTAAACACTTCAAATCACTGTTGGCACTAAATCTTTCTCATCCATCTCATTTTTTAAATTGCCAAGTCCTTGTTTTATTTCAGAGTTGCCCCTCTGAACCCTATCTAAGTTGATTAGATTGAAAACTGCTCCATGTCTGTGGACAGTCTAGTTTCTTTAGATTTCATCTCAAAATTTTATATCTGCTCTATCATTATCTATATTTGCCTTTAAATTTTTTTCCATGTTGGCCATTCTATTATTCAATTCTTTATTCATGCTGATCATGTTATTACTCACATTGTGATTCATTGTTGTTTCTAGGCTGTTTGTGCTATAGTTCCCATTGTGATTCAATCTTTCTTCCATGCCCATGAGCATTTGGATCATTTTTTCCATTAGTGTCTTCTTTCCTCTAACCTGCATGACTTTGCTTCCAGGTACAAGGGTCATCTTACCATTGATTGAGGTAATATCTGATATATGTGCATGTGGGGGGTGATCAATTTCCATCATAGACCCCCCAGGTAATTCAATCTGTGAAAATCTTTTCTCACTACTATTATCAGCTTCTATATCACAATCATTAATCTCTTGTAATTTCTTAGAATGTTTTTTATCTCTACTTAATAAATGCTTTCTGTTTCTGCTTATCATCAAATTTTTCTTCACTAGTAAAACTATAAAGTTATTCCTTTCTTTACAATACAAGTCATAGGACCTTATGATATCACTTGCCATTCAGTGCTTATATTTAACTTCTCTGTGTAATTTTTATGTTTGCATATGTATTACTTTTAATACTTAGATTTTAATCTGTATATCTTTTTACCAACTCATCTATTTTAATTTAATTTTATTATTTATTTATTTATAGTTTCAGTTCATCATTTCATTCCCATCAACTAATTCACAATTTCTATGAAGTTCTCCTTTTATGGTTGGGTGTATTAATTGGTTGCTATTCAGGTAAATTGATCAGGGTGAATAATTTCCAATTTTTTTATTTATTTATTTATTTACCAATCAATGGATGGACCTCCTTAGAAACTTGTTTTGTGCTCCTAAAGTCTAGATGCCAGATGTAATGGTCAGACCTAGGGTTTTTGAGTAGGATGCTGTGAATGACATGATAACATAGCTAACCTATGATCATATCTACCTCCAATGGGCTAACACTAAGTTTATACTTAAATTTAAATCCAGTTTGGGTTAGTTTATCCATACTTCATCTCTCTTTTAGATGCTATTATCCCTCAGTATTCAAACTCAAAGAGATATTTGCCTATGACTCTACAGAGGTGAAATTACTCTAGATAGCAACTACCACACCTCTATATAGGCTCCAATTAAAGACCCACCCAATCATATTATTATATTACTGTATAAGAATAAAATGTGTGTGTGGCAATATGTATATATCTGATTATAAGTTGATGAGTGAAGGTGTAAAATATTTTGATAAACTAGAGAGCAATTTAATGAAAAACAAGTTAACAATGTTTATTGATAACAAAATAAAAATTTAAAAACTCTTTAAAAAATTGTATATATAATTTCTATGTGTCAAGTATGTATCTCTACCATATTAATGATTAAATGTATTTACTATGCCAACCATTAACAATGGTAGATACACATGACAAGGCATGAAATATTTACAAAACAGATAAAATTAACAAAAAAATCATTAATTCATTACTGCAATGATCTCAAAGCTGACTAACTATTTTACACTATTATATCTATTTATGTACAATAGCTTCATTATCCAATTCCATCTGTAGAAGTTCCATCTGGTACAAGTTTTTTATGATTCATAGAAAAAACATCCACACTAGAAGATTAGTCATTCACACTGAATAAACAAATAATGTAAGCTTGTGGTTAAGAACTGTAGAGATCCCTACCTTCGCATTTTCAACCACACATGCCTTAGGTTTATTGCCTTAGGAAATGATCATTAGTTAACAACAAAAAAATAAATAAACAACAAAAACTCTGTCTTGTAGCAGGTGTATGTTCTTAATATGGAATAATATAAGATAGTCTTATCTTATCATATGTCATAGTGATGATAATGATGATTAGTGTCCAGTTACTATAGAGGGGCAGCTGATCTAAACTTTATTTAACAAAAAAAGAATTTGTCTAACTTAAAAAACCTTTCCCATGGACTTTCTTGATCTCAATTATAGTGGACTTTTTCAAATTGTGGACATTCAGGTTTCCAAGTACAGAAGTGAAATACAAGCAGAATTCTACAACTGTATATATAAATAATACATAATAAACAACTGTATATATAAATAATACATAATAAATTAAAGCTTTTGTCAAATCATCTTGAATGTTCATGAATTTGGAAAATAATGTGTTTTGGAACTACAATCTCTCGCTTTTTGGATTGTCCTTCTTTGCAAGTCATACATCACTCATGGGAACTCCTCGATGACATGCTTGAAATGAAGTTATTTCCATCTTCTATAGTTGATTACTGGATCGATCAAGACATTTAAGACAGGACATTTGATGTTTGATTAGGCATTATACAGGTGACTATTAAATCATTGCACTTCCTATGGTCAGGAACAATAGCACTCCGGCCCTATGGAAAAGTTAAATTAACCAGAATACATTGTCTGCAGTTCATGAGAGATTTTAATTTTCTTAATTTGCTATTTGGTATTTAATGGCTTTTATGAGAAAAAACATTATTTCACCATTTATATATATATGAAGGTGATGTTCTATTTCTTTATTTTATCCATCTTGAAATAGTAACACAGTCTTTAATATTTTATATCAATTTAAAATTAGTTCAGTTCTTTAATCAAGTTGCATGAAGTAATTTTTTTTTGTTTAAATATTGACTACAATTTCCTTATAATTTTTGTGCAACAAAGACTATATGAATGAGTTGCAATGTTTGAACAAGCCATCTATTTTCTGTCAGATTTGAACATTCCATCTTCAGAAACTGGCTTTGTGCAGTTATTTTAGCATTTAAAAAAAAAGATGATGGAAATGGACAGGGTTTGCTTTAATACTGGGCTTAGTTTCTGTTGTTTAGTATACAAGCATTTCCATTTCCTCTTCCATTGCTGTATGTGCCTATTGTTGCAAGTATCATATTGATTGCAAATAAAAATAAAATTATATAACAGAATTCTAATTTTACCTTCCACATTTGCTTACTGAAGCAGTCAATCTGATACTCAGCTACTCATAATTTCCCACCACCAAACCATATTCAAACTCCATCCTTACACACATAATACATATTTATTAATACATATATTTTGTAGCTTAACTAATAAAATGATAACTGACATATATATATATATATTGTGCCCTTGTCTGTAGGTCATAGGTAGGGTAGAAAGGTCAATTATTAAAAAATTTTAAATTTTAGGTTATATTTGTAAGAGATATAAATAATAATAAGAGAATGAGATTTTATAGTACAATTTAAAGCTGAAAATACCTGGCAACAGTATAATATATTATTTTAAAAGAAAACAATTAAATAAAGCTTAATCATATCATTGCTTATGGTTGTGAAAGCTGGCCATACAAAATAATACAGCTATAGATAGTTAAAAGTAGATTAATAATTTTGAATATAATATTTAAAAACTAATAAATTAAATAAATGAAATATAATGTTATAATTGTATTTAATAATCAAATTTAATAGAGTATAAGTTATTAATAAACTGTGGGATGGTGAGAATTATATTTAGTTCTACATTTTAAAATTATTTTCTAAATTTTTTATAAAATATATCAGTTTTGGTAATTTAAACCAAGACGTAAATAAAAAATTATTTTTATAAAGTTAGTAGACACGTGACCGTATATTATATGCCTTCACACACACTCTTGTTAAAATAATAATAAACTGTGTGAATTTAAAACTAGGTATAATTGCCATCAATCATTAAAATGAAATTTATAAATATTAAATATTGTTTTAATAATTATTTTAAAGCTTAGATGATTTTTTTTTATATAAAACTATAATTGAATTTAAAAATATTGGTATAAATATTCCAGACATTACGTCATCAATTCTTAACTTTGAAAATCCATTCTGTTATCAAAATAAAATGAATAAATTGTTCGCACTAAAATAAATATTAACCAATCAAAGGATGTAAAATTAACAGACAAAAATCTAAGAATTATACAAAGCGGGAGAAGTAATGTGAAAGTGAAAGGGAAAGTAACAAATTTTTATGGCTGGTAACATCGTAGCTGAACAGTAATATAAATTTATAATTTCGGATTTATTCTAAAAGTTATTCTAAACATATAATATATTTTTGACTGCAAAGACATGAATTTCTAATTTTATAAGTGATCTTACCAGGAAATTTTATTCAAATTTAACCAGAAAGCCTACAGTAACATGGAAATGCAAGAAGAAATATTTAAAGTGATGGATGAAAGAAAAATAATTGGAAATCATCTTAATGCCACTTTATTTGTGCGCAACCAGAAACTTAATCTTATAACTGAAAGGAATACAATTGGGACGATATGTGAAAATATGAAAAAGAAGCTGTTGATCGTCAAGAACAATTTATGACGAAAATTTTACAGAGCTATCTTAAAACTAAGTTATACTTTTCTATGAACAAAATGTTAATATGCGTTCTAGTACTAAGAAAAATAATAATGAAGAAAAGTGTTTAATTTTAAAGGGAAACATTACTAAAACTATAGTTCCCGAATGTTAAATTAAAGAAAAGTTAAAGACTAATATAAAAGTACTATTAAGTATTTTATTGAGAGGAGCTGAAAAACTTTATATAAGAGAAATGTGAAAATATTGTAAAGTATTCAATGAAAATAATGTTTGAACAAAGAAATCTAAGATTAAATGGCTAAATAAAAAATGGATCCATGGAAACAGAAATTTATTGAAGGTTTAAATAAAATATCTACAAGATGCATCGGGGGAAAACAGACGCGCGGGAAAAAAAGCTAGCAGACTATGTTGGAGGAGACGTCAAGAATTAATAAGTGTATAAAATATTGAGAAAACTAAGGATCATCGTCGATGAAGATTATTAAACAGAGTTATTTTTTTTATAGAACATTAAGTGACTGAAAAGAAAAATAAAGTATATATTTTTTTTTAGCTTTACTATGAACAATTTGCAAGCAAGTTCGACAAAGCAGTATCGTAAATATAATTTAATATTTTTATTTGATTGTATTTAAAATATAAAAAATCTATATTAGCTTAGGGAAACATATAAACATGAATTTAAGAATAATGATATTTTAAATATAATAGCTTAATAGAATGATAGAAATATTATTATAGAAATAAAATGTATGGATGGAAGTTTTAAATATCTACAAGAAGTAATGGAATGGTGAAGCCTTCAGAATACGATCAAGAAGATAGAGATCGTTTTGGTAATTGTGATATTATTGATAATGCATAATGTATTTTTTTTTAGGTCATCTATTAATGAAGAATGATGTATGAAAGTTTTTGAATTATAAGTACACATTTTATCCAACATTAAAACATATATTTGAGATAGTAGTAATTTTAAATGTGCAGGCAAAGTTGTTTTAAAAAATATAATTAATAATATAAGTATCATAATTATGTGATTCTTTTGAACTTTTATGTTTGCAAAATCTTCAGATAATTTTAAAATAGTTGGTATATTATAAATATACGAGATAAGTAGTAAAAGATTTTCTTAAGAATAGCTGTATAGTTTGAACTAAAAATGAATTTTATTATTGTTAGAAATGTAGACAGAAATTTGTCGATGTAATGCATAGATAAATCTAGAGAAATAAATCGGATAGTGACTTGGTAGTACTGGTGTAGAGGAAACCAAGATGATGTTTTTTTGCCAAGAAATAAGAAAAATCAAATATTTGGATCATAGTATTTTGTGTGATTTCAGTATAGCTAACTAAGTCCTATCACTGAACACATATATTTTGGACAGTGTTTTTACGTATCTTTGAAACTTTTTGATGTTTTATAAAGCTGAAGGAATAGCTTTAGCATCACTCCTATAGTAGAGGTGGATAGACAGATAAAGGTCACTCCTCTATGGTGTTCTTTAAATTCACTGTGCCATCATTGTCAAGTTTTATGCGGATAATATTCTAGTTGTTTTGATCCTGTCATCTATTTTCGTATCCTTGTTTCATGAATATACGTCAGAAGATATTTTTATAGAAATATAATAAAATAGAAGGAGGCTATGTTGTAGTTATGTAAGAATAGTTTATTTACTAGAATGAGTTAGAATTGTTATTTTAAAAGTGAAAGTATAAATGTCATAAAGAGATGAAGAATCATATGATATAGTTTTAAAAAGTAATTCTGAAATGAATATAAGATTTTAAAGGAAAAATCTAAACAAAGTTTTAAAGTAATAATAAAATTTAATATTTTATATGATATGTTAAAATAGAGTTGCATGTTGGTAAAAAATGATTAAAGAAATACAGAATATATGTAATTGTGGGTGTTAATGATTATAATACCATAAAGGCTTGGATAAGTATTTAATTAATAATTATTGTATAGTCAATAATAAACGGAAATCAAAATGTAAGAAGGGTTTGAATCTTTAGGATTCATACGAATAATATAAAAATAGAATTTTATGATTTTGTATAGTTTTTACTACGAGGTAAAAATTTTGTAAAAATATAATTTTAAAATTAATAGAGATATAAGGTATTAATGATAATTATTGATAGATACATTTTGTAAGAGCTAAATAAAAAGATATCTAATAATAATAATAATACTGTATAAGAGTTAAAAATAAAATAAGTAGAAATTTAATGTTAAGAGATAAACTAGTAAAGTAATTTTGTAAGGAGTAGGGATATCGATTACATAATTAAAATTGTTATTTGTATAATTATTAATAAACATGTTGTAAATATTTGTAGCTTCGTGTCTTAGTTATTATTTTCCACATAGATGCATGATATCGAATAACATTTATAATTGCAACAGATAATTTTGAAGTAGATAAACATAAAAGTGTTATAATAATTTTTGAAAATATTTGTATGATAAAATAAAGGATTATAATTAGATCGTTTATTGGCATAAGTTGGTTGACAATATTAAAATAAATTATATGCTACTATTAGTATTTTGATTGTCAGATTATTAAATACTACAAAGTAATATTTATTTATTTATTTATTTAAGAAGAAATAGGATTACATTATACTATTATTATCATTATTTTTATTTATTATTGTTAGTTGTTACGTAGTGAATTTATGACATAAAATTCCCTTCTCATAGTTTACTACCGTAATTTAAATCAGTTTAAATGCAATTGATGAACCTGAGATTTATTTGATTTGATTTTATTTCATTTTTTTACTTAAATTATTTGAGCTAGATTATAGTTATATAGAATAACAAGATATGATTATTATCTTGATAGTAATGAAAAGAGCTTGGAAAGTCATAGGAATACCATAAGTTGATTATTTAGTATGGTGTTCTTATGCCATTGGGATAGTATCATGTGGATATATCTCAATGTAGTCTGTCTCACTCCCCGTGTCGTCGCTCCATGTCTCATGAACATAATAAATTTTTAATAATATAACTGTATTTATATTTTAAAGTTTAGAGCTAGTAGTAAAATTAATTTCATTGATTTTGTTAAGACTGAGCTAGAGAGAGAGAACCCGGAATATATTTTAAACATTGTTATGGGATTGTTTTGGAGTGGACGCGTGTGAGAGGCGGCGACGGGGGAGGAGGGTACAATATATATATATATCTTAATGTAACTAATTTTAATAAATAAATATTTGATTTTATTTTTAATTCATATGCATGCATAATTGATGTGTATATATTACAGGTGAGGGGAGATTAATTTAAAAACCTATATAAAGGAAAAATGTATTGCATTAATATATATTTTAAAAATTATATATATAATTTGTTATTTTTCAATCATGGCGGTCAAAAGAAGATGACGCAATCCTTGTAAGAATATGTCGAATGTAATTAAGACAATTTACCAAAAACCCACTTAGTCCATCTAAAACATATGATAATTTTATAAAATAATGTAAGAATTTATTAGTGGAAATTTTATCCACTTCAAATTTGTTTTAAAATCATAGATCATATTTTAAAATAATCAGTTCGAGAAAGTTTAACAGGATTGCATTGTCTTCAAAACTTACGTCAACAAAATGTGCATCCAGTCAGCAAAGTCCAGATCCACTAAGTGAATAAAATGCCTCAGGTCTAGCAGCTAAGTGCATTCCAATATCAATGGAAAAATAGTATAAATACTGCTAGATTTGAATCCAGTGGAGATTCATAATATTTAAACAGCAATGGTAGAGATAATGCACACTTGTCATGACAATAATTTAATGTATAGTGAGTAGTATAGATTTTCACTTTTCTCTTCATTCAAACATGTTCTTTCCCACAATGACTGCTCAGAATCCCATTACCCATGAGCTGTAATATGCTTAAGGAATGAATAATTAAATTCTACCTGCCTGACTGACCAAATCTAGATCTAGTTCACCAATCCCAAATGGACACTGAATCATCAAGGATCACCACTAATTTTTATAAAGGTAAAATAACTCTAGCTGCTGCCTAATGTCTAAACTCTTAAATTCAGCCTTCTGTAATTATTTCTAATAACTCTGTATATAATTTAAAATATCATTCTATTGGCTTGTCCTTTGACAGAAATTTAATACTTTGTTAAAATGATTTGTAATTAACTCACCACTAGTTTACATATAACTCTATATAACCTTCTTTAATTTCTTTCTATAATTGAGCCTCTATTAATAAATGTAATATTTTTCTTTCAACTTCATGCGGCAATAATATTTTATAATTTTCATTATTGTGTTTTATATATTTAAATATACCAATAATTTCTCAAATTCACCAGTTAGTCATTTTCTTTTTATTTTATATTTCTCCCTCTCTACTTAATGGGGTGATTAGATTAAGTTGAATTAAAACAAGTCTTATTTTTATCTTAGCAAACGCTTGCGAATTTGGGGAAAACAAATTAATTATCTTATAATGTCATTGTAGAAAAACAGAGTAGAAAATCTGTTTTTCTAAGAAATGTTTTATTATTTTTATTTAACTAATAAGCACTAACCTTAAAACTTTATGAAATCAAATGTTTATTATGAAATTAATAACCACCACCCCATTCATATATGTTTAAATTATGTTTTAGTATAATAAAGCACTTAAAACTGAATTCTCATATTTATTTAAGATTGTGGGAAGTTTATAGATCAATTAAAGTAATGGGGAAGGGGAATTTCTATTTTAATGATTATGTATTTCAGTAATAAGTTTAAATAATCCATTACTGTTTAGTATTTAAATCATATTATTCTGTTAGACATTCCCAATATATATAGGATATAATTCATTCATCCTTAGTGTTAAAATATTACATTCTTCATTCCAAGCATTGTATGAAAACAGGCCTCCATGTTCAAATACATCTATGTGTGTCTTCATGCTTCATTCCCCAGGATTTTCGGTAATCCGGATCCCGTATATTCATTCCAAGTCCAAGAACACAGTTGGAACCCCCCCCCCCCCATGGGACTTACTTTGTGGTATGAGCTATTGATATAGGGTTAACTCCAGGAAATACCTGGCCTATTGTTATTAATAACCGACACCTTTGTTCTTTTAGCCAAACTTGCCAAAGTAGCAGAAAGAATTCAGTCACCATTCTTCGTCCTCAAATTTGGAAGCACCCGAGATTAGATCATCTAATTCTGCCACCATGCATACACCACTCTCTTAAAGTTCTCACCATAACTCAAATCTATAAATGTCCATAAACCATAATATTATGATTTGACTAAACAGATCTGTTTATTTTATTTATTAATATTTTCATATGCGTGTCTTTTTGTGATGCCATTATATATATGTTAATGAGCTATCCCACACATGTTTCTCACTCAGTAAAAACTGAGATCCTTTCACCTATTAATAAAAATGTATTTTTGTAATAAAGTTAATATTTCAATCATAAAATAATCTTTGTAAGCTAAATCGGTTAAGTGCTATATGTTTTTTTTTCTGGGGGTAGATTGGTATCTCTCAAATATATTTCCTCATAGCACTAAATCAATTGTTCATCAGTATATTTTTAAAATTATTGGCATATGAGCTAGCTGCTATAAAATAGAATAATCATTAAAGTTGTCATTTCCTAAGTTATAAACAAATTTCATGTGATTTACCTGCTACTGTATCAATGTCAATCAAATTATATGTACGTTAAGAGGCCAATGACGATTAATTAAATAATAAACCAAGTATTTATGCATACTTCTTTAAATTAATAAATCTTATACATATCATAAATTTGCAGAATCATTGTTTTCTTTTATTTGAATATTAATATCTTAGTTATTAAATTATGCTCACTCTGACTAGATGATCTCCCACTAATCCTCTCTATATATAATTAATGTGAAAGGTCACGACCTTTAACTGGGTCAAACTTCTATTATGCTAAAATATTTCATTATATAATTTCAAATGAGAGTCTTTTTGTGTCTCCACTTTGTGATGCCAGCGGAGAGAGATAAATTAGATGTGTATCATCGGGATTGTTGCTCACAAGTTGGTAGATCTGGAAAATAGGCAAATAGGGCAGAGTTCACGAGTGTTCCTGTCTTATGTATCTTGCACATGATTGGACTTGAGATATTTTTGTCTAGATGCTAGATCCTGTTATATGAACAGACAAAACTGACCGCTACATTACCTAATGACTGGTTTGGCATCAGGTCATGGCTATGTTTACCAAGTCTAATTCTTGTATAGTGATGTAAAATACATTCACATTTAATTCATTATTGGTATTCATATATACTTGTATGATTTCTTTAACTAGGGTTTTTATTTTTTTTACTAGATAAGGGAGATTAGTCTTTTGTGACATTTATTCAATATAGTATTTAATAAAATAAAAGTTTGTTTACTATACAAAATGATAATGCATGCTCAACTACCTATTAGCTAATTTTACATCTTAAATGAGTTTAGTTTGATGGTGTGAATAAACAAAGGTTGGACTCAATCTGATTTTAAGATAACATTACAATATATATAATTTAATAATTTTTAATAGATCTAATTACTGAAATATTTTAATATTTAAAGTGATACAAATTCCTATTTTCCAAATGAATTAAAGTTTTAAACTTTTGATTGGTCAATTACAGTTATATTTTTATATTAAAAGAAATACCATCAGATGTTAACAGATGCTTCCAGAAGCATTTACAGTGTACTATTTTCATTAATTACTCTCTGTTAACATTTGGTGGTAATTTTTTTTTATATATTAAATATATTTAAATATATAATTTGTAGTTGGGTAGGTATTTATTAGACACTACTATTTAGCATCTATTTGATTACTCAAACTTTTTTCAAGTGATATTATGGGAGAAAGAAAAAAAATAATTCTGTTACTGGAAACCATTATGTAAGCTGGAATTATCAAGTTTTATTCTTTTTTTTCTGAAAATCTTTAACATCTTAATAATTTGTAGCTTTCCACTATATTCTGTCTGCACACATACTTTTTTAATAAAAACAATCAATATTTCATTTCTTTAGAGTGATATTAAAATAATTTTACCATGTAAACTGATTCAGTATCTCCTATGACACCAATATATTATTATAAAATTACATTTTTTTAAGAAGTCTTTATTTACACATTTTTCATGCTTATTTTAATAATAATAAATTTAATAGTATCATATCTGGCATGCACCAAAATGAAGAATATTCACAACTAATCTAGGGAAATAGTTTTGTAACTGTCATGTCTCTTCCACAGTGACTAAGACGACTTTCAAATGAATGTAATCATAGCCTTTAATGTCAACTATAGAATAGTCAGACAATAAATTAAATTACTATGTATTAGAATAAAGAAAACAAAGGCACAAACGTGACTAGATTTTTCTTGATTATAATTTTTTATATTTATTACTGCATATAAATAGGAATATTGATAAGTCTTACTGAATACGTAGACAGTGTATAAGATTACAATTTATTTTATATAAAGTATAAGGGATTTGAACTCAGACTTTCAAGCATCCTTCAACTATCCACACTATCTCATACAACTGATACACATGACCATACACATGTAGAAAAGATAAATAATCACCAATATACGTATTTCGTGCTAAACCAGTACTCATCAGTTGGTCCAGATTATCATCTCCCACACACATATATAATCAGTGCTCAGTTTATATTAAGATAGTAAATCTTCATAGTTTAATGGACAGGCTTTAATCTTCTCCAACCTTCAACTTTTCAGCCATCCATATCATTGAAAATCCGATGAAGAAAACCCAAATCCCATGAAGATACTAATATTATTGCCATATACCCATGTTGGCCTCAAGTCACTCTGACTCCTCATGTATAGGACCAAGAGGGATGAGCAGGAAACAAGCTTGATGTGTAAATATTTGAAAACCAGGCACTCTTCACAAACCTGGAGCTTAATTGTAAGTATAAGGGATTTGAATTCATTCTTTCAAGCATCCTTCAACTATCCACACTATCTTATACAACTGATATACATGATGACATCAGATTTTCAATGATATGGATGGCTGAAAAGTTGGAGGTTGGAGTAGATTGAAGCATGTCTATTAAAGTATAAAGATTTTTTTATCTTAATATAAACTGAGCACTGATTATATATGTGTGTGGGGGATGATACCCTGGACCAACTGATGAGTACTGGTTTAGCATGAAATATGTATATTTGTGATTATTTATCTTTCCTATATGTGTGTGGTCATGTGTATCAGTTGTATGAGATAGTGTGGATAGTTGAAGGATGCTTGAAAGTCTGAGTTCAAATTGCTTATACTTACAATTAAGCTCCAGGTTTGTGAAGAGTGCCTGGTTTTCAAATATTTACACATTAATCTTGTATACTGCCCATCCCTCTTCTATGTATTTAAATGGATAATGCCCTATACATGAGGGGTCAGAGTGACTTGAGGTCAACATGGGTATGGCAATAATATTGGTATTTGCATAGATTTGGGTTTTCATCATCAGATTTTCAATGATATGGATGGCTGAAAAGTTGGAGGGTGAAGTAAATTGAAGCCTGTCCATTAAAGTATGAAGATTTTCTATCTCAATATAAACTGAGAACTGATTATATATATGTGTGGGAGATGATAATCTGGACCAATTGATGAGTACTGGTTTAGCACGAAATATATATATATATATATATATATATATATATATATATATATATATATATTGGTGGTTATTTATCTTTTCTACATGTGTGTGGTCATGTGTAACAGTTGTATGAGATAGTGTGGATAGTTGAAGGATGCTTGAATGTCTGAGTTTAAATCCCTTATACTTACAATTAAGCTCCAGGTTTGTGAAGAGTGCCTGGTTTTCAAATATTTATATAAAGTTATAAAAGTATGACCGAAGTCTTATTAAAAATACAATTATTTTTGCAGCAAACAATAAATTATTACTAAATTACTAGAAGACATATACCATTTCAATAAATGAGAAAATGATTATCTAAATTTGCACACCTCTGTTTTCAGCATTGGAAAACAAAACTTATAGGCCCCATCAATCAATTATATGAATACCTCTTTCTCTAGTAATTTTGCCTGAAGGTTTTTTACATAATAATTTAAACAAAATAATTTAATATATCCAGGAAGACCTTTACAAAGTTTCTCTAAGTTAGTTCCCTTCACAAACATATTGTTCATGTTAATTAACGATTTACTTCACTTCGTCAAAATAGAAAAAAACTAAATAAAGACCTACCCCAGTTAATTAACCTAACTGTTTATCATAGAATAGAGTAATTAAATGTTTATTGAATGTTTATCTGGAGTAATCAAGAAGAATTATTGTTGATATTTTAAAAACTCCCATTAGTACAGACAGAATCTTAGACAGTAATTAATTTAATTGTCTGGAATTGCTGACTGATTTAATTTTTAAATAATATTTAATTTCTAATTAAATATATTAGACAAGATTTATTTCAGAATAAATCTAAGTCTGGCCGTTTAATTTTAATTTTTTACAAAACTAATATATATAATTACACATGCACATAGAGAGCGTACCAATAGCTCTAACAAGCTCGTAAATTAACAAGTGCGGTTATGAGAAATATTTAAAATCTCTATCCAGAACACTCTTATCTCCAGACCATGGTTTCGGGCTTATGGCCCACGTCAGTGGAGAGCTAGAATATTCGGACACTAGACCTAAAATATCAACTCAAAAAACCAGCACTTATTTCAAACGTATATTTAAGAAGAAACTCTGAATTTTTCGGACATGAAAATGTCTTTAAATCCAGCTATCTAACTTAAATAGCATATGGGACTGAAGTATATTCAGATCTACCATATTCTAATACTCAGCATAGCCAAAGCCTTAAAGGTAAAATTATAATAGTTAATAAAGCAAGTCTATATAACATGACATTACTTTTATGAGCTTGTAATTACAAAAATGCACATAGAGAGCGTACCAATAGCTCTAACAAGCTCGTAAATTACAAGTGGTTATGAGAAATATTTAAAATCTCTATCCAGAACACTCTTATCTCCAGACCATGGTTTGGGCTTACGGCCCACGTCAGTGGAGAGCTAGAATATTGGACACTAGCCAAATATCAACTCAAAAACCAGCACTTATTTCAAACGTATATTTAAGAAACTCTGAATTTTTTGACATGAAAAATGTCTTTAAATCCAGCTATCTAACTTAAATAGCTATATGGGACTGAAGTATCATTAGATCTACCATATTCTAATAGGCTCAGCATAAGCCAAAGCGTAAAATTATAATAATTAATAAGCAAGTCATATATAACATGACATTACTTTTATGAGCTTGTAATTACAAAAATGCACATAGAGAGCTACAATGCTCTAACAAGCTGTAAATTAACAAGTGCGTTATGAGAAATATTTAAATCTCTATCCAGAACACTCTTATCTCCAGACCATGGTTCGGGCTTATGGCCCACGTCAGTGGAGAGCTAGAATATCTGACACTAGACCTAAAATATCAACTCAAAAACCAGCACTTATTTCAAACGTATATTTAAGAAGAAACTCTGAATTTTGGACATGAAAATGTCTTTAAATCCAGCTATCTAACTTAAATAGCTATATGGGACGAAGTATATTCAGATCTACCATATTCTAATAGGCTCAGCATAGCCAAAGCCTTAAAGGTAAAATTATAATAATTAATAAAGCAAGTCATATATAACATGACATTACTTTTTTTATGAGCTTGTAATTACAAAAATGCACAAGACAATACTTTAACAAGCTCAAACTTAACAAGTGCAATTATGAAAAATATTTAAAATCTCTATCCAGAACACTCTTATCTCCAGACCATGGTTTGGCTTAGGCCCACGCCAGTGAGACTAATATCAGACACTAGACCTAAAATATCAACCAAAAAACCACACTTATTTCAAACGTATATTTAAGAAGAAACCTGAATTTTTCGGACAAAAATGTCTTTAAATCCAGCTATCTAACTCTAAATATCATATGGGACTAAGTATTCAGATCTACCATATTCTAATAGCTCAGCAATAAAGCTTAAAGGTAAAATTATAATATAGTATTATAAAATTAAAAAGAAGTATATATAACATTTATTATGAGCTTGTAATTACAAAAATGCACATAGAGAGCGTACCAATAGCTCTAACAAGCTCGTAAATTAACAAGTTTTTTTGAGTTGATATTTTAGGTCTAGTGTCCGAATATTCTAGCTCTCCACTGACGTGGGCCATAAGCCCGAAACCATGGTCTGGAGATAAGAGTGTTCTGGATAGAGATTTTAAATATTTCTCATAACCGCACTTGTTAATTTACGAGCTTGTTAGAGCTATTGGTACGCTTCTATGTGCATTTTTGTAATTACAAGCTCATAAAAGTAATGTCATATTATATATGACTTGCTTTATTAATTATTATAATTTTACCTTTTAAGGCTTTGGCTATGCTGAGCCTATTAGAATATGGTAGATCTGAATATACTTCAGTCCCATATAGCTATTTAAGTTAGATAGCTGGATTTATAGACATTTTCATGTCCAAAAATTCAGAGTTTCTTCTTAAATATACGTTTTGAAATAAGTGCTGTTTTTTGAGTTGATATTTTAGGTCTAGTGTCCGAATATTCTAGCTCTCCACTGACGTGAGCTCATCCGATCTCCGAAACCATGGTCTGGAGATAAGAGTGTTCTGGATAGAGATTTTAAATATTTCTCATAACCGCACTTGTTAATTTACGAGCTTGTTAGAGCTATTGGTACGCTCTCTATGTGCATTTTTGTAATTACAAGCTCATAAAAGTAATGTCATGTTATATATGACTTGCTTTATTAATTATTATAATTTTACCTTTAAGGCTTTGGCTATGCTGAGCCTATTAGAATATGGTAGATCTGAATATACTTCAGTCCCATATAGCTATCTAACGTTAAATAGCTGGATTTAAAGACATTTTCATGTCCGAAAAATTCAGAGTTTCTTCTTAAATATACGTTTGAAATAAGTGCTAGTTTTTTGAGTTGATGTTTTAGGTCTAGTGTCCGAATATTCTAGCTCTCCACTGACGTGGGCCATAAGCCCAAAACCAGTCAGTCTGGAGATGAGAGTGTTCTGGATAGAGATTTTAAATATTTCTCATAACGCACTTGTTAATAGATCTAGCTTGTTAGAGCTATTGGTACGCTCTCTATGTGCATTTTTGTAATTACAAGCTCATAAAAGTAATGTCATGTTATATATGACTTGCTTTATTAATTATTATAATTTTACCTTTAAGGCTTTGGCTATGCTGAGCCTATTAGAATATGGTAGATCTGAATATACTTCAGCCCATATAGCTATTTAAGTTAGATAGCTGGATTTAAAGACATTTTCATGTCCAAAATTCAGATTTCTTCTTAAATATACGTTTGAAATAAGTGCTGTTTTTTGAGTTGATATTTTAGGTCTAGTGTCCGAATATTCTAGCTCTCCACTGACGTGGGCCATAAGCCCGAAACCATGGTCTGGAGATAAGAGTGTTCTGGATAGAGATTTTAAATATTTCTCATAACCGCACTTGTTAATTTACGAGCTTGTTAGAGCTATTGGTACGCTCTCTATGTGCATTTTTGTAATTACAAGCTCATAAAAGTAATGTCATGTTATATATGACTTGCTTTATTAATTATTATAATTTTACCTTTAAGGCTTTGGCTATGCTGAGCCTATTAGAATATGGTAGATCTGAATATACTTCAGTCCCATATAGCTATTTAAGTTAGATAGCTGGATTTAAAGACATTTTCATGTCCGAAAATTCAGAGTTTCTTCTTAAATATACGTTTGAAATAAGTGTAGTTTTTTGAGTTGATATTTTAGGTCTAGTGTCCGAATATTCTAGCTCTCCACTGACGTGGGCCATAAGCCCAAACCATGGTCTGGAGATAAGAGTGTTCTGGATAGAGATTTTAAATATTTCTCATAACCGCACTTGTTAATTTACGAGCTTGTTAGAGCTATTGGTACGCTCTCTATGTGCATTTTTGTAATTACAAGCTCATAAAAGTAATGTCATGTTATATATGACTTGCTTTATTAATTATTATAATTTTACCTTTAAGGCTTTGGCTATGCTGAGCCTATTAGAATATGGTAGATCTGAATATACTTCAGTCCCATATAGCTATTTAAGTTAGATAGCTGGATTTAAAGACATTTTCATGTCCGAAAAATTCAGAGTTTCTTCTTAAATATACGTTTGAAATAAGTGCTAGTTTTTTGAGTTGATATTTTAGGTCTAGTGTCCGAATATTCTAGCTCTCCACTGACGTGGGCCATAAGCCCGAAACCATGGTCTGGAGATAAGAGTGTTCTGGATAGAGATTTTAAATATTTCTCATAACCGCACTTGTTAATTTACGAGCTTGTTAGAGCTATTGGTACGCTCTCTATGTGCATTTTTGTAATTACAAGCTCATAAAAGTAATGTCATGTTATATATGACTTGCTTTATTAATTATTATAATTTTACCTTTAAGGCTTTGGCTATGCTGAGCCTATTAGAATATGGTAGATCTGAATATACTTCAGTCCCATATAGCTATTTAAGTTAGATAGCTGGATTTAAAGACATTTTCATGTCCGAAAAATTAGAGTTTCTTCTTAAATATACGTTTGAAATAAGTGCTGTTTTTTGAGTTGATATTTTAGGTCTAGTGTCCGAATATTCTAGCTCTCCACTGACGTGGGCCATAAGCCCGAAACCATGGTCTGGAGATAAGAGTGTTCTGGATAGAGATTTTAAATATTTCTCATAACCGCACTTGTTAATTTACGAGCTTGTTAGAGCTATTGGTACGCTCTCTATGTGCATTTTTGTAATTACAAGCTCATAAAAGTAATGTCATGTTATATATGACTTGCTTTATTAATTATTATAATTACACATATATATCAATAATAATACGTATACAAAATAGTCTAAAAATATATGTTTATACTTTGCTTGTAATATATATATATATATATTGTACCTTCACTACTAGAATTTATAATGATAAGGAAAAATGCGACTAGCTCAGAAAAAAATGATTATGCTCGGCTAAAATACATATAATCAATAATACAGATATCCTATGATACTGTCTACTATTAAACTAGCTCTAACTGATTAATAAATAATAAATGGTTCGGTTTATAAAATTAAACTAAATAAAATATTAATAAATCATGAGACAATACAAGCAGTAAAGAATTACATTGAGCCAATAGCCCACAGAATACCATCTTAATGAAATAAGAATATTATCCTGCCTTATTATTTCAAATAATAATAAATTCATAGCATTCTTACGACTTTAAAATAATAATCAATTTAATATAATGCTAATAAATAAATCCTAATCTCTTTATTCAAATAAACAATATAATTATAATAATATTAAGTTCTTTAAAATAATTCTAATCAACTTATAATCTGTAGTCTAGTATCATAAGGAATTTTGTAGCATCCTCAACTACACTTAACTAATAATAATAATAAAAAATAATAATAATAGTCTTCAATGTATAATTATCAATCTCATCTACTGTTCGATGTTATAGTAACTATCAATAATAATAATAACAATAAGTAATAGAATATAATCTTTCATTTTCATGTGGTATCTTAAATAGAATATGTGGTACTATTTGATAATATGAGAATATGTGGCAACAAATAAGCGTTGTTAGCTGAGAGGTCATCGCAGCTGCCTTGCAAGCATGTAGTTGGTTGCAGATGGTTTTGGGTTCGCCTCCCGGCTGATGCTATGACATATGGAAAAAAAATAATGTTATAATTTTATGCAATAAATTATATAATTAATTATGACCATAATGATAATAATAATGTAAAATGAAAATTCTCAAATATATTACATTATAACTTATATTATATTCTGAAGCATTATAATTTCTTAAGTAAATAATTATATTCTACTGTGCAAATATTATGTTTGGTTTAATATCTGGAGAGCATGTATTTGTAATGGGAATAATCAATACAACACAAAGTTTTATAAAATAAGTTTAACAAAATTTATTATAGACTTTTAACAGAAAACTATATACAATATTTGTAGTTACATCTTAGATAAATTACATACTTCCTCATAACATAAAAATAATAAAAATCAGCAAGTAGATAAGCCTTAGTCCGACTTATAACTTTGCATATTTCTTTACAACAACAACAACAACAACAACAACAACAACAATAACAACAACAACAACAACAACAACAACAATAATAATAATAATAATAATAATAATAATAATAATAATAATAATAATAATAATAATAATAATAATAATAATAATAATAATAATAATAATAATAATAATAATAATAATAATAATAATAATAATAATAATAATAATAATAATAATAATAATAATAATAATAATAATAATAATAATAATAATAATAATAATAATAATAATAATAATAATAATAATAATAATTACGCGTACAATTATAGTTGAATATAATATCTATTAATTGTCATGTATTAAAAATATGTTTTCACAAGCTTACACAAAAATATGAAATTATAAATTACTGAAATAAC
This sequence comes from Epiperipatus broadwayi, assembly GCA_028023455.1. NCBI lineage: Eukaryota > Metazoa > Onychophora > Udeonychophora > Euonychophora > Peripatidae > Epiperipatus > Epiperipatus broadwayi. The sequence goes on from JAQFVV010013113.1 coordinate 155,975, forward strand.
ATTTATTTTCAATACATGTTCATAGATTTTGTAATAAATTAAACAAACTTTTACTATGATAGTGCTGATGTTATTCAAAAATATTTATTTTGGTTCATTAAATAAATAAATGGACTTAAATAAAATAATATGGTTAACAAACTTTTATATACCTTGCTTAGCATTACTCCAATAAAAAATCTGTGTGTGTGCTTTATGCCTATTCTAAACATAAAATAATATTAACAAAATATAAGTACTCGTTTTATTTTGTGTTATTTCTTTTGGATGTTTTATTCTTTAAAAATATGCATTACCATGTATAATAAAATATTCAAAAATTATTCACAAATCTCGTGAATAATTTTATTATCACTTTTATATATATATATTAAAATAGTTTAATAAAATATGGAAATATTTATGATTCTTTATCCTTATAGTTTGCATTTACTTTCAATCTCATTTGTTTTGACTTCAACATAAACCAAAGCAAGAAAAAACTATCTTATCCTCTTTCAAAAATAACGATTCTACAATTCCCAAAATTATTTACTATTTTCCTTCATAAATACAGTTCTTTATGATAAAATAACTTTTGAAATTATGATAGTGATATGATGTGTAGGCATAAAGAACTAACTAGAGTATAGACTCAATAGTATAAATATATGGATAATCTACATGGCAACAGTGCATACAAAGAGACATGACTTCTCTGTCTAATGACCTCCACTATAAAAATAATGTCCAGGCTATTTATTCATCTGCACCTGCATAAACTACTAAGACAATAATATAAATTACTTTCTATTCCCCATAAATCCTACATACAAGCATCCCATTGGTTTCTTTTCATAATCCCAAGGTCACTATCACTTAAAAATTTCATAATAGATTTATCAACCTACATTGCAAAGTTATCACTCATTATTCTAAAACCATAAATAAGATTTATGTATGACTTCCCTAATCTAAAAACTGCTTTAACCCTTTCAATGATTATTATTTAATTGGCTGAATGAGTTAAAAATCAAAACTTTTAATTGGCCAACTCACAACTTTAACAAAATCTATTGTTAAAATAGATTCACTTTTAATAATATAAATACATTAATTTCATTTGTAAAAAGTATATTACTAAATTGTCAGATTACAAAAGTAAACGAAAGTCTTTTCAAAAATAAAATTTGATTTATAATTTAAAAAATATTCAATTGCGGTGAAATAAAAGTAACCACTATTCAACCAACCATTTTTCACTTTAACATTATGATAAATATGTAGCAATAAATAAATAATTCTTGGTAATATCTTAACTATTTTTCTAAAATAATTTGATTTTTAGTATTATTTTATCAATAATAATTGTAATTCAATTCAAATATTGTTTAAAATGTTGTAAACATTCGTTTATCATTTTCGTAATAAAAATCAAAACGAATGTAACTTTTTACTTTTTGGCAGCCATTTCCCTGTTTGACAGAAGTTGGACAGCCAATAAGATTCAAGAAAAGGTGGTGAGGAGGCAGTGCTTTGGTTTTGTTTGACATATATGGTCATTTTTATTGATTTTTTACTTGTAAAATAATTCTGAAGAGAGCACCATCTTACAGAACTTTTGATTTTCTTTCGAATGACGTATAATATGTATACGTGGGATAAAAAGTAGCCGATTTAGAGTGACGTCAAATCTACTCATTTTTTTGATGAGTCAGGCAGTCAAAGCGTTAACAAGAAAAAGGTTTCTTCACTTTCAAAATTCAGCAATAAAAATACAAATGATTTTGTATTAATGTATTAAATCAATACTTTAAAACATTATAAAAAAATAATAGGGTTTCTCCACTAAAGAATAATATAAATTATATGTATCGTTAAATCATATTACATTGGTAATATAAAAGAAAAGTATGCATATCTTTTTTTAAAAAAAAATCTAGCTCATATTTCTAGAACAATAATAATAAGTTCTACGTGTATTTAATTCATGCACACATGCTCATACATTCGTATGATAAGGTAATACTATAAAATATTCCAAGCAATCTAAAAAAAATATACATTATGTAAAAATTAATATATTTTACAAAGTTTACCCATAGTGACAAATTGCTGGTTGGTCACTGGTCCATATTTCATAAAAGAAACATATTAAATAGTAATAGCATTTATTCAGCAAGAGCTATCATACTTAGAAATAATATCTATAAGAAACTTTACAAAGAATTAAATATTTCTTACAATAATAATTATGTTAGATTAATAGATATTTTATATGTAATTTTACTGCCTAACCATAATAAATAACTTAATACTATTATTAGTAAGCAAAAAGATAAATAAACTGAATTTACAAAAAACAACAATCCGCTATAAAGTAAATTAAAAAAAAAGTTCTTTTCTTTCTCATAAAATGTTTGTTAAAACAATTACTGTCCAACACTTTAGAACAAAAACTTTTCTCCTCCCTGGCGCAGTTGCTAAAACAATGCTACTGTTAAACACTTAAGAACAAACACAGAGCTCTTTTCCCCCTCAACGTGGTTGCTCATGAATAATAAAAAAAAAAAGAAAATGAAGTGAAGTTGACTTGTATCCAAAAATATTTTGAAGAATAATCATTAATCCTTTTATGAAAGTTCATAAAATTATAGTCAATTGTCTATAGTTTTCAGGAAATAAAATTATTAACTTGATATCACATGGGAAAATTATAAAATAATCATCCAGAGTTTCCCATTTACTAGGATCCTACATGAGCTTTTCAATGCATCAGTTACGGCTATATGGATTCATGCATACTTGTACAGACAATACACATTTTATATTCCATTTTAAAATATTTTAGTAATTTAAATAAAGTTATTATAAAGTTATTTTGTCAGAATAATTTTAACTACCCAGGTATTTCTCTTCTAAAGAACAATTTTCCAAAATCAGTTTTTACATTATTAAATAAGTGTGGTCCTTTTCTCCCTATAATGATAACTTGTCATATAAAATATATTTGCAGTACTATCGGTTTTATATCTTTATCATTTTAATAAGCTTTTTTAAAAATAATTTTTTTAAAAATATTTACTGCAACTCTTTTAAAAATATCTTTTTTTTTTAAAATATTAAAAGTTAGTTTTACCGTATAGCTTTTGCTTTTCAGATACGGCTATCTTTTCTTATGATATAATGCATTTAAACTAAATTTTCAAAGAACTTTTCTGTCCAATCTTTTTGACAATGTCCAAAATATTAAAATAAATAATGATATATTTTTTTCCAATTATATTTTTAAAATTATATTTTCATTTGGTATCTGTACCTTCATCCTTACTTTCCTTGAATATATACTTATTTCTGTTATTAATTCTATAGCTACCATGAAGCTGGCTCAAGATTTAATAGAAAAACTGGTAAGGAATTTGTTACTTTAACAATGCATGATTTTTAACTTAGTAAATTTATAGTCTTTTCAATACTCTCTTTTAAAACAATAATTTCAAGTAATAAATTAGGCAATACTTTGATATTAAAAAATAAATTATTAAGAGAGTTACTTAGTTATTAAGCACCTATTTAAGTTATTAAAAGCACACAATTTATAAAAATCACCACAGAAAAATGACATCTACTTTTATACCAAAATAAATCGATGATTTGATTGGATATTTAGATCTTTAACTGGTGATCTAATTTACATATTAATCAAGATTACCCAATTAAAATTAAATATAAAAATCATGACTTATCAACAAAATATTAAATATTATACTATTTAATTCTAAATTAATTTTATACTTTTATTTAAACAAACTAAACATTTTAAAATAACATTTAAAAAATAATACTTTAGTAATTTATCCAATATTTATTTTCAATGTATTAATTTTTTAAAAATCTAATTTTATTAATTTATAAAACCACCCAATTAAATATTTGATAACAGTTAATTTTTATCTTGTGACAAACAAATGTTTCAATTTTTAGCACAATTTTAAAGTAATTTTGAAACTATCACTATAAAACTTGTAAGAACAAAAGTATGAGTACTTGTGTCACATGACCTTTTAAAAACCAGACAGTATGTAACAATTTTTTAATTATTGTCTGAAAAAAATAAATGTCTAATTATAAAAAAATATTATATTAAAAAATATTAATATAATGATAGAATTTGGAATAATAATTTTGATACTATTAAACTAAACCCATTTATCACTCACAAAATTTTATATTTTAACTAAATAATTTATAATACAAATATTAAATATAATTTTTATTTTACAATATACTAATTTATTTAATTCTAAGTTATTATTTTAAAATTAGCTTTTAACACTTGTTTACTAGGTTTTTTTGGCATATTATTTTACTATGGCCAATTTTCCCAACCATACAAAATTACACTATTTAGCTTTACTTGATTATTTTAACATATTAATATAGTTTATATATATTTACTACTCTCACTTTACTTTAACAAAGCATTTTAAAACATTACCAATCATTATACAATAGTTATACTAATTAAAATATATCCTTAATTTAAAATGTTTTAAAAATTGACTCAGTGAATCTATTTGGATCTAATCAAAAGAGTACAATAGCAATAACTATGATGAACCTAAAACTTTTAACTTGTTAAATACACTATATGTACAATGGAGTTTGTATGCTTTTCAACAACCAATTTGTTTTCATTTTTCTAATTAAAAAATTATTATCATAATTATTAATAAATCTAGAATCTAAGATAAAGTTTCAGTTTTGTTGCTAGTAAGATGGAAGCCACTATATATTCCCCATTTAAGATCTATCTTTCTTTAAAATTTCTATGTAATTCATTAGAATTAAAACTCTTTTTTGTTTATTAAGCTGAATATTGTAATAAATCTAAATAAATTGGTAAGAAAGATATGTAATGCTTATGTAGTATACTGTCTAGCCTACCTGCTTAATGGTGTTGCATAATATTTATTCTAGAGCAAAAGAAAAACTAATCAATAAAAAATAAAACATCTACGTTTATTATACAATTTATGGCTACAAGAATATACTAAATAAAATCCGAAAGTAATACATTTTGCAATGAAAATGTTTTATTTGTAAAACAATATTTAACAAAAATACATTTGATGACATATTATAAGTGACTGCATTTTTTCTCGAATTTACTGTTACAAGTATATTGGAAAAGAATATATTTTTGCACTAAAATGTATATTAAATGAAAGAAAAATAAGTTATGGTCCAGGTTAAATGGATCTTATAAATTCACTAATAAAAGCAGATTTGCATTTCTGCGTGTATTTTATTTGTTAATAGTATATCATTTTGTAAAATAATTAATATATATATATAATTTATTTTCTTCTTGTATTCATTTAATATATTCTTGTAGCTGTGAATTCAAGAATAAACGCGATTATTTGATATTTTTTATATTATCAAATACTTTTTTTTTCACATAATGGTATGTACATGTATATTAATAAAGCTGTAGGTCATACACTATAAATAGCAGTTCTATATTATTTAACATAATTAACTGTTTTTATATCATTATTTTTGAATAATCAAAACATCGTCATTATTTTATAAAAGAGTGCCGCACAAAGATTGAATATGACTAGATATCATTTTTCAGATTAATATGTCACTTTTAATGCATCAAAAATATGTAAGATTAATAATCAGCAAATAACTATTTAATTTAAAATTTTATTCCACTAATTATTCTTAGTCTTTTTGCTTTTGAATCTATCTCTCTGTCAGTCTATTTATCCATCTTTATAACATTATGTGCTTATAATTTATATATACAGATATTAAAAGCACTTCATATAATGACGATCGCATGATAATAGTAATAATAAAAATATCTACATTAATAATCCACTTTAGCATTTTATTCCAAAGCTATAAGTATAAGTAATCACTAGATACCGTGTCATCATCTTCATCATCATTATCATTTTAACTATTATTGATTTATAGATTGAAAACTTCTATATTTCTCCATTCTTTTTTATTTCATAAATAATTTCATATAAATAAAGATACAATTAAAGATAAATAACCCCCAAGATGCATTTCATACTGAACCAGCCCTCATCAGTTGGGCCAGGTCATCATCTCTTATATAAATTTTTATTACATGAAGAGCATTTACTGAAGGATGAAGGTCTCTCCATTACAGCAATAAATTTTTTTATCCATTTCACATGATCTTTTTTAATGTCTTGAGATTCAATTTTAAAGCTTCAAAGGTTCATCTATTAACATCTCTTCTATAAATATGTTCAACCAAGTCTCATTTCAGTCTCTTTAATGATATCAGCGATACCTCTTTGTTTTTTTCTTTATGTATTTCATTTTTGATCCCTCCTGTTACTCCCAATATACATATATATTTCCATTCTTCATTGACTACCTAAACACTCTGTAGTGCAGTGGCTCTCAATCTTCCTAATGGCATGACGCTTTAATACAGTTTCTTATGTTGTGATGACCCCAACCTTAAAATTATTATTGTTGTTACTTCAAAACTGTAATTTTGCTACTGTTATCAATTGTAATGCAAATATCTGATATGTAGAATGTATTTTCATTATTACAACTTACCAAGTGAGAAATAGAGGAACGCTGTCTTGATTCCTAAGATGATCAAAATGTGTTTTCCAATGTGCTTAGGCAACCCCTATGATAGGGTTGTTTGACCCTCAAAGGGGTCATGGCCCACAGGTTGAGAACCTCTGCGGTAGTGCATTGTGTCTAAAGTAGAATCATAAATTGGATGTCTTTCACTAGATGTTAAAATGTAATCTGAATGAAACGTGATATTTGCTCTAATAACAACAACAACAACAATAGAAATAAATAAGGACATTGTGAAAAATATTAATATTTTATATGATATCAAAACATACGAAAAATAATTAACAAGCAATGTTTTATTTTATATTATGTAGAAAACATTTCCCAATAATAATGATATTGAAAAATAAATTGACTTGCACTTTTTAATCAAACTTTGAATTACTTTTTTTTTCTCAGAAATATTTTTTAACAAAAAAGAATGAGTTGGTGTGATTTTCCAATAAATTTAATAATATATATGTTTAAAAAAGTAGAGAAGTCGTGTAAGAGAGTTCATATTTTTTTTCTAAAGAGAAAACCTTATAATTTGTCTATTTGAAAGTATGAGCTTCCTTTTACCTAGAAAAGCAATTATGTAAATGGAACTAATATTATCTTTTGAAATTGTCAACAACAACAACAATAAATAAACTATTTAATTAAAAATATTAATAAAGGAGTGAAAAAAAAACTGGAAGTCTTATGTTCAGTTAAATCATCAAATTTTTAGATTCTATTTCCCTTTCCATAGCATTTGATTACATTTTCTCTAATTATAAAACATAACTTCGAAGAATAGTGATTTTCAATTTTATTCTAGAAATATCTACTAGCAGCTTGATTAATCAATGGACACCAGATGGTATAGTGATACAAACTCCACATCTCCAGGCTTGTTTCTCCATTTAGTTTTTCTCAATAAAAACTAAGATTCAAACCTTAATAAAAAAAACAAAACCAAAAAAAAAAAAAAAACAACAACAATTAAGATTCGATGTTGCATCACTCATTCCTAGTAACCACGTTTACTCATTTATACTACTTAGATTAATACTCTGAAATTTAAAAAAATACCAAGGTTTAAAACTTATTCTGGAGCAATCTATTATAACCTAGAAAAATCAATTGATATCAAATATTACAGTAGGGTCAAAATAACTACTCCAGGAATAATATGAGTAAGCATATGAGGTCATGTGATATGTTGTTGGCATTAACTTTTCTAGTCAAAAGATAGAAGAGAGAACCTATAGTTATAACAAATCTGTCATCTCAATATATATAAAAACTGACTGGTATCAGATCTACATAGCTATGCAAGAAAGTTAGCCTGGTTTCAAATATGAGGTTTTTTAAAAAAATTTCAAATTATTATTCTGAATAATAAAATGATAGTTCAAGCTGTGAATTTTAGTTTCTACCAATTGATCAGTGTGGAGAAGAGAATTTTTATAAAATCTGGTGTTGTTCAACTTAACGTAAAAATCTTATAAAATTAAAAGCAACATCATGTGAATCACTAATAATCATGCAATAAAAATAAAACAAACCATGAAATCTTTTTTATTTTTATTAAATGTAGTTCTTAATTAAATTCTAAATTGCTGTGTCCAGCGGCACTCTATTGCTTGTGGGACTGCAAATATCAATAGCACAAATAAATACCTAGAATAATGTGCAACCACATGGCAAGTAATTTAAAGACAACAGAGTTTTATTTACAGAGGGTTATATACTAAGATAAATAAATATTTAACAAATATATACGACAATTATATACACTTTATATACATACGCTATAACATAACATTTTGGGCCTGAAGGCATACAAAGTAGTATTAAAGATCGATAGGACCTGTTACAATGTCCTTAAGTTTACTTTCACATGTTTGGAGGTAAACTTTTCTGCAAGGCTAAAGTGTAGGAAGTGGCTGATTGGAGCATCTGCAGAATGTTACATCTGCCTTTCAGAAGCATCACCTAGCAATTATACTCTCTCAGTTCTGGTCTACTTCTTTTTCACATGCTTCTCGGTGTTTTAGATTGACTCTCTTGATGGGCATCAAATGCCCACATGGTGTTCCATATCTAGAGTTCCCATATTCAATATCTGATCAGATAATGCAATTCCAAATGTTTATTTTTAGCAATATTCTTCCATTATCATTAAATCTGATTAGGAACTAACCATTCAGAGTTGCAATGACTTTCTTTATTTTATCTTAGATTAATATTTATGTTAATACTAATTATTTATCAGTATAGCTAATCTTTTATTCAAAATTATTTAATTAGCTAAGTTCTTTTTAGATTTAACTTTACTTTTACAGATATACAAACATTTTAATAAATACTACTTATTTTATGTATATATAAATGTACAGGCATACTTAGCATATCTCCTCCAAATTCAGAGATTTGCATTTTACTTTTTTCTATTCTCTGAACTTAAATCATAATAAGTAAGGTAGGGGGGAATTTTTCTTTCAAGGTTTGTCATATTTTTGTTAGGGACTGCATTGCTGTTATAGCTTTTCTAAAATATCTACTTGCTGTTATCTTTTTCTGGAAACAGCTGCAGTATTTGTTATCTACTTTCATCTTTCTGCAACTGATTAGTGTGTTTGCATAACACTCTTCCATCCACCATTTGGACAGACACCACTTGCTTGGGTAAACGGTGCACAATTTCAGCCTTATTCCAAAATCTGTTAATTTTGTTTCTGACCAATATCAATTCTCTAGATACATATTTGTAGTTTAAGACAGAAGGTGCTTTGTAATCTTCTGGTGACCTACTTTCAGCAAGTTTGGTTCTCAATCTGTGGCCTACATTTTTCTGCAGGGGGTGATTTGATGACTTGTTCCAAAAATTTGACTTTGGCTAGAGGTGCTTTTGCATGTGACTGACATGTATGTTTTTTACTAAACATTTTGATGCCATTATTTTTGCCCATTGATACTTTAATTACCAGGTGGGTTGGACCAGTCATGGACAATCAGGGGATTTATAGGGTCATGAATTATATATAATGGCAATGTAACTATTTTTTCACCATTGTTTGTAGTAATTAGAGTCTGAATTACTCCTTTAATTTTTATAGCATTTCCATTGATGTCTCGAGTTTTAAGAGTATGTATCAGCTTAGATGGCTGTCTCATTTCAGTCTTGATGGTTTTCCAATCATTAACAGAAACTAACAACACCCCATTACCACTGTTAATTTCCACCAATGGGAGTTTTTCATAAATTTTTACAGGAATTTCAAATCTCTGTGATTAGTCCATTGCTGTATTATTGATTACAGCATTTTTCTTTTGCTTAGGTTTTCTGGTAATTCACTCTTTGCTATTATTTTTTTTATAATTGTCAAATTTATTATTTCTGCACATTTTTTTCAAATGGTCAACTTTATTGTAGTGCTTACAGCATTTATCTCTGTAAAACACTTCCTGGCCATGTGGCTAGGTTTTCCACAACAAAAACCCTTAAATTTTACTTTTATTTCTATCATTATTCCACTTTGATTGGTATTCTTCTTTCAGATTAGTCAACTATGATCGTTATCCATTACTTTAATGGCAGCAAATTCTTTGGCTTGATATAAAACCAGTTCATTATCTATTCCATGCTTGATAGCTTCCTTATAATTAATGTATTTATCTCCCAATAACTGCTGTCTCAGACTATTACTACTCATATCACACAAAAATTGTTCAAAGAGAGTTTCCTCCAGCTATGAGCCATAAATCCAATTTTTTGCAAGTTCACAAAGGGTAGTATCATAATTTTGTGTTTTCTCATTATTGCCTTGTCAGTGATTTTTAAAATGGAGTCTGGTGATGTGCCTAGACTCATGTGGATTAAAGTAGTCGGCCAAACAATCTTTGATCTGGTTAAATGTTAACTTTTCAGGGGTGTGTGGTTCACAAAGTCTATTTGCTATTTGGGTGATCCCTTTTCCAGCAAAATATAATAAAGGTCACTGTTTTACATTTATCTTCATTCACTCTATTTATAATTAAGAGTTTCCCTATTTTCTGGATGTATAGTGACCATTCACTTGCCTCTCTGACATCAAATTCTGATATTGTCAGCTGCATTATGATGACTTACTCAATTTGGCAAAAAATGTTTTTTTTCCTATTAAATTGTATGTTCCACAAACACTATAATTTAGGGCACTGACCTATTCAGCTGTCAGTGCACTAATTGTTCTCAACTGACAATTGCGCAAATTGCTGAGGATTTGGACTGTTTCCATTTGTAATCATTAGTGTGACTGTGTCATTTGCTGTGTCCAGCATCATTCTATTGCTTGCTGGATTGCAAATATAAATAACAAATAAATACCTAGAATAATGTGCAACAACATGGCAAGTAATTTAAAGGCAACAGAGTTTAATTTACAGAGCATTGTATACAAAGATAAATAAATATTTAACAAATGTATATGACAATTATATACATTAAACATCACATTATCACCATCTCATACTAGCACATAATTGTTGTAAACAAAAGCAAAACTCTCCATACAGTAGTGCCACCCTGTGCTAACCAGAGTAATCAATAGATGCCAGAAGGCTTGTGCATAAAATCCCTATCTAGTGCCTACTCATCCAATATCCCCAGACTAGTTTCTGGCTTGTGGCCATCATCAGTGAGGAGCCTTGGATCTGAGAGCACTGCACCTAGGTCTTAGGATCTAATGCAACCCTCCATCAGCCACCTTTTAACTCTACTTTACTACAAAACTATGAGAATGAAATGGAAGACACAAAAATATTTTCAATCTAAGCTCAATAGCTTATATAGTCATATGGGTCTGAACTCAATTCTGCACCCATAGGTTTTTTTAAAGCCAAAGACACCAAAATCTATGGGTGCTGAATTGAGTTCAGACCCATATGACTATATAAGCTATTGAACTTAGATTGAAAATATTTTTGTGTTTTCAATTCCATTCTCATAGTTTTGTAGTAAAGTAGAGTTAAAAGGTGGCTGCTGGAGGGTTGCATTAGATCCTAAGATCTGGGTGCAGTGCTCTCAGATCCAAGGCTCCTCACTAATGATGGCCACAAGCCAGAAACTAGTCTGGGGATATTGGATGAGTAGGCACTAGATAGGGATTTTATGCACTAGCGTTCTGGTATCTATTGATTACTCTGGTTAGCACAGGGTGGCACTACTGTATGGAGAGTTTTGTTTTTGTTTACAATTATATACACTTTATATGCATATGCTATAACATAATACTGTGAGTCCAAAGACATACTTTCATGTGTCCAGAGGTAAATATTTCCACAAGGCTAAAATAAAAGAGCGGCCTGACTGGAACACCTGTGGAATGGCATATCTGCCTTTCAGAAACTTCACTTAGCAAGTGTACTCTATCAGTTCTGTCACACCCTCCTCAGTGTTTTAGAGTGACCCCCTTGATTGGCCATCAGCTGCTCACATGGTGGTTCATATCTAGAATTCCCATATTCGATGGCTGATTAGATAATGCAATTAACATTCCAATGTTATTTTTTAGCAATATGTTTCTATTATCATTAAGTCTGACCAGGAACTAAACATTCAGAGTTGCAATGGTTTTCTTTATTTTATCTAGGATTAATCTCTATGCTAATAATAACTATTTATCAGTATAGCTAATTTTTTATTCAAAGCTATTTAATTAGCTAAGTGCTTTCTAGATTTAACTTTACTTTTACAGATATAGAAATGTTTTAATAAATACTACTTATTTTGTGTATATACAAACACACACACACACACTTAGCATAAATCAAAAAGCAAAATATAATCAGTTCCAAGAGAAAGAAAATTTTTAAAATAATAAAAGGTTAATAGAAATATTATTGTTTTGGAAGTGAGGATATCAATAAATGTCATTTATTAAAGCTTAGAATCAGAAACAATGTCTTTAATAAGAAAGTCTATGGTATCGAAACACAATCGTTTGCTAATATATATTTAGAAATAAACTTATTGAATTATAGGGAATAATCAGCCGTCTAAATATGTTGAAGCGCTATTAGGAAACATTGCGTGCTATTCTATGCCCATGACAGGCAATCAAAAATAATTTTACTGATGACATTTAAATTTTTGACATAGCGTAGGAAAGGTTTCACATTTCTACAAACTCTTTAATATTCAAACGCAGAACAATACTTAGTAGAAAATAAAGTCCGTAGAGATTATACTTTTAGTAAATAATTATATTAGTAGTAGTTAACTAAGAAGTATATTTGTAATTTCAAGGATATACAGTTTTTTTTGTTATAGTGAAAATTTTTACTTTGGAACTAAATTATAATAAATAATAACAGTAATAATAATAATAGTGATGAATGACTTATTTCGAGGGGGGGGGGCACAAGAAGTTAGAAACTTCAGAAATGATACAGTAGAGTGCAATCCAATAACATTATATAATCAAGAGTCTAACACAGTGTCAATGTACTAAACAATAGTCAAAATTGAAACTAATTAGGTATTAGATATTGGCAATATAAGTTGAATAAATTAAAACTGCTATACTAATACTAATTCATTCAATTTAACTTTACTAAGGCTGTAACCTTAGGAATAAGCCCTCTTTTCTTCCAAGTGTAAGCTTGTGGCTAAGACCTGTAGAGGCCCTACCTTCGAATTTTTCAGAGCTTATTCCTAAGGCCTTAGTAAATATTACTTAATATAATAATGTGCATTTAATAAAATGTATAATTACAAATTTAACTTTACAAAAAAACTATATATTTTAAAATTGATCACGTTATTTTGATCCCAGAAATTTAATTAGTTTAAATATAATTTATTTACATAATTTGATACATGATGGTTTAATTGAAAATGCTCTATCCTACTACTCTCATGCATTTTTAAAGCACTATTCTCTAGTCAATATTCATTATTATGAATGCTATAAATTCCAGAATGCTCTGCATATTATTAAGTTTATTATGTAAATCCAGAAAATAGTATTCCATTATAAATATTACTTGGTGAATTATTCATAAGGAAATAAATCTATTAAAAAAAAGTTTAATCACTTTTAAAATATAGCAATAAATAAATCAATCAAAAGATTCAAGAAGTATATAATTGATTTCATAACAGTTGCTGCTATATGTAAAATATTTGTTTCACTCAATAAATGCATAAGCTCTAAACTGTGGAGACCAAACTAGATGTAGATAAGTATTTAACATTTCCCGAATAAGTCTGAAAAACTTCCAAGACAAAAACATCAAAGGCAATAATACCAAAAATTGATTTAAATATCCACACTATTTTATTCTAAAAGGGCATCTAATCTATTCAATAAAAAATATACAATTGAAAAAAAAAATCTTCCAAAAATTGAAAAACAAATAATTTTGTATGTGGGAAAAGTAAATATGATATAATATGGAAAATATAAAACAAATACTTTATTAGAAAGTAGCAAAAAAAAATGACCGGAACTATCTCTAAAATGGTCAGACAGAACTTGTGTCTGTATAACATTTTTGGTGGTTCTAATGACTGGACAACTTTTGTAAACAGTGCTTCCTGAAGTAAAAGATCTACAACAAAGCCCTTATCAAACCATGTCTAAAAAGTTAGTGTTAATACCAAGATATTCTTATGTCTAGGTGAATAAAAAGCTTCAAAAGTTTATCATTACTATAATAAGCTAATCTCATAAGTTTTTATGAAAGTATTGCTCATTGGATAATTAAAGTTTAAGATGAGTGAAATGGGTAATTCAGCTTAATATTTGAAATGTTGGTTTCTTGTTATTCAATTTTATGATTTTATAACATCATTCTCTTTTCAGCAAGATAATATTTATATATTATAACATTTTTAATGAATGCTTAAAAATAATTGCAAATGAAAAATGCCACATGCTCAATATTTCCATATATATATATATTATTAAAAAAAATCCCAGTGCATTTCGCTAGCTGAAAATTCAAATAAAATCTTCAAATCACATTCCCACATATTGTTTTTTTTGGCAACTCCAGGGGTCATTGCTTAGAACATTATATATATATATATATAATTAATAAAACAAGTTATAAATTTTGTAACTTGCTTTTAATCTTGCATTTAATGATCACTAGATGGAGCTTACTAATAGCTTTAATCTGCTTTATTTTATAAGTACCAAAAGAGAAAGAATTCAAAATCTCTATTGGAAAGTCCCTATGTCCAGACCAATCCATTGGTTTCGAGCTTATGGGTCACCTCGATGGAGCACTGAGACCCTAGAAACTAGATCTAAAATACTAACTTAAAAGTCAGCACTTATAAAACATACGTTATTATCAATTTGAAAGCCTGAACTTTTCAGACATGTAAATATGTCTTCAAATCCAGCCTTACAAAGCAGATAGCTATATGAGTCTGAATTCAGCTTAGTTTCACCATATAGTAATAGCCTCTGCAATATAGCACCACAAAAGCCTTCAAAGGTACACTTATAATAATTAATAAATGAGGCATTTATTTATATAGCGCTATGTTTTATAAATTGTAATAAACTAAAGATTAGCCTTTCAAGCTAACGTATATGCACTTTTTACAAATGTTAATAATAAATGAATACTTTCATTTCCAACACAAGATAAAGTCTTTGCGAACGAATAAATGAATCCACTTATTCATTCAACCCAAATGCTTATATATGGGCAAATCTTAAGTACTGGATATGAAAGCATTTGGGGTGAATGAATAAGTGGATTCATGTATTCGTTCACAAAGACTTTATCCTGTATTGAAAATGAAAGTTTTCATTTATTATTATTAACATTCATAAAAAGTGCATGTATGTTAGCTTGAAAGGCTAATCTTTAGTTTATTACAATAATTAATAAAACAAGTCATAAATTTTGTAACTTGCTTTTAAGCATACATTTAATGATCACTAGATGGAGCTTACCAATAGCTCTAATCAAGCTTTATTTTATAATTGTTGAAAGAGAAAGAATTCAAAATCTCTATTGGAAAATTCTATCTCCAGACCAATCAATTTCGAGCTTATGGCTCACCTCAGTGGAGTGTTGGGACTCTAGAAATTAGATCTAAAATACTAACTCAAAAGTCAGCACCACATTATTATCAATTTAAAAGCCTGAACTTTTCAGATATGTAAATGTCTTCATATCCAGCCTTACAAACCAGATAGCTATACACATATATGAATTCAGCTCAGTTTCACCATATAGTAATAGCCTCTGCAATATAGCATCACAAAAGCCTTCAAAAGTACACGTATAATAATTAATAAAACAAGTTAAACATTTTGTAACTTGCTTTTAAGCTTGCATTTAATGATCACTAGATGGAGCTTATCTCTAATCAAGCTTTATTTTATAAGTGCCGAAAGAGAAAGAATTCAAAATCTCTATCAGAAAGTCCCTATCTCCAGACCAATTGGTTGTGAGCTTATGGCTCACCTCAGTGGAGCGCTGGGACTCTAAAAACTAGATCTAAAATACTATCTCAAAAGTCAGCACTTATAAAACACATTACTATTACTTTGAAAACCTGAACTTTTCAGACATGTAAATGTCTTCAAATCCAGTCTTATAAACCAGATAGCTATATGGGTCTGAATTTAGCTCAGTTTCACCATACAGTAATAGTCTGCATTTTGTAATGCTATATTGCAGAGGCTATTACTATATGGTGAAACTGAGCTGGATTCAGACCCATATAGCTATCTGATTTGTAAGGCTGGATTTGAAGACATTTATATGTCTGAAAAATTCAGGCTTTCAAATTGATAGTAACGTGTGTTTTATAAGTGCTGATGTTTAAGTTAGTGTTTTAGATCTAATTTCTAGAGTCCCAGTGCTCCATTGAGGTAAGCCATAATCTCAAAACTGATTGGTCTGGAGATAGGGACTTTCCGATAGAGATTTTGATTTCTTTCTTTTTTGGCACTTATAAAATAAAGCTTGATTAGAGCTATTGGTAAGCTCCATCTAGTGATCATATATATATATATATATATATATATATATATATATATATATATATATAATTGTATACAAGTATAATTATGAAAAATCGATTAGATATAATTGAAAGTAATCAAATCTGCTCTATAAAAAATTATTATTATAGAGATGAAGACTATAAAATAGCATTCAACAGAAAACATATTTATCAGGATATAGTAGATATTGAAAGTTACAATACAAAAAAAATGCCAATGTTATCTTCCAACAGACATAAAAAATCTCACTAAAAAGCATAAGATATATATTTTAATAAAACACTTTGATCAGTAATGCTGTAAAAATCAAAGAATCACTTTTTTCCTTAATCACAATTTGAGTTATAAATAAAAGTTTATGACACTCATAAATTTTTACACTTTTATTTAAAGTTATATATAACAACCAAAATAGTATATATACACTATTTTTTACTATTCAGATATTTTGCAGTAGTCTTTTGTATTCAAATTAAAAAATTGAAAGTCAAACAATGACACTGTATTTTCAGTATTTAAAATGAAATGTGCATGTTAAAAATTATTTATAAGATTTTTCTACTTATGAAAGTAGTGTTTTTAAAAAAGCAAATTAAGGTTTTACCATTCACCTTCTTTTTTAAATTTTAATTAACTATAAAGGCTCTTTAGTGAATTAGTTATGAAATTCAATGAAAGTATATATATATATACTAGCATTTACTTTGCATCACTAAAACCTTACTAAATCAAGATCAGTGCATTTTAAATTTGGCTTACAAATGCCATTAGATTGCTCAAATAGGTAAAAATGGTGAAATATATTGTCATCAATACTTAACATGTGTATAAAATTTAACGAAAATCCATTTGATAGATGTATGTTAAACAATCGTTACAAGATTTTAATCAAATAAACAAAAAAAAAATAATCAGCAAATTTTTTATATTGCAAATGTAAAACAATTTGTCCATATAACAGATAACAGGAACATTGAATGTTTCAGTAAATGCCTGTGTTTTGACAGACAAGGCCACTTCTGTGTATCCTCTAATGACTGTCAAAAGCTAAATCAAGAGTTTCAGGTTATGATTAGAATATTTTTTCTAATTAATCAGATGAATATAACTTAAGAATCAAATAGTTATAATAGTCTTACTTTTAAATAATTTTAATGAGTTTATAAATAAATTACACTATTAAGTATAAACCATTGAGAATATAACTTATTTATAGAACAATTATTTCAATAGTTCCCAAATCAGATTTTCAAAGAGTCATTTTTTAAATATAAACTTACAAACAAAATCCATTTTCTCATATCAGTGTTAATCTATTGGTCAGACAAAATAAGACCCTTTTTGGCTGATCAATAAATTGAAATATTGTAATGTAATCCATTATAGAGAGTAGAAAATCTGCTATGATTTTTGTATCAAAATTAAACATGCACACATCATCATCATCATTATTTTCAACCATTATTAATCCACTGAAGATTGAAGGTCTCTCCCAGTTCAATCCATCTTTTCCAATCCTAGCCTCTCTTCTCACATTATCCCTGCACACTTTCTTATTTCATCCATTCATCTCACATGTGGTCTCTTTCTGGGTCTTTTACAATATCTTGGAATACAATTTAAGATTTCAATCAATGTTCACACAATATTGTTATATAACTAAATATGAAATAAATATTTAAAATGTAACCTTTTCAAATTTTAATTATAATTACGGATGATGGCATTTGGGACACTTTCATCTTGGAAATCAAATATTAAAATACTAAAGTTTGAAATTAACAGTCACTTTTGTATAAAGCTTTACATACACAAAAGTTCAACAATAATATCAAGTAAACAAATAATTATTTTAATAAAGAAAATCTACAATCTAACACTAAATCACTATCAATGCATGTCATTATAGTCTTAAATTTTATTCAAACTCTAAAGTATAGTTTAAATAAAATCTTAGAACCTGTAAATATAGTTTTTTTTATACAAAATTAGCAAATCATTATTAATTTAAATTAAAACAAAGTATACTAAACTTTAAAACGTCAAGTAAAACATTTACTTTTAAACATCCTCATGGGCATATAAAATTTATTTTATTTCTATGCCATCTTGATTGAAAACATATGAATTGGAAATGTTGGGATATTGGAAACCAAATAGTAAAAGAAATTTTATATTTTTGGATGATTCAATTGTCAAAACATATATATTCCATCTTAATCTTTTTTGGAAATATGAATACTTATATATTAGCACATTTTAGTTTGGGAAAATAATATCTCATATGTTTTTTTTTTTCATTTGGTTGCAGAAAAAAATGCTATTAATTGAAAAGATACTCTTTGATTTCTCTTTGAGTGTTTAAAGAAATCAAGCAGGCAAATTCATCATGTCCATTCCATATATTCTTGTCATTGGAGTTATTATTATTATATGATATTCATATAGTAAATGATCATGAATGGGATGCTTACCAACACACATCAGCCAGTATAACTTTATTGGCTTTCTAACACTGAATTTTAAGATAAAGAAAACCATGGTATTTCTTTTTAGTTGCCTGATAGTTCTTAACTGAAGTATCACCTGAGTTTCCTTGAAGTTAGGATGATTATGTGTGTAAATAAAGTTTTTTAAAAATAAATATTTACAGTCATGACAGACAAAACTAAATTATGGGTTTTATTTCTAGAAAACTATAAAGTCATTAGTAAAGGTAACAATTGGCAGTTGAAAGCAGAGGGTGCTAAAAATTTCCTAATTGTAGACCAGGGCTGCCATTTTCCCTTTTATTTACATACTTACATTTACAGGTGAAGGAATTTTGCATGATTTGAAAGAAGAACTGTCTAATATTAAATAGGATATTGATCAGTTTTGTGAAGTTAGATGAAAAGCTATTGATTTAAAAAGTAGACATATACTTTAATACAAAGGCACAAATATTAAAAGTATAAATGGAATAAATAAAATGTTAAAGAATAACATTGTGGAGATTGATGATATCAATCAAACTAGTAAAAGTCATTATTCAAATTAATAAAAATACCAAATATGGATAGTTCAGGTTTATCCTGCAAAAGGTTCTCAATCTGATAAAGAACTAGAAGATTTTTTTAAAGAATATATAATATGTAATTAGATTAAACAACATTTTAAGATTTTTGGGGGAGATGTTAATGCTAGATTTGGTAAATGATTAAAAAGTGCAAATGGTGTGGTTTAAATTTGTTTATGGTGATAAAATGAGAAGACGATTTGTGGAGTTTGCAGAAAAAGAAAAACCATATATTAGAAAAACTTTCTTTGAAAAAAAAAAAGCTAAATGGAAATGAATATAGAAGTATTCAGATGAAAGTACAGTAGAATTTAATTATGTTTTGACTAAAAAAAATATAATTCTATTGATAGTGTTCATTTGCTTCTAAAGAAAATATTAGATACAATAACTAGCTGAGTAATGCTTTCAACCGAGAATATCACATTCCTAGTGCTCAAACTTGTTTACTGAGATTAATTAAAAGAAAATCAAAATGTGATAACTGATAGTTAATATGTAAATTTTGTTGATTCACATATTTCACTTTCAGGGTAAACTGATATATGAGACTTTTTGTTTATTACATAGATGTTGTTAGCGATGATGTCTCTTTAAATTTTATTTTCTGATCATCTCTACACATTACTTTAATATTATGTGGATTGAATCTATGGTCAGATTCCATTTCATGATTCAGAAATGCAGACTTCACATTGGTATCTTTCTTTGCACACATGTAAATATACTTATGTTGCATTAGTTTGGTGGCACGATTAGCATGTGATAGCCCATAATAGATTGCTCTACAAGCAGGTCATTGCAACTGATTTTGTAAATAAACTGGAAGACTTGATTCAGAGGCAATCTGAACTTCATGATATTTAGGAGCTTGTTTAGGTTGGGGGGGGGGGGATATCTAAAACTAACATTAAATGCATTAAAACATATATAATGTAAACTTAGTGATAACCTAGATACAAAAGGAAGATTTATCCATTTATTGGTATTCTTAGAATCTGGAGGACAGGGATTTATTCTGGAGTAAAAATTTTTAAGCATTCTAAGTAAGTTGATGTAATTATAACCTGCATTTACCAGGTCTTTAAATTAGATTTTAATGTTACTTTTTCAATTCACTTCAAACTTGCATAATTTTTGATTTCTGTAAAAAAAACATTTGAAATGTGCCAATATGTGCAAGGTGGAGGTACACAATTGGGGATGTATTGCACCATGGCCATTCCAAGATTTGCTCAACATTTTAAACAGTTTTTTTACTTAAGCTCAGCTGACAAGTTTGAGCACTATGAATATGACTAGGTTGAAAGCACTGTTCAGCTAGTTATTGTTTAACTGAAATAAATTTAATCTTTTCTTTAGAAGCTAATAAATGCTATTAATAAAACTGCATAGTAAAAAAAAAAAGAATAAATCTTCATAGTGCTAAAAGAAAATATATATTTCAGGATCACAATGTTCTTAGTAGATTTAATACTGGAAATGATTATTAATTAGAAAGATGTAAAATACATGTTAATGCAAAACTAGTTAAATAAAAATTATTAAAAAAAACAAAACCCTACTAATAGCTGATAGTTATAATCTTCAGAGAAACTCCAATGAATTTAACTTAGAACTTTCAGAGTTTGAAGATTATTCAAACTTGAATGAAATCAATAAGAATGTAGCTAGGGCAAAAATCAGCAGTTTATCAATAAAATGAAAGAATATAAAACATTTAAAAGCTCCATTAAAATAATTGAATATCTAGAGTTTTATAAAATAGAATAAAGAAGAATTAATAAAGATATAAAAAATATAATTGTAAATTGGCAAGGAAAGGTATAGATGGTAATAAAAGATTTGAAAGTGCTCCATGAAACAAATGAAAGAGTTATATAAATAATTATATAGCAATAAATAACAAAAACAAAGTATCTTTTACAATTATTACATGTTTTAAATTATCATCACTTTGAATGAATAAATGAAACACACAATTAGACCTGTAAAAAAGAAAAAAAGCTGCAGGAAATGATGGATTTTAATTGAAATCTTAAAAGAATCAAGTGAAGAAGTACAAAAATTATTGGTAAAGTTATCTACCAAATAATTAAATGATGAAGTCATAAAGATGCTTCAAAGACTGCAATTATAATATTAAAAATGATAAAGAAGATATTGAAAATTATAGCCTCATCAGTTTTTTTATCAATTTTATATAAAAGCTATATCAAGGTATTTACAACTCATCTACAGTAAACTTTGGATTTTAACCAACTTAAAAAAAAAGAAGATAGATTTAAAAGGGTTTTTAGCACAATGAATCATATTCACATATTGAGAGAAGTTATAAAAACCCAATTAATATAACTTGAAATTATTCTTTTGGTTTATAGATTATGAAATAGCATTTAATTGTATAAGCATTTTATGATGATTAATGCATTGGATCACCAATATATAGATTCAGAATATTGTCATATTCTGAGCAATATTTATCAAAATGTAAAAACAGGGGTATACAACATGATCATTTTATATCGTCTAAACTTTTTACTGCAGTTTTACAAGAAATATTTTGTGAATTAAAATAGAATTAAAAGTAATTGAAGATTATTCATATAATGTAGATGTTACAGATGACGTGTTTGCTTTTACAAATAATACTTCAGAGTTTTAAAAAATATTGCAAAAGTTATGAAATGAAAGTGAAAAAAGTAGAAATAAAGATAAATGCTAAAAAAGTCTATAGCAATGCTTAATGAATTTTCTCAAAAGAAAATAAAGTTTGATAATCTTGATATAAAAGAAGTTAACAACTGTATACAGATGAAAACATAAACGAAATTTATCATAGAATTAAACTTGGTTGAAATGCTTTTGGTAGACGCAATGTATTTGGTAAGAAAGGTTTTTAATATATGTCTTTTATCAATTCTTACTTATAGATCACAGACTTGGACACTTATTAGAAGAGCAAGTTAAAATTTTCGGACCGATCAACATGTTAGGAGTAACAGGAAGAGGTTAAAAATGAAATCCAGGAGTTGAAAAAACAAAGAAACATTATTATTATTTTTTTACGATAAGATTCAAATAAACATTATTGACATATAAAAGACTGATTTGAAGATGCTGGACATATTATTAGAAAAAATGATAATAGATGGCTAGTCGTAATTTTAAACTAGGTCGTAGAAAATAGTAAAGATTCTAGAAAAAGATACATGAGATGGATAATGAAATAAGAAAGCTTGATGTATTATGGAGAAGAAAAGTTAGTGATCAGAAAAACTGGACTAAATTTGAAAAGATTTTTATTCTGAAGAGGATCAATAATGGTTAAAGTGATGATTATATTAACTATCATTTCATTAGTAATACGATTACATTTTAATTAAAAATCTGAGATAAAATAATTAGCAATATATTTTTTTCTATCTTATACCGTGAGATAAATTATTGAATATATTTGATATAGTTAGTTGAAAAATTAAATAAAAAGTAATATTAAGTTTAAACGATATCTTTATTAGTATTAAGACATTTTCTTTTAATTTAACGTAATAGTAGTAATAAAGAAAATAGATCCTATTTTAACATATATATTAAATTATATCCTCTTTTAATATGATCATCATCATCATTATCAACCATTACCAATCCACTGCAGGATGAAGGTCTCTCCAAGTTTAATCCATCTTCTCCGATCTTTAGCTTCACTTCTCCACATCACCCTGCACACTTTCTTATTTCATCCATCCATCTCACATGTGGTCTCTTTCTGGGTCTTTTACAATCTCTTGGAATCCAGTTTAACAATTCAATTATCCATCTATTATCATCTCTTCTAGCAATTTTCCAGCCCAACTCCACTTCAATCTTTTCATTTTTTCAATAAGGTCAGTAACACCTATTTGTTCTCTTACCCATACATTGCATTTTCAATCTCTTCTTGTTACTCCCAACATACATCTCTCCATACTTCTTTGAGTGGTCTGAAGTCTCAGTATTGCTCTTCTATTAAGTGTCCAAGTCTCAGATCCATAAGTAAGAACAGGTAAAACACATTTGTTAAAAACCTTCCTTTTCAAACACATAGGCATATTTCCTTTTAGTATCAAGTTATTTCTACCAAAAGCACTCCAAACAAGTTTAATTCTATGATTAATTTCCTCCATTATGTTTCCATCTGTATTAATAATCTGACCAAGATATTTGTAACTGTAAACTTCTTCTAATTCAACATAATCAATCTTTATTTTCATATTTTGAGCAAATCGATTAAACATTACTTTAGTCTTTTAACATTTATCATTAGTCCTACTTTTGTACTTTCATCTGATAACTCCTTTTAAATTTCCTACAGCTCTGAAGTATTATTTGAAAAAAACAACTACATCATCTGCGAAATCTAAATGACTTAAATAATCTCCATTTACTTTTACTCCTTTAGCCTCCCATTTTAATCCACAAAATACTTCTTGAAGCACTGCTGTAAAATGTGTTAGAGATATGGAGTCACCTTGTCTTACACCTTTCTCAATGTTGACTTTCCCAGTATCATTATATAATCTAATTGTTGCTGTTGCATTTTTATAAATATTCTTTAAAATATGACAATATCCTGGATCTATATTTTGATGATCCAATGCTTTAATCACTGAAAAAATGTTTATAGAATCAAATGCCTTTTTATAATCTATAAATCCAAAACATAATGACAACTCATATTCATTTGTCCTTTCTATAGCTTCTCTCAATACCTGGATATGATCTACTGTACTAAAACCACTTTTAAATCCAGCTTGTTCTCTTGGTTGGTAGAAATCCAATGTTCTCTGTAGACGAGTTGTAATTATCTTGGTAAAAATTTTATATAAAACTGATAAAAGGCTGATAGGTTCTGTAATTTTTAATATCTTCTTTATCACCTTTTTTAAATATTAATATTCTTACTGCATTCTTCCAATCATCCGGTACATCTTTATCATTTAGACAATTGGTATATAACTTTGCTAAATTTTTTTCTATTTCTTCATCTGCTTTTTTAAATATATCAATTATAATTACATCATTACCTGGAGCCTTTCCTTTCTTCATACATTTAATTGCATGTCTAACTTCTTCATTTAAAATTCTGGGCAATTCAGAAGATGTAATAGATATAGGAGGTACTTGTTCTTTATTACTATATAATTCTTGATAAAAATCTTCTACCAATTTCATGATGTCATCTCTCTTTTTAGTAATAATTCCATCTTTTTTACTTATTACAGATATAAATTTCCTACCAATACCAAATGTTGTTTTACATTCTTAAGATTTTTATTTTCTTCTACAGCTTTCCGTGCTAGTTCACAGTTATACTTTCTTATATCATTTTCAACTCTTTTCCACACCATTTTACAAAATTCAAGATATTCAATTCTTTTTAATGCATCATTTTTATATATCTTCATATTCCTTCTTTTCTTCATAAATTCTCTAGTCTCAGTAAAAATTTTATTGGTCAATTGCTGCTTTTTTCTACCAGCTACCTTTGTTGCAGTTTTTAAAAGTGTATCAGTTATTTTTCATATTAATTTCATTCAAATCTGAATCATGTTCAAAATCTACTAATACTTGAAACCGATTTGTAAGTTCTAATTTAAATTCATTAGAATGTTTCTGAAGATTAGGAATATCAATTGTAAATATTGTTTTTTTTAATAATTTTTGTCTCTCTAGTTTTACATTAACACATATCTTACACCTTACTAATCGATGATCACTTCCTGTGTTAAATTGATTAAGAACATTACAATCTTGAAATATGTATTTCCTGTAAGTCAAAATATAATCCAATTCTACTGTATCGTCATTTGGATGCTTCCATGTCCATTTCCTTTTAACATTTTTTTCAAAAAAATAATTCATAATATAAAGTTTTTCTTTTTCTGCAAACTCAACAAGTCTATGTCCTCTCTCATTTCTATTACCATAACCAAAATTACCTACAGCACTTTCATCTTTAATTTGTTTACCAATTCTAGCATTAAAGTCTCCCATAACAATTTTAAAATGTTGTTTACTCTCATCAAAAGCCTTTTGTACATCCATATAAAAATCTTCTACTACTTCATCACTATGAGAACTTCTTGGGGCATAAACCTGAATTATCTGCATTTGGTATCTGTTATTAAGTTGTATAACTAATCTTGCCACTCTGTCCGATACACCATCAATCTCCACAATATTGTTCTTCCACTTTTTATTTATAATTAATCCTACTCCACTTGTATTTCCAATATGTGTGCCTTTGTAGTAGAGTACATGTTCACTTTTTAAATCAATTGTGTCTTCACCTTTTCTTCTAACTTCACAAAGTTCAATAATGTCCCATTTAATATAAGATATTTCTTTTTCTAATTCTTGCAATCTTCCTTCACTTGAAAGTGATCTGCAGTTATAAGTACCTAAATAAAAAGTCATCATCAATTGGCAGCCTGTGTCCACAATCAGGGGATTCTTAGCACCCTCTGCCTTTGGCCACCAACTGCTGCCTTGGTTGTTGACTTTACAGCCTCCTGGAAATAAGGGCCATGCTTTATTTTTGGCTGTTATAATTGTATATATGTATTGGAAAAATATTTATCATTTATACAAACATTCATTTTGCCTTATCAGGCATCGAGAAGAAAGACCATGGTGTTTCTTGATCTTAAACTGAGAGATAAAAAGCCAATAAACCCACCACGATAGCTAATGCGTGTTGGTGAGCAGCCCATCCATGTTCATCTACTATATGAATAATCACATAGTAATAACAGCTGCAACTACAAGAACGTATGGAGTGAACATTAGGAATTTGCCCTGCTCGGTTTCTTTAAGGCCTCCAAGAGGAATCAAAAGGTCTCCTTTCAGTTAATAGCAAACTCCTTTCTGCAGCCTCTCTTTTAATATATATTTATATATTTTATGTTTACCAATATTGAGACAAGAATATTTTCTGCACACATCACAATGTTTGACTAACATTGTGTGTGCATATGTATCTAATTTATAAAAAGATAAAGAAGAAATGTACACACAATCTTGTCAATGTAAAGATTAAAATAAAGGCCTAAAAGGATTACAATTTAAAAAAAATGAATATTAATATTTTTATACGTTAAAATAAATGATTTAGAATTAAATAAGAGTTTCCCTTAAATAGATAATTTAAATTAATTTCAGGTTCTAACGAAGGTCATTCTGAACTATTAATTGTAGGTCAAAGTACTATTTTTTTTTATGTGTCATAGCATCGGCCGGGAAGCAAACCCGCTAACCCGGGACAACTACTTATAAGGCGGCTGTGCTGCCCACTCGTGGAAAAGAAATAAAAAGATATTGTTTGGTCATACATGTAGATTAAAAAGCTAATTTAAAACTTATTCTTTACTGAAAATGCCATATTGATTTATTTATGTATCTGTTGAAAATATAATTCTCACGATAACTTAAAAATGCATCGTAATGTACATAATAAACCATAAAACTAAGACATCTCAAAAAACAAGCTAAGAAAATATAGTAATTATCATAAAATAAAAATAAAAATGCAAAAAAATTGAACATTTTTATAATTTATTAATTTTATATCTAGTCATAAATTGTATATTTAACTATGTTAGATTTAAAATTAAAATATTTTTAATGTTCTAAACATATTATACACAAAATACTAAAAAAGATATATATATTTATCATTATTAATGCTTTTTAAAATTAAAAATGGGAATCCTTCACCCATTCAATACAATCTCTGAAACAGTTCTTTTTATGAACATTTAGGAAATTTTTTAAAACAAAATTTATATTATTTATTAATAATGTTTTCTAGTATTTATTTTAATAATTATATTTATAAAAATGCAAAAACAAAATATGATAATTAAATCAGGTTAATTTAAATTCGTGTGTACATACTTTCTCAAAAGTAAGACATATTTTTGCTCCAAAAGCAACCGTAGAGCTTATTTCCAGATGTCTTATTTTTTCATTCACAAAAATCTACATTTATGCAAATATAAAATGTACATTTATTCAAGTACTTCTCTTTACAAAAAGATGTGAGATTTTTATCCCAGGATCTTTCTTACAATTCCTTTCTCATACTCACCAGAATATCTCTTTGTTTTTGCACTCATCTTATCTGGTGATCAGAATATTATTCCATTTAAATTTATCATTAAATCAAGTGTTAATTGAAGACTTGCAAAATAAGCCTGTTAACAAGAATGATTATAGTTAAGAATAGTTTGTCCACACAAAAGCAGGCACATTAAGTATATCCATTACAATATATGACATTTTGATTTCGAACAATTCAAATATGGCACAACCATGTCAATCCATTATCAAGTATGCAAATTATAAACACTTTCCAAATTACTTGCAATAGCCCTGCTTGAGTATTTTTTTTAGAAGAAAGATTGATGACATAACTTAAATTAAACTTTGCTTATTAAAATCACTTCCATTATTTAAAATTTTTTTAGGAAGAAAAAATGTTTAAAAAAACCAAACTTATGTTTTTTAAAATCTTGAATATTTAAAAGCTAAAATGCTGAAACTCTAAAACTAAATCAAGCATTCTAAATTTAAGTATTAAATATAAATAAAAAATATATAAATAAAATTACAAATTATCTGATATACTGTTAAGTGGAAGATAAATTGTTTTTCTATACAGGTAGAATTATGTTTGTCAAAAATAGTTGATGGGAAAATAGAAAAAAAAACATATAGTTCATATTTGCATTTATTTCATGGAGTAATGTCAATAATATTGTTATTTATACATTCATTAGTTATAATTCAATATGATCATTGAATGTTTTGACAGGCAAACAAAAGCTGTTTATCAGGTTATCAATCTTAACTAGAGCTTATATTATTAGCATTTTCAAAAATCATGCTAAACTTGCATTCTGGTTAGGTCTTATTTTCAGGAAAAGATGATATATATTGAGTTAAATATTTTTATGGATTGTTATTATAATAAAAAATAGGAATAAGGAGATAATATCCATGTAAACAGAGATCACAATTAAACTTTGATGTTACTAATAAATGATCAATTACTACTAACTGACAATTCCTGAGGGTGAACAAGTTTTTTTATTAACCTATAATAGCTTTTTTGTTGGAGTTTGAGTTTAACTCCAACAAAAGAGCTATTATAGTTTAATGAAAAAAACTTGTTTAGCCTCAGATATTGTCAATTAGCAGTATTTGATAATTTCTTGGTAACATCAAAAGTTAAAGATGATCTCTGATTTACAAAAACATTGTCTTCATTTTTATTATATTATATATATACACACCTGGGTCTCATTTTATGTGATAGATAGCTTCCTCAAAAAATGCACACAAAAGAAATCACACAAAAATAAATGTAACTTACCTTGACAAATGGGGGATAGGTTCCCATAATTTTCAGAAATTGACATAAAAGCAAAGCAACAAGGAAAAATTACTTTAAAATTTGCATTAAAAAATAAGGAAATAAAGTATGACTAATAAAAAATTTCAAATATATGAAAAAAATTAATATAAGACAAACTTTTTTACTTTTCTAATTAATTACACTATTTAATTTTACATTTTCATACATATTTTAATCATTGCTGCTATTTGACAATATGAGTTTGTTTATGAACTAGTAAGAAATCAGATTCGTGACATGATGTACAACTAGCACCACTTTCAGTCTTGTGCTGTGTTAATGGTTTTCTGTTTCTATATTAAAAAAATGAGATTGCAATCAAAACAAAAAGATTATACATTATCATTACAAAGATTATTTTCAGTTTATAAAATCAATAAAATCTTTGTTATTATTTATTTTAAAAATCTAAAATAAATATTTATTTCTGTTAATATCTAACAAAATATGTTTTAAAAGTTTAAAATTTTTGAATATTTATTGCAATATTTTTATATGTATGTATAAATCTATAATTATTATTTACTCATTAGTATTTATTTGTGAAGTTATATATTGTATATCAATAATATAGAAGCTAAGATTCTAAATACAACTTCAGGCCATATTCATGTAAGCTGCTAATATAACGTTATATTTTTGAAAAAAAAAAGTATTTCAAGTCAAAATAAGTTATTAATAATTTAAATTTCTTGATATCTAATAAATATAGTGAAATATGAAGGATATTAAGAAGAAACATGAATCGCATAACTTCAAAATCGCATTAAAATAATCTGCATAAAACAAAACCCAGGTGTATATATATATATATATAAATATTAAAAACCTAAAGCTAAAACTATTCAGTAAAATAATAAAGATTATCCCAAATTCAAAACTAAACAAGATTAGCCAAAAAAACTTTAAAACACAACCACTGGTTTCATTGCTACAAGCAGACTTCTCAAGTGTAAAGGTCTAAAACATAACAAATTTATAAGACATATTACCTATAATTCCCATTTATCCCACACACCTTTGATATTAAAAGAACTTTTAAACAAGTTAATTGCTTCAGAATCATAAATTTTAATAATAAAAATTTTTTAAATTCTTTTTTTATATTTTATTTCTTTGAAAGAAGACAGCATTAACTTTCTTTAAACTAATAGTGTGGCCTGTATTTGTTTATGAATATATAACACAGAACTGAAATATTTATTTCTAATCCTACTTTTATGTGTTTTTATTTTTTTATTTATGCTCAAACTATTCTGATCTATATATGCTTTCTTACAAAATCAAAGGATAATATACACTGCTCCACGAATAGTCTTTCATTCAAATATTTCCTTTGTATTGTTTAATAAATTATTCAAAGTAATACCCCTTTTTGAAGCAAATTTCTTATTTCCAAACAAATTTCTCTTTTTACATACAATTGTATAAGAAAATAATTTAAAAGGCAAAAAGAATAAAATCACATTTTTCTTTATCCTTAACATTATCACAATTGTTATCATCACCATAATTAATATGACGTAAAATATTTTTAACAAATTTATAAGAATAGTTTTGTTTCAAAAAGGTCAAATTTATAAAGATTATTTGAATGTTGGATACTCTGATAAGTTTGTTAAAAGTATTTATTTAATAGTAATTATAATGATGTTAATAACTAAAATAATGTGAAGGATAAAGAAAAATGTGATTTTATTTATTTGACATTAAAATTGTCTTCTCATAGAATTGTAAGTAAAAAATAGAATTTTGTTTGAAAATTAAAAAATTGCTTCAAAAAGGGTTATTACTTTCAATAATTTATTAAACAATACGAAGGAAATTTTTGATAAAAAGACTATTCCTAAAGTAGTGTATATTATTCCTTGTTTTTGTAAAAAAGTATATATATGTCAGAGTAGTTTGGCTTTAAATAAAAGAATAAAAAAGTAGGGTTAAAAATGAATATCTCAGTTTTGCTTTATATATATCCATGAAAGAGATACAGACTACACTATTAATTTTGAAGATACTACTGTTGTCTTTTTTGAAAGAAATGAAATAAAAAGAATTAAAGAATCTTTATTATTAAAAATTTATGATTCTGAAACAATTAACTTGTTTAAAAGTTCTCTAAATGTTAAAGGTGTGTGGGATATAAATGGGAATTGTGGGTAATATGTAGCTTTATTTGTTGTTATGTTTTAATCCTTTACACTTGAGAAGTCTGCTTGTAGCAGTGAAACAATTGGTTGTGTTTTAGAGTTTGTTTTCTTTGACCAGCCTGGTTTAATCTTGAAATTTGGGGTAATTTTGATATATATAAACACTATAAGAATAAAATAGAATTATTTGAACGATTTATTTTTATAAACTAATATTTAAAATATAATTAATATTGTAGAAACAAAATAATTAAAAAAAAATTCAAAGAAATTTTGTGTTAAAATAATGCATTTTTGTATAATTCTGTATATTAATGAATACTTTTTTTCTATGTAAAATATTGTTTTAAAAATATAACATTTGGAAAAATTCCTTTAATTCAAAAACTATAAGGCATTACTCCATGTATGACACATTGTTAGACAAGCCACAAATTATGCACAAGATGATATATTGTATCTCCCAAGTGTGTACCACACTTGATTTTTTATACTCTTACAAAAATGGACATAGATAAAATTGACTTTTATATGCTGTTAAAATGCAGTGTAGATAGTAATATTAATTTTTTTTCTCATGTGTCATAGCATCAGCCGAGGAGTGAACCCACTAACCCAGGACAACTGCTTGTAAAGCAGCTGTCACTGACCTCTCAACCACCATTGCTTGATAAGTAATATTAAATTTGTAATTAAAGTAACTAAAAATAAATTTTACTTAAAAAATTATTTCTGTACTTGAATAAAAGATAATGCAAATCTATGTTATTCTTATTAATGTAAAATAAAGAAAGACAACTATTGTGTTATACGATTATCATATTTTTAAAAAAAGAAAATTATTTAACTCTTTAATTTTTACCTATTTATTTGGATAATTTTTATTAAAATGACTATATATTGTACCAGAACATTATGATACATGGGTTTAACCTTTCTCTGTTTATTTGCCTAAAAAGGAGCATTTTCTTTAATAAAAATAAAGAAAAAATTGAAATAGTACTTTTTTTCATTGTATTTATTGTATTTAAGTAATGGGATTTAATGATATAAAATATGAGATTACCACACTTTTCATACAGTAGAGCCATCAAGTGCAAGCCTTCATAAT
The DNA here is from genome assembly GCA_028023455.1 of Epiperipatus broadwayi. Taxonomy (NCBI): domain Eukaryota; kingdom Metazoa; phylum Onychophora; class Udeonychophora; order Euonychophora; family Peripatidae; genus Epiperipatus; species Epiperipatus broadwayi. The sequence continues at coordinate 188,373 of JAQFVV010013113.1, forward strand.
CAATGGACACAGGAAGTTTTGTGCATAAAATCCCTATTTAGTGCTTACTCATCTAACATCCCCAGACTAGTTTCTAGCTGGTGGCTTTCATCAGTGAGAAGCCTTCGATTTGAGATTATTGCACCTAGATCTTAGGATATAATATAATCCTCCCACAGCTACCTTTTACCTATTTGGTTAACTATAAAGCTGAGCCCAAGATAATAACACCATAGCTCATTTGCTTGTATTGTCACATGGATCTGAACTCAGTTCAGCATGTATACATTTTGATGTCTTTGGTTTTTCATAAACAACAGTTACCATTATCTTATGGGGAGGATAGATATAAAAGCATCAAAACATCACACAATCACCATTTAATATGATTACACATGCTCTATACAGTATTCCACTGAGTGCAAGCCTTTATAATTAATGGATGCAAAAAGGTTTGTTCATAAAAATCCCAATCTAGTGCCTAATCATTCAACATCACCACCAAAATGTATAGATCTCTGAACTGAGTTCAGATCTATATGACTATACAAGAAAATGAGCTTAGATTGAAAACATTATGGTTTTTTTCATTTTGGGTTTCTAGATTTATACTTAACCAAATAAGCAAAAGATAGATGCTGGAGGGTTGCATTAGACCCTAAGATTTAGGTGCAGTTCTCTCAAATCCAAGCCTCCTCACTGATGAAAGCCACAAGTTAGAGATTGGTCTGGAGTTGTTGAATGAGCAGGCAGTAGATAGGAATTTTATGTACAAACCTTTCTGCATCCATTGATTAAGAAGGCTTGCACTTGGTGGCACTACTGTATGGATAGTGTGGTACTCTTATTAACAGCTTGTGTAAACATACAGAATAGAGATCATGTGATACTTTGATCATAGGATAATGATGATTGTGGTTTTAATAACAAAGTCACCAAAATATCTACATGCTGAAATGAGATCAGATCTATATGACTATGCAAGAAAATGAGCTTAGACTGGAAACATTATATTGTATTTTTTATCTTGGACTCCTAGCTTTATAATTAAACAAATAGGTAAAAGGTTGCTGCTGGAGAGTTGCAGTAGATCATGAGATCTAGGTGGCGCTCTTAAATCCAAGTCTCCTCATTGATGAAAGCCACAAGCTAAAAACTAGTCTGGGGATGTTGGATGATTAGGCCCTAGATAGGGATTTTATGCACAAATCTTTCTGCATCCATTAATTATGAAGACTTACACTTGGTGGAACTATTGTATGAAGAGTGCTGTACCCCTATGAACAGCATGTGTAAGCATATAAAATGGCGATCATGTGATATAAAATAGATTTAATTTGTTCATGTTCCATACATTGTTTTAATTTTTAAAAAATATATGCAACATATATTTTATACAAATCTATTCAGTTTGAATAGATTAAATGTAAAGTTATAAATGATTTTAGAAAGAACAATTATGAAGGAATGTAATAAAGCTGAAGAAATAATTATTACTTTAAAAAAATGTAGAAAAAAAAGGTTTTCAATATGTTAAAAAATATTTATTTTTACATAGGTTCACAAATTTTAAATTTTTAGAGTTAAATGTTAAAGTCACATTTTTATAGATATTTTTATTGCAATCTTCATAAAATTCTGAAAACTTTGGTTTATTACATCATTTATCTGATATATTTCTTTATTAAAAAATCTTCAAAAATGTATTTACCGGTGACTTCCATTTTCACTAGCTGACTCACACCTGGTTTTCCAAGCAGGGTATTTGCTGAAAATATTTCTTCTTAGTGAGAGTAAAAATAACAATAAGCATTGTATAGTTTTTCATGTAAAGAAAACTTTAATAAAAATTGTAATTTACGAAAAAATAAAATTAATTTCCTGTTATATATTTATTAATTATTAATTATTGAAAAATGGAGGGGAAGAGGCAGCCTAAAAATATGTAGTTTTCAAATAAAAAAGTGTACTCAAGAAATCAAATCAAAGAAATAAAAATTTATCATAAGATAAATAAAACAAAGTATATCAATAAATATCAAAATGAATAAAGTTATTGAAAACAATACAAAAATAATTAATATATAGTCTTGAGGCACATTATGTTAGTGGATATGGTTCGGTGGGAAACATATGTATTCGAGAAATAGTGGCTGCAATAAACAGCCCAAAAAGTTTGAATTTTAGTGCAATATAAAATTTTAATAAGAATAGTCATAATATTGATTTTCTAAATACCTCCTACATTTTACCTAGAACAAATGTGGACTTGTGTGGAAGTAATGACTTAAAATATGAAACCAAAAAGTTATTACAAAATTGCAATAAATGAGTACAATGTTATTATAAACATGTAATAAATGAATGATCATATAAATTAAATAATACACATAATCATAGCATGATTCTGAGTTCATGAATCTCTGCCATCATGTTGACAATGTGTTAAAACTATGTGGGGTGTGAAGTATTTAGAGATACTCTTAACTTATCATGCAGCTACTTTTTATGCATTACATGCACAGCTCTGAAATTAATATTGCAGTGATTTATAATTGGCCTGATTTTACAAATTCTATCACTCTCATTACTAGTAATTTTTAACATCTTTTTATTTATTACCCTTGAAATGTAAATTAGCCACAATACCAAAAAAATATTTTCTGTGTCATAACATTTGCAAGTTCCAATTGACATTTTATTGTTTTTGTTTTATAATTTTTTATCTAAAAAATCGAAAAAAAAAATCACTTATACTGTATTCACAGATGGTTGAAAAATTTGACCCTGGAGATTTAGTAAAATTTCCAGTTAGTATGTGTGATTTATTGTCCAAAAGCAAATCCCAGTCAAGCATTGTTAGTTGAGAGATCATAGGAGCTGCCTTGCAAGCAAGTAGTTGGTTGCAGATGGTTGTGGGTTTGCCTCATGGCTGATGCTATGACATATGAAAAAAAAAAGCAAATCCATGTCCAATCATGATAAGAGCTGAGGCATGGAATTGGTTGCTACACTGGATTCTTATAAATGACTTCATCACCTTTTTTTAGGAATTGCAACTTCATTATTATCTGAGAAATCAGAAGATAAATACTCCTCATTGAATAAACTGCCAGATGGTGCAGAACTCTGAAAAAGACACATTGTCTACAGAAAAATCTGGTGCAGACTGAGAATCAAATAAATCTGGAAAGTTTTATATCTTATAAATTTATTGTTGTGTTTTGACAGAGAAATCTAAAAAAGTAACAATTTTTTTTTCAAAAACATGTTTTACAAAAAAATTCATAAAAAAATCCAAATTTTATCGTACAAACAAGATACAAACATTTTTACATGTGGCAGAAAATGGAAGAAAAAATGATGTATCACCCATATGCATAAACTGTATAAATTGCATGTAAATTCAATCTAAAATCTTTGATTGATCAAAATTCTAAAATACCTATCATCAACATTCAATGGCAGTGTTTTAATAGTTTTGGGTGGCTATATGATTCAAGTAAAGTATTCATGTTTACATAATTTTGAAAAAAAAAACAAGAAAAAAAAAACATAATAATAATCACTTTATAACATTTTTTTAAAAAAGTTAAATATTTAACATAAAGCAATTTTCTTTCTCTTGTAGTTACTCTATCTCTGTAATTAGCAGATAAGCAGATTTCAAATATGGTAATTTATTTCTTTTGTAAAAAAATGGATTAATTATAAACCAAAAATGAAGGTAAGTAAACATTCTGTTAATTTACTTTGCATGGATCTGGTCTTGTATTCAGAAATTGTTGGCTATAAAAGTGTGTGTCTCTATTTTTCTCTCTTCTGCCTGTAGCTGAGCTGAAGAGAAGAATGTTAACTTGCCTCTAGGAGAGTCAAAAATATGCAATCACTGCCATAAATTACTTCTGATTATTGCATCTGAAGTAAGCTCACTTGCTGTATAAAAAACCTTAAATAATTTTTTTTTAAAAAGGTAGCTAACATGAAGTCCAACTTTTATAAGTGCTCATCATATTTGTTCAGCATAGATAGCTTATCATTTGTTTAGAACATTCTTGCCTGCTAAATGTGTTATATAAATAGTCTCTGGACAGGAGAGAGAAAGAAATTCATGTAAAAAGAAATAATCTTATAGAAAATTCTTTCTAAGAGACCAGAGCATCAAAAATAGAGAATTACTACAGTACATGTGTCTATTGTGGAAAAAGACAGCATATAAACCAAGAAAGTGGACTAATTCTGTTGTAAAAACATCAGCTATCAATTATTATCTATGGAAGTGAACTTTAAAACTAGAATTATGACAAGTATGAAAAATGACTTTGAGTATGTGTGTGCACATATCAATTTATCCATATATTTACATTCTAAAGAATAGAAAAAAAAACATATACTTTGAATTATAAACTGAAGTGATTTTCAACCCAGAGATGAGAATATGCTAATTTTGTTTATTGCATTAAAACATTATATGGCATAAATTAAACAACACACAAGGAAATTTGCTGCAAGCAATAAGAAGACAGAATGGGTTATTATTTTATAAAATATATAAAAAAGAAAATATATGGTAAAATGCAAATACTCACAGAAAAGGTAGTTTAATATTTAGCTTTATTACTGCCTAGCATGCTTTCAATATATTTTTACTGTATCATATTCATGGCATATAGAGGTGTGATTAAATGGTTCTTCATATTAGTGTTTAATTAATATTACATCACTATCTGCCATGGTTATGATACAGTAATAATACATTGAAAGCATGCTAGGCAGTAATAAAGCTAAATATTAAACTACCTTTTCTGTATTTTAATTTTACCAGATATTACATTGGCTCAGAAAAGAAGTAAAATTATTAACAATTAAATTAAAAAAGAGAATAATAAGTTAATATATTTAGTCATCAATAAATTGAGAATAAATAAAGCAGGTTATAAGTAAGACGGAATTTATGAGGAGACATCTAGATCGGCAGTGAACTATTCTGATGAATTGTGTGGTTAGTGCTTATAAATTTTCTATTATAGTTTTAAAGTACATATTATTGGTAATACTTTAAGGTATGATAATTTGAAATTATATCAAAGAAATATAGCATCTAAATAGAAAGTCAATTTTTATGTTTATCACTTTAGAATAAGGATTAATAATAGAGAAAAAATAATAAACAACTATTATAATAAATGATCAGTAGGTCTAAATCTACAAAACGGATCAACACAATAAGGAATCAACAGGGCAAAGAAAAGAACAGTCATCAGAAGATGTGATTATGTCTGAAGAAGAGAATGTTGTGGCACTGAATATGTTGTTGAGAACATTATGAGAAGTGCAGCAAGGGAATGAGTTAAAGAAATGCAGCAAAAGAGTGAGATAAAACAAGAAGAGAGCACAAAAATATTTCAAGAGATATAACAAAAGAGTGAGATAAAACAGAAAGAAAATGTGAAGATGTTTCTTCAAGAAAATCAAAGAGAAAAGCAAGAAATACTGAAAAAAAAAAAAGGAAAAATGGGAGGCACTTAATGCAAGCTTATTAGAAAGCGAAGAAAAAAATCGGCAAATTGTACATGATATTAAACAAACTATTTGAGAAGATAATAATTTTCAAGAAATATGGCAAGAAAAGGATTAAAAATACAACATTAGTGAACAAGTCATGGACCCTATTAAAGAAATGGTAAGGATTTTATTCCAAATGAGTATTTGAATGAAAAGGTAAATAAAAAAGAAAAAAGTCCAATAATTGCATTTGATGTTGTGAAAAACAGGGACGAACAATAGAAAATAAAACAAAAAGAAAGAAATGAAATCAGGTGAAAAAAGTTAGATAGCAGTGAAGAAAAGTTAGTAATCATAAAGCAAATAGGAAAAGGAAATATAGAAAATGAAGCAAATCTGGGATATATTCTAAGGATAACTTTGATAGAGTCTTTACCAAAGACTCTGAATAAAGATAAGCCTTCTAAGATGATCAATGCCCTGATAAAGTCTATCCAAAAGAGAAATGAGAAAAGATAAGCAATGTAGGACGATCAATGCAATAGAAAAAAGTATCATATCACTTGGATTCAATACATAAATTTTTTTATTGATGTAGTTGATCCAATATTTATAATTCAATGTATTATTAATATTTAATCAAGGAAAGTTTAATTATGAATATCAATATCTAATTTTATTAGCTATCCAATAGCAAAGAAAAAAGAGATAATAACATATTAGAGAGTTCTTCTTATCAGTTACTACCAAAAAGAGAACTACAGATAAAGAATAATATTGAGTTATGTGAAAAAAGTAAATCATTTATAGTTGAGAACTCTGGTTAGGTTTGAGATATATGTTTTTGAAAAAAAAATTATAATATATAAAAAAAAAGGTATAACTAATAGACAGATTCTGATCATGACTATTATAACTATCAAATAAAGACATAAAAAATTTATGTTAAAGGGCCATATAATGCCCATATTTTGAAGTAATATATAAACTCATTATCAAAAATTAGTAATGTAAGAAAAATTGGTGTGAGTTGATATTTTAGAGGTTCCAGAGAGCTCTGGATTGTGTTGGCATGCATGGTTTGGATGTTTGAATGTTACATAATGAGAGTTTTTTTGTGTGTTCAGATGATCATGGGAAATTTTGTTTTGTAAAAATATTGTGAGAATTTTAAGACACCAAATAGGACCCCTTGGGCTATTATTATTCAGTGAAAACAGTATTTTGTTTTGATAAAAATCCATTTTATATTTTAGATAATTTCATATTTTAGATAGCCAGTAGAGGAATTTCTGATTTATTATTATTATTATATTTGTTGGCTGGTGAAGTAGATGACCCTGGTTTAGTTCCAAATATTTTTATATGATTATCTTGTAACACTAGGCTCTCACTGCAGAAGGATTTTAGATATTTTCAAAAGTATTCTTCTGCATGTTTCATGTTTCGGTCATGGGATTTGATGGTGGATCTGAATGTTGAGATATACATCAATTTTGGAGCATTCCACAATTCATCAAAAGCAAACAGACTTACAACTATAAGAGAGTAAATAAAAAAAATAGATTGTTTAAAAAAAGAGGATTAGATGTGTATATCCCATAGTTTGGTGAATAAAAAAATGGATTCCAAGTAAGTTAAATCCTATGACCATTTTAAATTCATTTTTGGTGAGGGGGTATGTACCAGAACATTATCATAAAGTTTAAACCCTTTAATGTTTATTTCACTAAAAATGAAAGGGTATTTTTTTTAATAAAAAAAAATTCAAATTGCATTTTTTATTGTATTTAAGTAATGGGTTTCAATGATATAAAATATATTTAAAGTCCTGTGTGGCTATATGATTCAAATAAAATATTCATGTTTAGTTAACTTTGAAAAAAGAAAGAAAAAACAAAAAATAATAACTTTATAACATTTTTAAAAAAAGTTAAATATTTAATATAAATAAATTTTCTTTCTTTCGTGGTAACCTTATTTCTGTAATTAGCATATTTACAGATCTGGTAATTTATTTCCTTTGTGAAAAAAAAAGATTAATTATAAACCAAAAGTGAAGATAAATAATATTTTTGTTGATTTGGTTTGTGTGGATCTGGTCATGTATCTAATTGTTTGGTATGAAAGAAGTGCATCTTTATTTTTCTCTTTCTATCTATAGCTGAGCTGGAATAAAAAAAACAACTTATCTCTAGAAAAAAAAAAGATTCACTCACTGCCATAAATTCTTTTGATTGTCATGCCTGAAGTAAGCTCACTTGATGTATAAAAAAATGGAAACTATTTTTTTTCTAAAAAAAATAGCTAACATGAATGGGTAAAATCCAACTTTTATAAGTGCTGATCATATTTGTTCATCAGAGATGGCTTTCTTGTTGATTAGAGCAGCATTTCTTAAATTGTGGGTTGTGACTCCAAATGGGGTCATGAAGCAAAAAGTTGGAGTTGTGAAAATTTAATTCAGATACATGAATTTAAAGAAATATTAGGCACAATCCCTTCATTATCTTTAATGTAATATATTATGTTTTCTGCACAGTGCAATTATAAAATCGTAATGATGACCTGAACTGTACATTATATTTACTTATTGAAAAATAACACTAAATGAATCATAATAGTGGTGTCACATTGCAATTTCAGCATTTAAGTTATTTCAGAATCAAAATATATGCTACAGTGGTGAGAATAAGGTTGGAGCCACTGTGATTACATAATGCAATTCCGGTCAAGTTATTTGTTTCGGTTTCATTTCAACAACATCGCAAGAACAATACAATATTGTATTTTACTGTTATAGTTTTAAATAAATTTTATTGTGACTAATACACTTGTTTAAGCCATGTAAGGCCAATGGATACAGTCTGCTGTTTTAGTTGGGGTTCATATGAATTCCATTGAAACGCTTGTCATCTAAGTTGTTAGGTGTCTCATTTATGGGGCAATCCTTCTATATAGGCCCCATGTGTCTTTGAATAAGAATTTAGTGGCCAGTATTAAGTCCTTTGCCTGCAACTTTTCCAGCTGGAGGTTGAATATTCCAAATGGATCAGGTCTGGGTGTTGTGAATTTGGAACCACATCTGGCCATCCATAGGGCATATGAGATAAATATAGCCATACGGATGACTGGGAAGTCACCGGAGTGCAAGCAGCTCTTAAGGTCTAGGATCTTGAGGAGAGGAATGCTACATTCCATACTAATGGATCTCCTGATGTCGTGATATCCTGGGCAAAGAGACATGATGTGTTAGAAGGTTTCATCACCTCTTTGACAGAGATAGCATGTTGGCTCTATCTTTGTCATGTATCTTCTGTAATGTAGGAACCAGCTTGTTGGAATTACGCCAAGATTTATTTTTATAATGTGATCCAAAAGCTTTGGTTCCATTACAAGGTGTTTAAAAGTTTTCATAATTCTGTGATTGGTCTGGCCTAGTTGTATTCGGATAGTTATTGGCTCTGGATTCAGTAGTGCATGTGCTTCCCAGATGTTGATCTTTTTCTGGAGGGCCAAGATGGAATTGCCATTGTGTCTGAGAAGTTTGCTAATGATGTAGTTTATCCAGGCCGTGCATGGAGGTGGTGGTCTATCTGTGGGTATTACGGGGTTTATTATGACAGCTGTGGAGTATTTTTTTTATCAGGCTGTACACTAGGGAGTGTTGTTTCTGGTGCATTATAGTGTTTACTGAATGGAGGGACAGCCCATTGAGTTTCTTGTGTTGAAATAAACGAGCTGAGCCGATTAAAGGTGTTTGGCCCCTCCAGATGATTTGGTTGCAAATCCTTTGGATTTGGGTATTGAAGGATTTGTTAAGCGAAATTATTGGTAGGTAGTAATTGATCTTGCTCATTATTTTTGCATTTATTAGGGCTATTTTTCCTTGAAAAGAGAGATATGTTTTGGCTATTGATTTTGCAAATTTGGTAGCTTCTTCCAGTAGATACTTGCGAAGGGTAGAAGACATGGCATTGAATGACATATGAATTGGGAATCCCAGGTAGGGTTGGGGCTGTGCAAGGAAATCTGATTTGATGCATTTTCCTGAGTTGATACACCAAGCTGAGGATTTTTGGAGGTTAATTGAAAGTTTAAATTTGTTAGTACAATTGGTGATTATGTTGTATAAGGCAGGAAGACATTTACATGAAGGCAGGATGACAAGAATATCATCCATATAGGCAAAAGTGTTAATGCTCTTACTGAGACAGGGGACGGATACTCCTGGAAGCTTTTCAAGTTCTAGCAGCAGTGGGTTAATGTACTTGATGAATAATAAGCCACTCAGTGGGGACCCCTGTGGGATGGAAATTGCAGGAGTGAATCCTTCTGAGTACGATCCATTAGCTGAAATATGGATGAACCGGTTGTTCAGTAGGTTGTCTAAAATTTGTAGGATTTGTGTTGGGATTTCAGAATCTGCTAAGGTGTTAAGGAGGATACCTACATCCACAGAATCAAATGCTTCTGCAATGTCCAACTGGATGGCAATCGGTTTTGTGTGTCTGTTTGCTCTAATATGGTCGAACAGGATTTTAATTTCACCCATTGCCTCGAGAGGGGAGGAACCTTTTCTGGCATATTGAGAGGGTGATATATCTTGTAATATGATGCTTTGATATTTCTCTTTGATGACCCCTTCAATAATTTTAAAGAGGATGGGTGTCATTGAAATCGGTCTAATGCTATTGATTAGTGTCGGATCACGGTTTTTCTTGAGGAATGGCACCATGGCAATGGGGTAGAATTGAGGTAGCACATGCTGCCCTGTGGCCAGATGGTTTATCACACCTAGAGTAATGTGGCTTGTGAAGTGGCTTAAATGGTTAAAAACAAATCTGGGAATGCCGTGCATGCCCGGGTGGACATTTTTGGGCAGTCTGAGGAGATGGTTTTTGATATCCTCCAATGTGATTCCATGTTTCGCTTCAGTGGTGGAACAATCCCATTCAGCACGTGAAGGAATCATGTGCCCTTGAAAGCAATTTTTTTAGTGTTTGTTAATGTGTTGAAGCATTTGAACTCCCACAATTTGTCTGTCTTTGACGAGCAAAGAGGCTGGAATTTGCTGCTTGGATTTTGCCCCCAGAGCCCATCGAAGGTAACCACGGGTCCAGCAGTGTTGGGCAGGTAGGAAGAGTTTAGCATTTTTGGTAGCAATCATTTCAGCAATTTGTGCTTGTTTGGCTTTATACCAACCTTTCAGTGCGATTAATTTGTCTATGTTGTTGCCTTGAGGAATAAAGGCTTTAATTTGTGTGTGTAATATGTCGAGGTCTCTCATTAGTGAGGTAGGGCCTTTCAGTTTGCTTGTATGATGGCTTATTAAGGATTCCAAAATACCGATAAGACAAGCCCAAGCTTCCATTGGATGTAGTTCCAGTATCTTAATTTTATGAAACAAAATGTATGCTTCAGAATAGAAAGCTTCTGTTGTATTGGCTTGAGTGTACAGCCTGAGACTTTTGTGAGAGGTGGTGAGGATGTTTTCTTCCAGCTCAATCAAGGTGGTAATGGCATAGTGGTCTGAAAAGGCCACTGGACTGAGATGAGCACTGAGTTTGTGGTGGAGCTGAGGAGAGTAGAACAGGAGGTCAATTAATGTCTGAGTGGTTTTTGTGTAGAATGAGAAGGCTTGAGAGGGAAAGAAGCCTCTCCCATTAAGTAGTGTCTTGTTTAGTAGACATAAATATTTGTTGGTGTAGTGTTCATAGGAGGTGTTGAAGTCTCCTAGGAATATTACTGTAGCATTGTTATTAGATGTGATTAGATTGACTGTTTGTATAATCCGGTTATGGATGGAAGGATTATTGGGGCTGTACACAAAGATTGCATTGAAAATGCAGTTATTATAATTTAGATTGATTGCTATGAGGTTATGGTCATTGTAGATAATTTTGAATGAAGTTGGAGCTCTGGTGTTGCTTATAATTACACCGACGCCATCAGACGCGTTAAGGCCAGTGGATAGATGGGTGAACCCTAGCTTGTTCAGTTCATTTTTGATGTAATTGTGAGAGTTATGATGGTATTTCGTCTCACCAATGAACATGATGTGGGGTGAGGTTGCAATGAAAAAATGCCTAATGGCTTTGATCTGCCCGAGGGAGTTGAGACCTCGGACGTTGATGGCTACGACCTTACAGCAGTTACTAGACATTGACAGTGTAGTTGCCAAGGCTTACCGCGGCTGGTGAGTTAAGTAGGGGATCGTCCACTTCTGTAGCATGAATAAGACGGGGTTCTTTGATGTACTGAAGGCTTGGTGGGTCAGCCAGTTCAGAGATATTTGTGTGAATGGTCTGTGTACTAGATGAATGAGGTATATTCCAAACTTTCCTTTTCTTTTCCAGGGCAGTCTTGGCCTCTGTAGTGGATGTTGATTTTTGAAGTTTATGAGTTGGTATGGTATTATTTAGACATGGGTAATCTTCGTCAGAGCTGACTTGGGGAGGTTCGATGGATTTCCTTTTGTTCCTAGTGGAGCTATATGTATCACATTCCATTTCATCATCATAGGTCAGAGAAGGTTCCTGAACATGGGTTATAGAATTGTGAGAATTGGATTTTAATGTGCTAATAGTAGGGTTACAGTCTGTAGAGGGGGGTTTGTTTTTTATTTTGGACTCTTGTGTGTTTTCTCGATTCTTGGTTTTTGTGCTGCTAGAACTGAGAATTGTGTTATCATTTGTCTTGGAGAATGATTGTGTTTGAAGTTCTGATGAAAGAGGTTCATTGTCTGTTATGGTGGAATTGATAGCATTAGTTGGATGTTTTTGCTGTGGATAGGTCAAGAAATACTGATCATTGGATTCTTCATTCTTTGTGAGTCTCGGTGTTGTGTGATGTGAAAGGTTGTAGCCTTTGTGAGGTATACTTTGGGTGGTGGTTATGTTGCTTTTATACATTTTTGGGTTGCTGTTCTTACTTGGTAGTTCTGTAGGGCTGTTGGGTCTACTTGTGATTTCTTCATGTTGTTATGACAGTTGAGTTTGTATGTGTTGTGGGTTTTTTGCTACTGTGGGCCTGCATTTGTGGTTATGGCCTTTATTGACTCCACATGAGCTGCAGATGCGATTGGTGCAGTCTTTGATAAGGTGGGTTCTCTGACCGCAATAGAAGCACTGCGGTCTGATTCCCACAAAAGACAAAACCATAGAGCAGCCTTTTGCATTGGCAATGGTTGGAATGTCTGTTGGCACAACTCCCTTGCTCAGTTGGAGCTTAAAGGTGGCCATGTTGGAAAGGATTGATTTAAATTCCTTGTCAATGGGAAGATATGAAAATCTGACTACTTTGCCATAGGGTTGAAGCATTTCTTGCAGAAGTGATTCTTCTAGGCCACTAATGCAGTTTTTTATTAATCCTGTTAGAATGGAGGATCTGGAGATGTCGATTGGTATAAGGATTTTTTTGTCTAGTATTCTGGTGCTATTTTTGAAGGTGTTCCTGCTGGCCCATGATTTAAATTCTACTGGTATGTATCTGTAATTAGGGTGCAGCAGGATTCTGTGTACTTCTTCAGTTAGTCCTTCTTGTCTTATATGGTCCAGTAGAGCATGGACAGGGAATTTGTATAGTCCACAGCTTGAATCTGTAACCGCCAATATCACACTCTTGTCATTGCAATAGTTTGCTAGTGATTTAAGGAGTGGCATAGGGATGGTATGATTAAAGTTTTGGACAACTTCTTGAAGCTGTAGTTCAGATAATTGTTGAGCTGGAGTTGCAGAATTGTTAAGCTCTGGATGTCCAGAATCAGCTTGGTTATTCTCATCTTGATTCGTATTTTACTGTTTTACTTGACTAAAGTTAATATTTATTTGAATAAATATTATGAAAGATGTTATTTTTTTATATATAAAATGCTTGTATACTTTTTTCTCATTTTTTTTATTCAAAATCTATCATCCTATAAGTTATAATAAAAATGTATTTTTTATTTGAAAATTATTGTCATTTATTTATTACCAAGTAGAAACATATTCCTATTTTTTAAACTTAACTGGTAATTTATAATTGATTTATTGATATTTTTTAAATATTAAAAAATAAAACATTCAGGAGTAAATATGCTTTGTATAATTAAAAATAAAACATGCCTGCCACTTGGTGTCTCTGCTAGCTAATAAGTACTGTTATTTTATTTATATTTTAAGATAAAAATACTTTTTACCCATGGATAAATAGTTGAACTTGAGTACCAAAGGTAATGATGCAGATGGCAATGCTACAAAGTCTCTTCAAGCAGGGTCTCATAATCAGAAGAGACATGCAAGATGCAAAAAAGAAAATATGACGAATCATTTCTCCAATTTGGCTTTATTTTCAACAATTGTGATGGTAATGAACAACCTTTGTTTAATTTGCAATAATGTTTGACTATGGAGAGTATAAAACCATCAAAATTAAAAAGGCATTTTGAATCCAAACATCCTTCATATATCAATAAACCAAAAGAATATTTCGAATGACTGTTAAAAACTTCAAATAAACAAAAACAATATTTTGAAAAATTTATAACTGTTAATGAAAAATATTTACTTGCATCATATGTAGTTTTATATCTGATAGCTAAAAATAAAAAGCCATACACCATTGGAGAAGATCTTATATTATCTGCTACTATTAAAATGGTAGAAATACTTCATGGAACTAAATATGGTGATGAAATTTGGAAAATTCCTTTGCCAAATGCCACTGTCACTAATACAATTTCTGAAATTAGCAATGACTAATTTGAGTAACTTATTACTAGAACTTAAAGAAAGCCCAATATTTACAATTCAGTTGGATGATACAACTAATACTTCAAAAATAGCTCAATTATTACTAATGTCAGATACATTTATTAAAAAAACATTGAGGAAGAATTGTTATTTTGGTATTCTTTGGAAGAACATACAAGAGGAAAGACATATATAATAAGGTAGACAAATTTTTTAAAACTGAAGGTTTAGAATGGAAAAACTGCTTTGGAGTATGCACAAATGATGCAAAAGCAATGTCTGGTAAAAATATTGTTTTTAAATCATTTGTTAAAGCTTCTGGTAATAATCATGTAACTTTTGCACACTGCCTAATCCATCAATAGGCGCTTGCAGAAAAAAAATAACAATGACATTGAATGATATGCTCCAGGATGCTGTCAAAATTATAAACTTTATTCAAAGATGTGCCCTTAACAACTGTTTATCTTCAAATCTTTGTAAAGACATGGACTTTGAATACAAAAAAATATTATTACATGCAGAAATAAAATAGATGTCAAGAGGGCAAAGTTTAAGAAGTTAATTGTTATTAAAAGAAGAAATTATTGTATTTTTTAACTGAACAAAATTCTGATCTTGCTGCTCTTTTTCAAAATAACTTATGGCTATCAAAACGGTGCTATTTGTCTGATATTTGTGAGAAGCTAAATGATCTTAACTTGTCTCTTCAAGGCAAAAATAGCAATATTTTTATTTCAAATGATAAAATTGAAAGTTTTATTTAAAAGCTCAACATTTGGAAGAATTGGATGGAAAATGATTCATTGGAAATGTTTTTGACTCTTGACAATTTTATGATTGAAAAAATAATTGTAAAACTTTAATTGCAAAAATTACTATAGATCACTTAAAAACCCTAGAAACACAGTTTTGCAAATACTTTATATTGAATTTAGATTTCAAAAAGTTATCTTGGATTCAAAGACCATTTTGATTGACATTAATGAGATTAATCATCTGCCATATAAAGCCCAAGAGGAATTTTCTGAGCTATTGAGTGACTCAAACTTAAAACTTGACTTTCCACAGAAATCCTTGACTGAATTCTGGATCAGAGCTAGGATTGAATTTCCCACAATTTCTGAAATGGCTTTAAATGTTCTTCTGCCATTCAGTACCACATACTTATGTGAAATGACTTTTTCAGCTTTAATGTATATTAAATCCAAATATCATTCAATGCTGAAAACATTGAAGATGCTTTACATCCGGCCATATCAAATACTTCACCAAGATTTAATTTGTTATGCAGCAAAAAACAAGCACACCTGTCTCATTAAAACGTGATTTTCTTTCATTAACTTTTGTATACTTAAAACATATCTAACTCTACTCATTTTTATAGGTATATTGGTTACCAAATATATAAATTATTTATGGGAATATTTATTTCTATATCTATTTTATATTTAATATCTGGGATCATGAAAAAATCTCGATAGTAAAAAAGGGTCATGAATGAAAAAAGTTTAAGAAGTGCAGGCTTGGAGAATCCTTGCCTGCTAAATGTGCTATATAAATAGTCTGTGGAGAGGAGAGAGAATAAAATTTGACGTGAGCCATAAGCTCGAAACCAGTTGGTATGGAGATGAGAGTGTTCTGGGTAGAGATTTTAAATATTTTCTCATACCGCACTTATTAATTAAAAGCTTGTTTGAGCTATTGGTATGCTCTCTGTGTGCATTTTTGTAAATACAGGCTTATTAAAAGTAACGTCACGTTATATATGACTTGCTTTTTTAATTATTAGAATGAATTTTATATAAAAAGAAGTAACTTTATAGCCAATGTTTTTGAGAATTATTATAGTGCATGTGTCATTGTGGAAAAGAAAGTATATTAACCAAGAAGGTGAATCGAACCTGTTGTAGCAGTATCAATCAACTATTAACCATGAAAGTGAACTTTAAAACCATAATTACGACAATGAAAGTGTGCATATATCCATATCTATAATTCTACATGAAAGAAAAAAAGGATACATACTTTGAACTATAAACTGAAGTGACTTTCTAAACCAAAGGTGAAAGTATTCTAATTTTGTTTATTGGATTAATTATTTGATGATTATTTTCTTATTACTAATGTTTAAATGGCTTGTATTTAAAATAATTTTAAATATTTTTTTGTTTGTGATTATGTATTCTAAATGATTATTATTAGTTTCAGTATAATAAAGATAATGTTTTTTTAATATATTTAGAAGTTAAAGGGGTAATATTTAAAACACTTTTTTTGTAACTATTATTATTAAATTGTTATTTTTATTATAAGATCTTTGTCTTTTTATTTCTAATAACCTGTCAAAATATTCCAACCATATTATAAGACAATGCTAATGTGGTTTATATAACTAATTACGTAACAGAAAGATTAAAAGCTAGAATTTACGAGTAAATACCAGTTTAAGAATTAAGAATCATTATAAGGGTTAAGTTATTATGTGGTCATAGAATGTCATAGGAATAAAAAAAAAAAGGCTGGTGCTCATTAATTACAAATACTTTTACCATGGGATCCAATAGCCAACGGCTGATAAAATTATAATAAAAATATAACTGACTTCAGTAAAATTGTACATAGTTATAAGAGTAGTTGTACCTTTGGTCACCATAATTAGGTATTGTGCATGGATTGAATAACAATCAAATACCAATGAGTCAACTCGCATAGATATGATATGATGTATACCTTATGATAATGGTTGGTCGATAAGTGATTATTAAAAAAGAAAAATTACTTAACCCTTTAATCTTTACCTATTTATTTGAATAATTTTTATTAAATGATTATATATATATATATATATATATATACATACATACACATACAAGCACATGTTCTGTTGCTAACAGGGCTTCACTCTAATTGGAGTTTGGACTGCCCAAAGATGTTGGATGACAAAGTTATCTATGATTGTGATAAATCGCACTATACATTGTCCTTAAATTTTTATTGTTATTACTAAATAATTAATAAAATTATTAATCATTAATCTTTGAATTATAATATATTTAAATATAGTATTAGATTAAGTATTTCTTCAACTATATATCTGATGGATTTTTTTGCTGCTCACAATGCTAATATCTGCTAGATTCTTATAATTCTCTTAGGAATAATATGGATGGCATTCCAGGATCAAGAGGCTATACAATAAAGACTCTGTATCACTTCTAAGAGTTATCTTTATAGAATTATATATATATTACATAAAATCTGATGATCAATTATCTTTTTAAATAGACAGTGCTTTATATGATGCAAGTTATAGATTTAATTTTTGAGCACACACTTGTTTATAGATATTTGTATCTATGTGTTACTATATTTATATATGCAATGAATATATAAAGTAAATAAATTTAATAGAAGTATAAAAAATGTTTTCCTATTGTTTGACTTGTAATTTAATTATTTTATGTGAACAATGTTTATAACGTTTTTATATAATTTTCTTTTTGCCTTTTTTTTTTTTTGTAATAAACCTAATTTAAAATAAATTATATAGTCAAACATAGTGAAATGTGTCTAAATATATTATGATTAAAAATACATAATGACGTAAACTGATGCATAAAAGCTATAATAAATATTTTAAATTACCATATAAATTAAAATTACAATCTATTGTAAGACCTGTCATAAACTAAATTTATACATTTTGTATCTTTTGATAGAAATATTAAAATAATCAATATACTATTACTAGAGAACGATAACTTTTATTTGGATTTGACAAATTGACAACGCAAAGTTAAATAAAATGTTTTTTTTAATGCCTTAAGTGAATATAAATACTAAAAGTTTTTTTTTATTATCAAAACTACTTGATATTTAAAATACAGTTCAATTCTTGGTTTAAAAAAACAAAAAGTGCAAAAAGCTTTAAAAAAAAAAAAAAGGATCAAATTACAAAATTCTTTTTGCTTTCAGATTTTTTTAACTGCTTTCCACTTAAAAACTCAATAACTGTGCGAAATATATTTTGCTTATTGTTAAAATTATTATATTACTTTGTTTAAATTTAAAAAAGGTTTGCCCATTATTTCTAATTTTCTATTCTCAGCCAATAAATATTGTTGAATGTTTTATTTTTTTAAAATCAATTGTTAATTATAATTAGGTGAATTATTAGTTAAGCAGGTACATTATAAAAGTCTTTTTTTAATATTAAGATCAGTTTAGTTCAAATATATTTTTGTTATCAATATCAATACCAATCTACAATTTCAAACTGTTGTCAAGGCAATTTCCTTTTAAAAATAACGGTGGAACCCCACCTTTATTAATGGTCTAAAACACTTATATAGATACTAAAGATTGCAACATGATCACAGAGATTGAAATTATTGATACAAAATAAGTATCTATTTAAAATAGCTCATAAAGAAGCTACCAATAAACCTTTTAAAAATAAATGTACAAAAAATGTATGACTTTTTTATTTATTTAATAAAGGTAACATTCAATGAAAAGATCAAAATTGATGAGTGCTAGCACAAAATATGTATACTGGGGATAATGTATCTTTTTCACATGTGTGTGATCATGGGTATTGGTTGTTTGAGATGGAGTGGAGGATGAGTAGCATAAAAAACCTTAAGATCAAATCTATTTATTTACATTAAAGCTTGTCCATTAAAGTACGCAGATTGGCTATCTTAATATAAGCTGAGCTTTGATTGTATATATGCATGATGATGATAATCCGGGCCTACTGACAAGTGCTGGTTTAGCACAAAATACCTTTATTGGTAATTATTTATCTTTTCAACATGTGTGTGATCAAGTGGGTTAGCAGTATGAGATAGTGTGGATAGTTGAGGGTCATGTAAAAGTTTGAGTTCAAACCTCCTATATATTACATATTGAAGTGCAGGTATGAAAAAGCCTGTACTGTAGAAAAAAAATTATATATTAAAATAAATAGTAAATTTAACTGAAATACGTTATTAAATTTATAAAATGTATTGTTTATTATACAGCATATATGTATGTATCAGACATATGTATAAGTCTCATAAATTTATCTTATAAACACTATATTTTTAGAAAATACTTATTTACAATAATCATCTTTCAAAAGTAACCTTTACTAGTAAAAAGATTACAAAAATTTTGGGTAACTTACCCATTGAGAATTACAAAGTGTTCAATGTAACAAACAAGGTAAAACAATTATTGATTATATAAAGTACATATGCTTGATAACAATTATATCCATAAAGAGGTTGCTATAATGTTGATTAATGTGTATCCAAACTTGAGTATCTATACATGGATCTACATGGTCCAACTGCTAAGAAGCTATCCATCACCCAATGATCCCACCCCTGGGCCCCAAAGCGAAGACTCAAATGCTTCAGTTGAATAAATGGACAAGTCCAGCCTTGCACCAACCACCACAACAGGAAGCGAGGTCCAAGGCTCAAGTCCATTAAACAATAAATTCTTGACCCACAGCTGAACCATGTCAAGACCATTCTAGATACCTCTGTCTTCCAATTAATAGTTCAAATGTGCAGGGACCATATTCGGTCTACCTGCCAGAATTGGAAAGACAACTAAGAAAAACTAACACATAGCGAGACAGATCTGCACTTCCCAAAACCTACCTATCAAGGGGGCACAGTAGCCGACCAGAGCAGGAATGGTGCTGAGACTTTGACCAGGTACTCTCCCAGCAGGTTTTTCAGGTAGCGGCAATAATTGTCAACAGCCTGCACCAATAAATCAGCCCCTTAATGACCGCCACCACCCCCAAGGAAGAAAAGAGGCCAGACCCATGCCCACAAAATTATTGCAGCAAAGACTCCATCAAAGTTACAAAAATTGGTGGTGGTTCAAATCAGACCAACCACCTACAATAATCATCTTTTAATAAATATTTAGTCACATTTTATTAGGTCAAAATTTATTATACTTCTTTTAATCTAAGACCTGACATGACAATTTTCTTTTTTATTAATCATTCAACTCTTGTCTTAAAACATAATACTCTTTTATTTCAAACATATCTGTTTTAGTTTTTAGAGATATAAGATCTTACATCTCTAGAAAATAAATTATATGTTTGCAATATAAGAGCATCAATTGTAATTGTTAGATGCATGCCCACATACTTATATTTATATAATATAAAATTTAAAATAAACATAATTCATTGAGATGCATGGTTGTTGACTTTTATAACAAACTCAAATCATTGGTTGAATAAAAATAAACTAGTATAATTAGATTACATTCCATACTAATAGCTTTGCTGTTATCTTGAATTGTATACTTATTGCAACTGTAAATTTGTAGTCTACATTAAAAAAAATAAATAAATGTATAGTTACATACTGTTAGTTATTATTTTTGTATACTTTCTGACTACATCTAATAAACATTTTATTTTTATAAGACATGAACACAATCATTCCATTAAAAAATCAGTATCAGTAAATCAATGTAAGAATATATGCTATTTAATGCATTCTTGCACGTACATCATATAAATGAATGAGGTGTGTATTAGCAATTAGTTTGCATGCATATAAACTAAAAGGAAGGTGACTTTCATTTAGTTTATTATTATATAAAAAAAATAAGGAAAAAAATATTATTTTCTAAAAATGACAGTAGGGACCCTTACAAATCTTAACACAAGATTTATTTAAAAGACAAGAGCGGCCACTCTTATCTTCAATCTACTTTTTAAATATACATGAGAATCTAAAGCATTTTGATTTGAGAGTGTGAGGCTATTAAATACCTCACTGATTAAGTACACAATTTCTATAACATGCTAACATTCACGAAATCTTACTTATGTTTTACAACAAGTCAGTGTTGAGATCTTATGCTTAGAAATCTTTTAAGATAATATAAAGTTGTAATAATTAAATTTGTAAAGCACATACTCATTACATAAAGTAAACATGCACCTGAAAAATTACAGTAGGGACCTCTACAAATCTTAACACAATATTTATTCAAAAGACAAGAGCGGCCACTTTTATCTTCAACCTACTTTTTAAATATATAGGAGAATCTAAAACATTTTGATTTGAGAGCATGAGGCTATTAAATACCTCACTGATTAAGTCCACAATTTCTATAACATGCTAACATTTGTGAAATCTTATGATTTACAATGAGTCAGTTTTGAGATCTTATGCTTAGAAATCTTTTAAGATAATATAAAGTTGTAATAATTACATTTGTAAAGCGTATACTCATTATGTAAAGTAAAATATATTAAGACTATAACCTTAATCATGAATAATATTATTTGAAGATCATGTGATGAAATTAAAAAGTACAATTAAATGAGAAAAAGATTAAAACATGATTTCAAATAATAGCACAGGAAATGATTAACAACAAGATTCAATTTATTCGGACTGAAAAAAAAATTATAGATTTTTTTTAAGTATAAAAATTTTTAAATTACTTACTGCTATGGAAATTATATTTCAAGAATCAATATGGTAAATAAGTAAATAATGAAAATAAGAAATTCATCATGAGTAGAGGTCCTTAAGACACCCCAAGGATCATTTCTTTCACCATGAAACACCTGGCCATGAATAATATCTAGGTTGTTACATTCATAATCACCATCATTATTGCCAAAGGATCAACAACAGCTCTTCCATTTAAATGAAAAAATAATTATTGCAAGTATCTAAGTTTCAAGACCCTGTTATTAAATTTTTATCAGTAAAGATTTTAATCTATCCTAGCTGAAATATTAAACTTTTGATTCTTACATTATTCCATTTTATTTCATCATCAAAATATAGAACTATTTCAAGTATGGCTAGTATACCTCATTGAATGAACAAATTAATTTTAAATAATTTATAAGTCATTTATGAACAGGAAGTATAGATATGAGTAACTTCACTTATAGTGCCATGTTTCTAGAGAACTTTCTTTTTTTTAAAAAAAGGACTGTTTAATTTGTCATTTATAATATAAAAAAAGAGGAGAAATCATTATTATTGTTTCTTATGATTAAAAAAAGAAAACAAGTCATTTCTTATTAAGTAATAATAAAAATGATCTTCTATTAATATTTATAGTGATAAACAATGCATGTATGATATTTATGGGTCAATATTATTAAGTGTGAGGAAGATACATTTTTCAGTCTGATTATCTATTATTATTTTTTTAACTGTATATAAACTATATATATATATATATATATATAATGTAATTTATGCTAGACATCAAGCTTAAAGGGTTGTATATGATTATCTGATTTAGAAATTATGATACCCACATCTTTATGCATACATATTTTAGGTCATTGTAATAAAAAATTAATTTAGAAATTAACTTACACGTTAATGCAATATTTAAATTACATACTAATTTATCATTCAACTTACATACATGTCTCCATAAAGTAATATTCTTATACTTTTGTGTTATGTCTTTATTTCTTTATTATGCTTATTTATAAATAGAAAGAGAAAGGCTTGTAACCTTAATCACATGCACCTTAAACAAGTTTATATAATAGCCAAACAATGAAACTTTATTATTTTATTTTAAATTGTATATATCATTTTTTGTGTAGCATTAATAATTTATTGGTACATAGTAGATTAATTAGCTCATATAGTTGAGCCCTGAGAATTTATTGGTGACCATGCATATTTAGTCGAGAGAAATTTTAATATGTGTAACAAGAATTAAATTTAGCTATGACACTTAAATAGGATTTTGTGTATTACATTTCAATAATCGCATATATAGTTCAAAGGGAATGCTTAAGCAAACAACTGATTTATGCTAAGTTAAACATAAATTAACTTATAAATTACAAGCAAATGCAATACATTTATACTAAGGTTACAAGGAACATATGAATATCTTTTTGATTAAATTTGAACTCAGACATCTCTAATTGAATTAAGATGTTATCTGTTATGCAATAAAATCTCCTTTACTGCATTTATGTTTGTGTGGTACTCTTTCCCTCTACAAGGTTCTCACTAGTCTACCTCTTTTGTAACAAACTCACACTTACATTTCTGCATTCCTATCCATGGATATTGATAATGCAGTTTTTGATATTTATAAATT
Source organism: Epiperipatus broadwayi (assembly GCA_028023455.1). Lineage (NCBI taxonomy): Eukaryota > Metazoa > Onychophora > Udeonychophora > Euonychophora > Peripatidae > Epiperipatus > Epiperipatus broadwayi. The sequence goes on from JAQFVV010013113.1 coordinate 211,721, forward strand.
AGCTAACCTATTATTAGAATATATACAATGTAGACTGGTTGATAGTCACAAAATATATATATATATATATATATATATTGTAACAGTCAAGACAACCGTTTCAATATATATGATCACAGATGGAGCTTTACCAATAGCTCAGTCAAGCTTGTTTACAAAAAAATGCCGAGAGAGAATCGAAAATTCAATATCTCTTTCAAATTGTCCCCAACCTTTAAACTATGGTTTAAAGTTAATTGGTTCTCGTCAGTAAAGAGTAGAAGGACTAGAAACTAGATCTAAATCCCAACTCTACTGAACAGTATTTATGTAAACTGTTCCTATTACCCTGAAAGCATGAATTTTTCAGATACGTAAATATCTTAAAATCCAGCTAAACAAACTAGATAGCTATATGGGTCTAAAATCAGTTCAGTTTCACCACATAGTAAGAAGGTTCTGCAATCTATATCATTGCTAAAACCTTCAAAGGTACATTTATGATAAACAAAAACAAGTTAAAAATTTTTTAACCTGCCTATAGATTGCATTTTATGATCACAGATGGAGCTTTACCAATAGCTCACTCAAGCTTGTTTACAAAAAATGCCAAGAGAGAATCGAAAATTCAATATCTCTTTCAAATTGTCTCCAACCTTTAAACCATAGTTTCAAGCTAATTGGCTCTTGTCAGTAAAGGGTAGGAGGACTAGAAACTAGATCTAAATCCCAACTCTACTGAACAGCATTTATGTAAACTGTTCCTATCAGCTTGAAAGCATGAATTTTTCAGATACGTAAATTCGTGCTTTCAAACTGATAGAAACAGTTTACATAAATGCTGTTCAGTAGAGTTGGGATTTAGATCTAGTTTCTAGTCCTCCTATCCTTTACTGATGAGAGCCAATTAGCTTGAAACCATGGTTTAAAGGTTGGAGACAATTTGAAAGACATATTGAATTTTCAATTCTCTCTCCGCATTTTTTGTAAACAAGCTTGAGTGAGCTATTGGTAAAGCTCCATCTATGATCATAAAATGCAAGCTATAGGCAGGTTAAAAAATTTTTAACTTGTTTTTGTTTATCATATATATATATATATATAATACAAATAAAATGTCTTGATTAAAACCTATTGTAATAACAATACAAATAATAAATATAATGGTAATTAAATATTATATACAGCAATCTGCAGAAGTACTTTTGGTTAATTCCTTAATGCTCTTCAACTGCTGTTAAATTCACAAAATGTAACAAAAGCAAATGTCATCAACTCAAATCCCATAAATCCTGAAATTTTAATGTTAGCAGCTTATCTATAAATTATATTCATTTTATTTCTATTTGTTAAAATTACCTCCTTAATTTTTTTATTATGATTTCTCTCTTCATGAAGAATCTTGACACTTTCAAGATCAAAGTTAAGTTTATATTTGCATGTCTTTTCATGATCCAAGAAAACTGAAGCAATCATTAAATCATTACTATTTTTTATTTTTTACAAGCTTGTATAACAATTCCTGCTCCTTTAATCTTTTCTCAGTATTGCAACTCTATTTACCTATATATGATAACATCCATAGGTGAACCAAAGTGCAGCATTGAGAAAAGTTTATAGGAGCCTGAATTGTTATACAAACATGTAAAAAGTAAAAATAATAATGGTTTAATGACTGCTTTAATTTTCTTTGATCATGAAAGAACATGTAAATATAAATTTAAGTTTGATCTTGAAAGTGTTAAGATTCTTTATGAACAGAAAAACCATAAAAAAGAGGCAATTTTAATAAATAAAAATGAAATATGAATATAATTAATAGACCAGCTGCTAATATTAAAATTCAGCATTCATGGGATTTGAGTTGATGATGTTTGCTTCAGTTATGTTTTTTGAATTTAACAGCAGTTAAGGAGGGTTAAGAAATTAACAGAAATATTTTTCAGATTGAAGGACTGTATTTAATAGTTAATTATTGTTATATTTATTATTTTTGTTGCTTAATATATATTCTAACCCAAATATTTTCACCTTCTTTCTTCTTTTCTTATTGGGGCTGTATTTTTTTTTATTAGTTTATTTGCACTTTTCACCCATGACGCTAATTTTTCAGGTTGTTGTTAAGGCAACCAAAATAAAGCAACATATCCATTAATTTTCCAATATGATCTAAAATACTTTTCATATAATACAATTGTACATTCAATTCTCTTAAGCCATGCCATGATTGTAATAACAACAATAATTGATCACTTATTAATTTAAAGAATAATTATAATAATATTAATCTCAGGGTTCTTTGTTTCATGTAAGGAAATGCTCGGCAGTATTGTGTTGTCGCATATGACTGGCATTCTGGTCGGCTATAGGAAACATTTATTTTACTTAAATTCAATGTGTCTTCATCTCTCATATCAACTGTTATATTATTTAAAGAGATGATAATTCTATTCAATAATGACGTATAATTTTGAATAACACAGCCCTTTTTTTTTTAGAATCTCAGTCAGAATAATAAAAAGACAAGGGTGCTTTTTGTGTCCTTCCATCATCCATGACAACACAATAATATAACTAAGATTTATTACTTAGACAATTTAACTAAATGGGAATGGAATAATGTGCAACCAAAGTTAATGGTTTGGGAATAAATTCATTTTTTTTTTTTTTTTTTTTTACACAAAGGTGAATGTTTAGTCTTAAGTTTTCAACTCCATAAATAATTATCATTAAACTAAAATATAATGACATATTCTGATCTGCTTAACTTTATTTATCTGGTATATTAAGTTTTTAAGAATTTGGAATGATTTCGGACTCAAGAAAAGGTTTTGCAAATATTGTGCAAACACTTATATTTAGCATATAAAAACAAAAAAATGAATCTACAACAAATTTTAACAAGACTATAATTTATTATTATCACAAAAAAAAATATGAACATTTATTCAATAATCCCATAGTAATACAAAAATATAAAATATAACTGACATTAATCTGTATACTCTTTTGGTTATGGACTAGAGGTTACTACTTCTCCTGTATGCAATCATATGGATTGATTAACTAAAAGTACATTTCATTACCAATACATTGTTTATTAAATTTAGGTAACCTTGTAGAAGCTTTTATTCAAAATTATTGACTAACTATTTTTTTTTTTTACAATGATTAATCCAATCATATGCAATACGCAAAATATTAAATTTATTTCTAATACATTTACTTTATTTATGGTCTTTAATGGGATAACCTATTCTAATTATAGGCCATAACCTATTCTAATTATAGGCCAGTTATCAGAAGTTACACTTACTATCTTACATTTAACTTAATGCTAACTTAAGTTATGATACAAATTTTATTCATACGTATAATTTTAAATATGAGTATTATTTAATTACTAACCAGAATTAAATATTGCATTTGAATATTCCTTCAGTAAATAAGTGTTTTAAATTACGCAATTTTAATTACTTTCTCCATTGATTTACTTGTCAAATACTAGCCATATTTAGCAGCACAATACAGATATCGATCCTAGTTACTAACGCACTATTTATACTAAAGTGGATTTTGAGGAACTAACACCTCCAATATAACCTTTATCTTGCCTGAACTTTCAAAATTAAGCACAATAATCAACACCTTCCATGGTGGAGCTATCTTTATTTTCACATGAGGAATATGGAATAACCACGAAGGTCTGTAGAGTAATCTACTACATTAAAATATTTTGGTGGTTTCTTGCCTCTTACTTGGGCATACAATGAACATACACCAAATACAATCCTCTCCTGGGATTTAAACGAATGAAGCGTACTAAATGCTAGATAAATTCTTGATCGTCCTATCTATGAGAATCGATCACTTGGGCTATAAACATACCTGAACATTATATTTAAAATCTTCCTCTCATGGAAAACAAAGCTTTTGGGGAGATCATTTTTCATCCCACAAAATAAATACATTATAATTATTACCTATGCGAATATTAAGCATATACCAATGCTATACCTGGGCAGGATAAGTAAATACACTGATTATAATAAACTTATGTTACCGTGTATACTTTGATCAACATCTGAAATCAATGGACATCATAGAATAAAAGTATAATAATTTTAATTTTAATAAAGGAACATTCAAAATAGTTGGTAGCATACTATCTTAAACTAAATAAAGTGGATGTGTTATTTAAGAGTAATTAGGAATAAATTCCTCAATTAATACAGTATAAATTCGTTTCAAACTTTAACAAGAAATATTTTGTTACAGCATTTTTTTTTTTTTTTAGTTACTTCTGATAATTTTCAATATTTATTTTACCCCTTAAATATCTAAATATTTTTCCTTTATGTATCTAACATACAAAATTTCTACCTACAATTGCATGTAATAATTAAAACATATTTTATAGATTTTTTCTTTCGTGTTAAATATCAACTTAACCTATAATAATTATATTAAAACATACCTTTGTCATTACAAGGCTACTAAATATCCCTTGACCATACAGACTTTAACCTATGTGATATAACAAAAAAATACATATCATTTATAACTTAGTTTTAAACAATCATTAATTAACAAGTGCATATTCTCTCATTAGAAAATGTTTTTCTGTTGAGCAATTGGTCCAGATGAAGAGCTTTATCCAGTCATATTTCATGAAGCAAGTTTAAAAACAATAAACGCATGGTATTATTTCCTTTAAATAAAAGTTTTCTCTTATTTTGTGCGTTTAATAAATTAGGTAAAGAAAAATATAGCAGAATTGAAGATTAATTCTTACTTGAATTAATCTGCTACAATTTTGGGATCCATAGAAAATAAAATATACATATTCTAACATAAACGAATATTTGACTATAGACGATAAACATACACAATTTTTTTTTTATTGACGATACGTATACTTATTAGCTAGCTTACTTATGAATGGAAATGCGCATATTTTTCCGAGATTATTCTGATAATAACTGCAGCTGATTTACATGTATAGGAAGTTTTAATAACTCCAACTGATGTGTAATATAATATATCATTTATTTTTATCATTAAGTCACTAAGATATTTGGTTTTGTTCATACTTTAGGAATTATAAATTTTTTTTTAATGGTAACTTCTCCGTAAGAATGCCCCTATATAACTTTTCCTATATTTACTCTGAGAAAGTTTATATATATATTTTTTTTTAAAAAAAAAAAATATACAGGTGCATAATTTAATCTTATTTATCATTATTATTATTTTCAGACAATTCTTGGTGAATAAAACCTATTTTAACGTATGTAACTACATTACTTGTAAAGGCAGACAATATTGAGAAAGAGCGCAAAAATGTTTCTAGTTAATCTTCCTTTGCTTCTCAACATTTCTTTCAATTATTATTTTTTTTTTATTTTCTATACCAAGAAAATATTAACAAGTGATACAAAGTTACTAAATAATTAATTTTCACTTGGAAATCATTTATCTTCCTTAATTTAGACATAATAACACTTTTCGTGATTCCCTTAGTTAATTCTGTCATTTTTAACTTTAGCGTGAGACAATAAATTTTTAAGTATAAAAGGTCTTTAAATAGTTAGATGGCAAAGAAAATCAGGATATCTTATCAAAAAAATTTAGCCACACATTATATTATTAAAATTTTACTTTGATTACATTTATTTCTGCAAAATAAAATGAAAAAATTGAGTTACCAAATTTCAGCACTGTTCCTTCCTTGAAAACTAAAAGCAGACTATATTTTTCAAAAAAAATGATCCTGATTATGAAATTGGTTGTTTCGTTTTGTTGTTATTTTTTTTTTTTTTTACTTTAGCGACCTCTTACAGAAAAATAATCATTTGATTATAACATAAACAAAAGAAAGGAAAAACCTATTACAATCATATAGTTTTAGTATTATTTACATGGATTACAAAGTAATTTGACAATATAAAAAAAATAATAATAAATACATTAAATTAACAATCAGTGATGTATAATTCTTTAAACATTATTTTTTTTCTTTTTTTTTTTTTTTTTACAAAAAGAAATTACCAGAAGTTATTGTGCTTTATGATAAGACACTCATCCACTCTCCCCTCTACCTATCCAAAAATCAATTACTGTTTAGCTTTTATACCATATTAATTTGCTCTAATTATTAATATTTCAATTAAATTATTCATGTTTTATCTTTAAAAATGACATTGAGTTATTAAATCTATTAGTTATTCACCCAAAACATGCCAAAGTGAGTGAATAGCATACTTTATTAATCAATTATTACTACTGTTATTTTATCTTTTTATTTCTTTAAAGAATAGCATTGTTTTCCTGCAGAAATAATGCCAAGTAAACCAAGTGTCAATAACACTAGGTTACAATATATATATATATTGTAACGTTTTCCGTATTTCTAGGCCTCTATACGCATTATAAATGCGCGAGTTGATCAAGTTATGTAAAAGAAAAATAAATGTTCATTTATTTTATTTAAAAAAAAGAAGAACGTTTCACTATTATTCTAAAAACATAACTACCTTTCCTGATCAGTTCGGCCTAGAATTATTACTGAGCACAATTGTGAGCTGGATCAGTTTTTAATTTCTACATGAGGGAGCCAGAGTCGTTAGACCCACTCCCGTTAAGTAAACATATTGTAAATCATAAAGTAATAATTATACGATCTGGATTAGACCCACTCCCGTTAAGTAGAAGATATTCCCTTTTGACTTAATTAAGAAAAATAAATCTATTTAGCAAAGGTAATTTGTATACTAATAAATTTAAATAATTAAATATAAAACTTAAACATCATAACATTAATTTTATACACATACAATGAAAGTTAAGCTAATAATAAAGATTTATTCTAGCCCATCAAACATTTAATATTTAAGATTAAGACAAAATTATAATATTGGAAAGTATTGTGCATATGAATTTAATAATTTGATTCAAATATTGAAGTAATCACTAGTTGGTGTCTTATTTTTCCGTGGTAACAGTTTAGTTCACTTCTCAGTTCGCAAATCTTTCGATCCAAAAAAAATTATGGGATAACATTTTATTCAAATCTCTATTTATAAAGCTTTATGTAAAAGTTATGGCCATTAACTTACTGGTAAGTTGATATTTAAATAGGTCATTGATCCTCTGATGTCCAATTCAGTCAGTGGGTAGTCCGCAGTAGTTGTTTTTTTAGTTTCACTTCTTCCAAATCTCCGATCAAATTTAGGTAGAGCCAGATGACGATCTAGGTGACTTTTCTCAAGAGAAAGTGTTGGCAAACAATAGAGTTCTACTCACTCATGGCGAGTGATTTCAGTTCGTATCTAAGTGGACACATTTTATTAATATTTTTTTTGTATAAAAAAAAATATGAGGCAATTCAAATTACTCAACACTCTCTGGAACAACAAGACAAAAGACACTTTTCAAATCTGTCGGCTCCTTTTATATTCCCAGATCCTTTTTAGAAGTTCTGAGCATATTCCTTTTTACCTTTTGTTCTATTTTATAAACTTCTACATTATTCTCCTTTTTTTATTACAAAGTCTGTTTTCTCATTAAGAATTTCTGCCATTTTTAATTACTATCAGAAAGTTGGACTTTCTGATAGCAATCTTTTACCTTTGGAATTTTCTTTCACTATTTGAATCAATTATTCAGTATGCGCTTTCCAACATTGAATTTATTTTAGTTAAAATGTTATTTATTTTAATTTATTTTATTAAAAAAAAAAAAAAATTAATGTTCACTGTACATTTTTCTTAAAACAACATTATATTACAAAAAAAAAATTAAGGATCAGGTTCTCTCTTTTTTTTATTTAAATGATACACAATATTAAATAGTAATTTGTACCATATATATAAATAAATGGCACAATACCACTGGGGCAGGGGAACGAGAATAAAAATAGAGGTTTGAACTAATTTTATTCTTAATAAGTCTTTATGGAGTACTTCTAACCCACATCCTAGTCTTATATGGTTTCAGTGACCTAGCATTATAGGTACCCCTTTCTCCTTCACCATTCTCTAAAGTGAAAGCATTTGGACCATCCTGTCGGCTGACTTGGTAAGGTCCCTCGTACAAATTTTGGAACTTTTTCAAAATATGCTTCCCAGTTTGGCTTACAGGGTTCGTTTTGACCCACAATGTATCCCCTGTTTTAAACTTATCAGTCAAGCCTCCTTTCCGTCAAGTCCAGAGCTTGGTGCAGTGTTCCAATTTTTTTCTTGCTTTTTTGTGATCTCTCCCTTTATCAATGTTTTCTGGACTAGCGGGTGACTTGCATTTATACAATTGAGGTACCACTTGTCCGAATTGAAGTCTTAAAGGTTTAAATCCGGTAGATTCATTATGAGTCCAATTTATGAAATTTAACATCCTTGGGAGTTGTTTCACCCATCCTCTATGGTTGGATGCAGTATATACCCTGAAGAGGCATCCTAACTCTCTCATCACCCGCTTGCAAGGGTTTGATTGTGAATTTCATATGGATGACAATGTGTTTTACCTCCATCCTCTCTATCCACTGTTGCCAATCATATGATGTGAAAGGTGTACCATGGTCTGACAAAATAGCTTTTGGTTTGCCTACTCTTATAAAATATTGTACCTCAAGGGCTCATATGGCATTCCTAGTATTGGCCTGCATCACCAGCTATGCCGACACCCATTTTTAAAAAAAGTCATATTCTGCTAGTAGATATTTCATTTTCCCAAAAGCTGGCAATGGTCCATAGAAATCAATAGCCACCAGGTCATTGGGGTCTTTAGGGATGATAGGATTCAATGGACCTTGATATGACTTGTTTGCTGGTTTTTTCTGCTGACACATTTCACATGAGCTTACTATTCTGGTGACCTGTGCTCTCATATTCGGCCAATGGAACCATGTCCTCAATAAGCCTTCCACTTTATTTACACCATAGTGCCCATACAAATGATGGGTGTACTCAATAAGTCCTTCCTGTAAACTTTCTGCTATAATCATTTTCCAATGATCCTTTTGCAGGTCAGTGATATACCACAGTATCCTTTCTTTCAGGCGGTATCTCTCACCAGCGTTAGTGTCTGCTGTTTCTCCCACTTCATCTTTGTCTTCTAGTTGGTCAATAATTTTCTTGTAGGTAGGGCTTTGCCATTGTACCTTTCCTAAATGTCTCAATCCTTCTTCTACTACAGTGCCTGTTTCTAATTGTACACTTGCCAAACAGATATCTTCCATATGCAGATGGTCCTGGGTATCAGGAACAATATTCGAGCTCAATGTGTCAGCTACTTCACTTTCAGTGCCCTTACAATACTGGATGGAATAATTGAACCCCTGGAGAAAAAGGCTCCATCAGATTAGCCTACTATTTGTTAAATAACTGTGATTTAAGAATTCCAGGCTCTTATGATCTGTCCTAACAATTGTTTCTGATCCTATCAAGAATTGGCAGAACTTATGAAATGTCCACACCACAGCCAAAGCCTCTTTCTCTGTTACACAGTAATTAATCTCTGCACCTCTCAATGGTCTGCTGACAAAATAAATTACACTCAAGGTACCATCCTCTTGAGCTTGCATAAGAGCTGCACCTAACCCATACTCACTACTGTCTACCTGAACAATAAATGGTTTTTTTAGGTCAGGGTAAACCAACATCACTTGGCTAAGGAATTTCTCTTTAATAATCCTAAAATTGGTCTCGTGCTCTTCCATCCATTTCCATGATGTTCTCTTACGTAATAATTGCAGCAGAGGCTCCATGTCTGAAGCAAAGTTTTTGTAAAATTTATTGTAGAAATTACACAGCCCCATAAATGATCTCACATGTTTTGGTGTTTGAGGGGCTGGGAAATCTTGTATTGCCTGGATTTTGTCCAGGTGTGGTCTGATTCCATTAGCATTAATTAAGTGCCCTAAGAAATTCACTTCTTCCACTGCTAAACAGCTTTTTTGTAAATTAATGTGAATATCTTTCATATTGCACTTTTGTAGAAACAACTTGAGGTGTTGTAAGTGCTCCTGAGAGTTATTGGATGCAATAATCACATCATCCATGTAGATAGTGATTAACTTTTTGATCTCAGGGGACAGCACACGGTCAAGACATTTTAGCAGGCCTGCTCCACTATTCTTGAGACCAAAAGGCATTCTGTTAAATTGGTACGATATACCATTATATCAAAATGCTGTGTACTTCCAGTCAGCAGGGTGTAACTTGATCTGCCAATAGCTGGCAGTCAGATCTAATATGGAAAATATCTTTTTTTTCTGGAATTTATTTACCAACTCATTAATTGGAGGTGGAACATTTTGATCTGGCCATGTAATCTTGTTCAATTGCCTGGCATCCAAACACAGTCTTAAGGCTCCATCCTTTTTTTTACAACCACCAATCGGTTATTACATGCTGACGAACCCTTAGTGATAATATCCCACTCATCCATTTTAGCTAATTCTCTCTCTACCTCAGCTCTTTATTGGTGTGGCACTGGGTATGATCTTGCCTGGTATGGTGTACTTTCAGCGACCTTGATCCTGTGCTCATACTCTTTAACAACCCCGGGTTTATCTGATAAATTTGATTTATATTCAATTAGAACTTTTTTTAGGTCCTCTTTCCATCCTTCCCTCACTTCATTTATTATCTCATCAATATGTGCCTCTATTGAAGGCTGTTCTATCTCAACCTCCATATTACATACATTTTGCTGGTTCATTCTCATCTGCGACCCAAACTCCACTTCTACCCCATTGCAGATAACCTTTTCATCTTTATAATTGATCATGCACCCAGTTTTGTGCATAAAATCAGACCCCAACATGGCTTCATGTACCAACCCTTTTAGAATTAATAGCATGTGGTGCATAATTTTATCCCCTATTTTAATTTGCACCCAAACTTGTTTCAAGCCCAATTGTGCCTTTTTGTTATTTGCCAATGTTATTTGCATACTTTTCACTGGTAGAATTGGTATCTCTATGGGTTGGCTCCACATGTGTTCATACATTGTTTCCGACATTACTGTTATCTGGCTGCCAGAATCCCACAATGTCTCTATCTTGACATCGTTCATTTGCAAAACAACCTTTCGGCATTCTTGAGACATGTACTTAATCGATTCACCATCCCACTCACAAATAAGATTATCTATCCTCTTTTCTTCTGTTGTTCTACTGATCACTTTATTTCTTCTCTTTTTCCTCATTTTTTTTACTGGTTCTTTTATTTCTTCTTTTAATTCTTTGACCATCTCTGCCGTTTCTTTTTTTATATCTTCTTTGAATTCCATCATGCATTCGTATAATAGTTTTCTTATTAAGAGTTCCATGCCCTCTTTTCATTCTTTCTCCCCTTCTGCCATATTTTGTATATTTTTATTACTTCTCAAGTTCATATATGGCCGTGTTGCTTATTTTTGCTATAGTAAACAAAATCTTAACTTTATCAATTGTTACGATTTAAATTCAATATTTTATTTTGCTTTGTTAATAAATTCATTCATGGACACCCCTCTCTTTTATCACCATATAATTTCCCATCCCTGTCTACCTTTACTGTCATTACTAGCCTTTGATCAATTTTATTATTTAATTTATCTGCTAAAATTTTGTTTCAATATAAACTTATAGATGAAATACACAGGCTTATATATACCTGTGTCTATATATATAATAGACAGGGTACGAGCACAGACTTTCACATGACCCACCACTCTCCACACTATCTCATAACACTGATACACCTGAACACACATATGTCGAAAAGACAACAATCTCAGCCTAAGGGTGGCCTTTGAGCATTCCATCATCAGATTTTCAATTGGATGGACAGTTGAAGAGTTGGGGTGTGGAGTACATTGAAGCCTGTCCATTAAGGAGGAGGATTTGCTATCTTAATATATATCTGAGCACTTGTAGCATATATGTGTAGAGATGGTAATCTGGACCAACTGATGATTGCTGGTTTAGCATGAAATACGTATATTGGTGATTATTTATCTTTTCGACATATGTGTGTTCAGGTGTATCAGTGTTATGAGATAGTGTGGAGAGTGGTGGGTCATGTGAAAGTCTGTGCTCGTACCCTGTCTATTAAATATAAACGTATTTAAAATCTTATATTCTTAAAAAAAACTTTCGTAATCATACGCAATAACTTTTTAGACTTGTGCACTATGTGGTTCATATTTATTTTCCGGCTACGGACATTAAATTCTCAATTTTATGCCATTTTTAAATTTTCTCAGGTCGTGTTTTTTTTTCTCCATAAGCCCGAGTTGGGCAAGCCATTGTAACATTTCCCGTATTTCTAGGCCTCTATACGCATTATAAATGTGCAAGTTGATCAAGTTATGTAAAAGAAAAATAAATGTTCATTTATTTTATTTAAAAAAAAAGAAGGTTTCATTATTATTCTAAAAACATAACTACCTTTCCTGATCAGCTCGGCCTAGAATTATTACCGAGTACAATTGTGAGCTGGATCAGTTTTTAATTTCTACATGAGGGCGCCAGAGTCGTTAGACCCACTGAGCCTGCATCGAACATATTGTAACTCATAAAGTAATAATTATATGATCTGGATTAAAATTCCCATTAAGTAGAAGATATTCCTTTTTGACTTAATTAAGAAAAATAAATCTATTTAGCAAAGGTAATTTGTATACTAATTTGAATTTAAATAACTAAATATAAAACTTAAATATCATAACATTAATTTTATACACGTACAATGAAAGTTAAGCTAATAATAAAGATTTATTCTAGCCCGTCAAACATTTAATATTTAAGATTAAGACAAAATTATAATATTGGAAAGTATTGTGCATATGAATTTAATAATTTGATTCAAATATTGAAGTAATCACTAGTTGGTGTCTTATTTTTCTGTGGTAATAGTTTAGTTCACTTCTCAGTTCGCAAATCTTTTGATCCAAAAAAATTATGGGATAACATTTCATTCAAATCTCTATTTATAAAGCTTTATGTAAAAGTTATGGCCATTAACTTACCGGTAAGTTGATATTTAAATAGGTCATTGATCCTCCGATGTCCAATTCAGTCAGTGGGTAGTCCGCAGTAGTTGTTTTTTTAGTTTCACTTCTTCCAAATCTCCGATCAAATTTAGGTAGAGCCAGATGACGATCTAGGTGACTTTTCTCGAGAGAAAGTGTCGGCAAACGATAGAGTTTTACTCACTCATGGCGAGTGATTTCAGTTCGTATCTAAGTGGAGACATCTTATTAATATTTTTTTTGTATAAAAAAAATACGAGGCACTTCAAATTGCTCAACACTCTCTGGAACAACAAGACAAAAGACACTTTTCAAATCTGTCGGCTCCTTTTATATTCCCAGATTCTTTTTAGAAGTTCTGCGCATATTCCTTTTTACCTTTTGTTCTATTTTATAAACTTCTACATTATTCTCCTTTTTTTTATTACAAAGTCTGTTTTCTCATTAAGAATTTCTGCCATTTTTAATTACTATCAGAAAGTCGGACTTTCTGATAGCAATCTTTTACCTTTGGAATTTTCTTTCACTATTTGAATCAATTATTCAGTATGCACTTTCCAACATTGAATTTATTTTAGTTAACTTATATTAAAAAAAAGAAAAATTAAACTTTCACTGTACGTTTTTCTTAAAACAACATTATATTACAAAAAAAAAATTAAGGATCGGGTTCTCTCTTTTTTTATTTAAATGATACACAATATTAAATAGTAATTTGTACCATATATATAAATAAATGGCACAATATATATATAATATTGCATAAAACTAAAATCATTATTTATTACAGTATATATATATATATATATATACTGTAACAGAACCAAAATGTGCAATGGAAAATAATAACTTTAATTTGTTTCTTTATTGCATTGCCTTAATTAATTAATCAATCCTTTCTTATAAAATCTTTAATTTTTTGTACAATGCTTAACATTCATCAACATCGACAAAGATTAAAATTAAGGTGTTAAAAGATTTCAATTATTTTATTAATGTTCATGTATTTGAGGGGATATACAGGTGATAAATATTTTTGTATATTTTTATGAATATATATATATATGGATTTTATAGGATTTATATAATTTATATATAGTTGTGTAATTTATATTTATATATATGTGTATATATTTATAGTTCTGAAGAAGATTGCAGGGGCAATCGAAACTGTCGATGTTGATGAATGTTAAGCATTGTACAAAAAATTAAAGATTTTATAAGAAAGGATTGAAAATAATAACTTTAATATAGCCTGCATAAAAATATAACCCAGTTATTGGTTGCTATTTGTAACAGAATAAAAATGTAAATAAAAAAAACAATCCTAATTTTATAATGCCCATGAATAATAATGTCATTCAAAACAGACTGAAATAATAAACTAAACTAAATGAATACCAATCAATAAATAATAATTTAGTAATTAATATAATTCTTTATCTAATCATCTATCTGAACATCAATTATACATAAATAAGACAGTGCTGATAATCTTTATTATAGCATCACGGGTTCAAACAGCATTTAGAATAAACAGAAAATAAACAAAATTATCATTTTAATTACTCTAAATTTAAACCTTACTTAAAATATATTAAAATGAAGCAATTAAACTAAGTATCATTGTCTCAGAAAAAATTATATATACTTAAGACATATTTCACTTATAATCAAATGAAAATAATAATAAATCATTAAACAACTAAACTCTAATATAGCTAATGATTGAAACATTATTTATACTAATACAAACTTATACTAAAATTTAATGATGTTTATAATGAAATAAAAAATAATTTATGAATGACTGAAATAATAACTTTAGTATCTCCTACAATATCCATAATATTTAAATAAATATATTACCCAATAATTAATGTAAATACTAATTAAATCAAATTATAAATAATATTGACTCAGCCATGCTATACTCTTATATTAATATACTTTTACTAATTAAGTTATTTAGTAATAAGATAAAATACTTAATAGTGATGCAATATCAATGAACTTATTAGATAATCTTAAATCTTTAATGTCCAATCATACCAGTATATAAAAGAAATAGTAGATTTCTATATGATATTTATTCAAGTACAATTAACAAATGACATTAATTTATTTTTAATTTTATGTGGCTAGATTATTAAGACTTTATGATATAACAAGCAAAACATATCAAAAAAATCATTAGCATTTATTATAATCAAGTATGAATTATTAAAATTTAATAATTAAACTGAATTTATGATCTACACCAAATAAATTTAAATATAATTAAAGCAAACCATCGTGACTTGTAACAGAATAAAATATATTACTATTAGCTTTATAATTGAATAAGATTAAGGTCTTATTGGCTAGCTACTAACTTAATACAAAACTTATCGAATCAATAACAATTTAGATAAAACCTGCAAATATTTGATTACAATTATATTTATCTTCAATAAATATTTACAATTATATTTATCTTCAATAAATATTTGTTATTTTTAATTAAAAAAATTGTTACAATAACTTTTAATTATTCATTAAATATTTAATAATATCAAATCTATTAATTTATTATCATATAAATCCTATATTTAATCAGATAACAATTACTGAATTCAACACAAAGAAAATAATAAATATAGTTATATTTTTCAATCTTGAGATTTGATTTCCAGATTATTTTATGGTTATCTCAAATAAATTGTGATATAGTTAATATATATATATATTACCCCACTCAAATACTATTAATTAATGAACTTGTATTACAAAATTGAATAATAATAACCAAACAAGTTTATTTGTTTTGATTAATTCAAAATGTAATAATAAATGAATATTGATTAAATAAAAAAATATAAATGGTGAAAAAATCATAAACATTTAATATATATACCTATGATGTGATTATGTCGTACATGACATATTATCAATTGACATTATCTTTATATTTAAATAGGTGATTGCACATCAATATCTGCCTATTGGATAATAAATGCAAATCACATGTTTATGTAATACAAATATGTTGTGGAACATGTATACTTTCCAATATAAAAGAGAGTTCAAGTTATATTGTCTTTTATATACTTCATGTAAAAATATAGTTAATTGAAAAAAAAAATAGCTATAAAAGGAATCTACTTATTTGTTAATATAAATTTAAGAAAACAAAGTAAATACTTATTACAATATGATCCTTTTAAATTCCTAATATACATGATATACCTGAAATTAATTTATAATCAAGAAATAAAAAAATGAATATTTTAAATTAAAATAATAATTACTAGGCTGCAAAATTTAATTTAAAACTAAGGAAATTGTAACTCTTTTATATTTAGGTATGTAAATAGATTACTACTTAGCCTAAAATTATACTACTATTTATATCAATAAATACTAAACATTTTAAATGAGAGAAACACAAAAAGATAGCAATAATGATAAATATAAGCAAATGAACTGAGTAATAATCTTTAAATATAATATTTTTAAAATAGCACCACAATCCAATAATATGTTATTGTTCCAGAGAAGAAATAATCTCATGAGAACTATTACATTCAAAGCACATTTTGTCGATTTTGATATTTCATATATATATATCCACATGTTCCTTTCAAATAGAAATTATTTGGTCTATATTACTTTATAAGCACATAAGTACTAGTTTATATCCATGATGATATAAAGAGATATCTTTTTATTAATAAGTATTTATTTCAAAAATATTATGAATGAATAGACACAGCTACATTCATGATGATGTGATGGAAAATTGAACTGTTTTATATTCTATATAAAAATAATTAATCTGTTTAATAAAATTACATCAGCAGATGAATATGAGTTCTGTGCACATTTTAGCATTTATACTTCATCATTAAAATGTAAGTAACACCCATTTAGAAGATAGAAATATTCTGATGGTTTATAAAGCAATAAATCACTTTTGATTATTTTTCATTTTTACAATAAATTGTCACCCCTTATAAATCCTTGACACACTGTATGGTTTCTTTGTGAATACTGTTGCTTTTCATTCCATCATTTTGTCCAATTAACTATATACTTTTAAAATAAATAAAAAAGAAAATTATGCAAAGATATTTAGATATGCTTCTGTTGAGGCCAAAACAAGAAAGTTCTTCCTATTCAATTCTATTTATAACTTTTCCCATTAATGTCAGAGTAATTATAGCAATACTTTTTATTAACTCTTTAGCCAATTTCAAGCAGCATCTCTGAAATAAAATTTTTATTATACAACAAATAAAATAAATATTTAAGAATAATTATATACAACAAACATTTACAATTTCATAATACAAACACGATTCTTCCATTCTGACATAAACTAAACAATATATAATACATTCTCATTATACTATACTGGAAATATATTTTTATACATATTTTTCTAATACAATATATTTGAGACATTAGACATTTAATATTGTATTGATTGTAATTTATTATTGTGAATGTAGTAATGAACATACATATAATAGCAAAAGAATTATTTTATCCAAACTATATGCTTTATTAGTCACATATTTATTTTAAAATGAATAAAGTCAATACTTAATCTTATATAATACAATTAATAATAAACAATTTTTGTATCAATATTATTACTGTCATAGCACCACAGTTCAATGCTTCATAGGATAATATATCTACCATCAAACAAAAAATAGGACACATTTTACCACATACTGCAACTCATCTCAAACTTCAATAGGTACAATATATATATATATATATATATATCAAAAGCAATGCTTCATAGGATAATATCTCAAACTTCAATAGGTACAATATATATATATCAAAAGCAATCAACACTTAATTCCATAACAACAACAATCAAGAATTTCCGGCAGTTGTCAAGGCAACCTCCTTAAAGGTAAAACCCCTAGATACTAATGATTGCAACTTGACCACTTAGATTGAAATTATTATATACATATATAACAATTAAGAGGAAAAAAATAAGCTTATGAGGTTAAAGAGTGTAAACAGATTTGATAATTATTAAATGAGATTGTATGAAAGTATTTTTTGTATCTTTTTCTGTTTTAAAAATGAGAACTAGTTTAAAAAAATTCAGGTGCGGCAACTCTGAGCATCTTTTCACATACTAAGTACAACTTTTTTTTTTCCTCATATGTCATAGCATTGGCCAGGACGCGAACCCACACCTGTCTGCAACCAACTACTTGCTTGCAAGGCAAGTACGATGACATCTCTGCTAACAACACTTGACAAAGTACAACTTTGTTTTTGTATTTTCATTAAGTTTACTTTTTTTACATTTTATAAGAAACATATAAGTTACTTGCTTATATTGTTTTATTTCTATTTTGCACTGTTATTTTAAAATTTGTTTGACTTACTTTTTTAAATGTTTTAAATTTAATCTATCTTGGAGGTAGTTGTGGCAATATTAGGATAATGTTGATAAATCGATTACAGGCATGTCAGCATTAAAACACCATTTCACATTAAAACAGGCAAAACTCTCTATACAGTAGTGCCACTCAGCACAAACCAGAGTAATCAAGGGATGCCAGAAGTTTTGCGCATAAAATCCTTATCTAGTGCCTACTCATCCAATATCTCCAGACTAGTTTCTAGCTTGTGGCTTTTGTCAGTGAGAAGCTTTTGATCTGAGAGCACTGCATCTAGATCTGAAGATCCAATGCAACCCTCCAGCAGCCAACTTTTATCTTTACTTAACTACAAAACTATGAGTCTCAAATTGAAAACAATAATATTTTCAATCCAAGCTCATTAGCTTATATAATCATATAGGTTTGAACTCAGTTCAGTAACCATATATTTTGGTGTCTTTGGTTCTTTAATAACCATAGCCATCACTATCTTTTAGGCATTGGTGTTAAACCACTAAACATCATGTGATCATCATTTCGTGTGCTTGCTCATAACTGTTATTAAAACAGGAAAAAACTCTCCATACAGTAATGCCACTCAGTGCAAGCCAGAAGGTTTGTGTATAAAATCCCTATCTAGTGCCTACTCATCCAATATCCCCAGACTAGTTTCTAGCTTGTCACTTTGATCAGTGAGACAAGCCTTCTGGCATCCATTGATTACTCTGGCTTGCACTGAGTGGCACTATTGTATGGAGAGTTTCGTCTGTTTTTATAGAAGTTATGAGCAAGCATAAGAAATGGTGGTCATGTGATGTTTAGTGGTTTAACACCAATCCTGCCTAATAGGATAGTGGTGGCTATGGTTATTGAAGAACCAAAAACATCAAAATGTATGGGTATAGTTCTGACCTATATGACTATATAAGCTAATGAGATTGGATTGAAAATATTAGTGTTTCCAATTTTAGACTCATAGTTTTGTAGTTAGGTAGAGATAAAAGGTGACTACTGGAGGGTTGCATTGGATTCTAAGATCTAGGTGCAGTGCTCTCAGATCCAAAGCTCCTCATGGATGAAAGCCATAAGCAAAAAACTAGTCTGGGGATATTTGATGAGTAGGCACTAGATAGGTATTTTATGCACAAGCCTTCTAGTATCCATTGAATAATATGGCTTGAACTGAGTGGCATTACTGTATTGAGAGTTTTGCCTGTTTTAATAACAGTTAGGAGCAAGCATAAGAGATGGTGATCATGTGACAATTTCATATTGAATACAAAAAAGTAACATATAATGATCTCATGTATTATGATAATTTTTTTTTGACCAGATATAAAAAACAAAATGATGTTATATGAATACTAGGAAAATATTTAAAAAAATTTCGAATAATGCTATATATTAACTCTCTATATATACCTCTCTATATATACCCAATACTTTATGTTATTGCAAAGGAAATAAAAATTTAAAGATGTCCTTTGAAAACTGAAAGTGTATAATATATGAACTTAAATTGATAAAAAATCAAGTCATATGACCTAATTTTAATAAAGCTCCTATTTACAAATGTTATATATAGAGTAAGTTAAAAACAAACTCTTATGAAGCTTCAAAAATACCCTCAACCTCAGACCGCGGTTTCTGCCTCTAGCGTCATCAGTGAGGTGCTAGGGAATAAAAATACTAGAACTAGTCCAGCATTTTATCAATGCCTAACTATTGAGAAGAAAATCTGAAACTTTCAGACATTTAAATGTCCAAAAATCCAGCTATCTAACTCAAATAGCCGTATGTGGTGTATCTGAACTTAGTTCAGTCACATACAGCTATTTGAGTTAGATAGCTGGATTTTTGGACATTTAAATGTCTGAAAGTTTCAGATTTTCTTCTCAATAGTTAGGCATTGATAAAATGCTGGACTAGTTCTAGTATTTTTATTCCCTAGCACCTCACTGATGATGCTAGAGGCAGAAACCGCGGTCTGAGGTTGAGGGTATTTTTGAAGCTTCATAAGAGTTTGTTTTTAACTTACTCTATATGAACTTAAAATATATATTGCACTGAAAAATTAACAAAGTTAGATAAATTGGACTATAATATTTTATAGCAGGAGAGACATAATATCTTGTTTCAGACAGAGAAAAAAAAGTACATTTTATTGATATTTTGAAGAATATTAAATATAGCCATGGCATTAACTTTTCCAATGACTATTATATTTTTCTCTGGAAATGACTCTTTTGCAACTATTTTTAGTGCTATTTTTCTGGTTTTCCATTCATTTGGTGGCAAAAATAAGAAAATATTGTTGATTTATTAAATAAACAAAGCCATAAGATCTTAGCATCACATAGAGAACTTTTTTTTACAAAGGAGCAAACAAATAGGCATGGCCTTTCCAGAGTATTATTGATTGGTAGTTTTTAATTTTTTCCTTATCGGCTTGAATCTCCACTGCTTTGCAATTGCATTTTACAGGATTGGTTGAAAAGTTTGTTTTCTTTTTAAAATTATGTAAAAACTATAAGCATGTTGTCAACAGAAATATGGGCATTCAATCCATCTTTAAAATTTCTTTTTAGTGCAATCTTTTCGATTGAAATTGGAAGAAATTTGAATTTTTATGAATTTTTTTTTAAACAGGCAGATTTAATTTTTTTCTATTTTGGACAATTTTCTAGTTTACACAAAGTAATAAAGGCAGAAAATTGTAATCGTCCTGATTATATAGTAAAAATGGATTAAAACACCCTGGTTATTCACATTTAAGGCCTATAATTTATTTATATGATTTATTAATTTGCATTTATATTGGTGTGTGTAGTATATAAATAATATAATATTAAAATCATTTATACTTTTTATTATACGGTATATAAATTATTATTCATGTGCACAGTAATTTTATGTCTTTGATATTAATAATTTATTATGTTTATATGGTGTATAATGATTTACATATATAGAGCAGTGCAATGGAAATTTTAAACTCTGATAATCAAATGTACAGAAAGGTTGTATAACAAGTAATGATATAATATTAAAATCATTTATGCACTTTATTATACAGTATATAAATTATTATTTATATGTACAGTAATTTTGTGTCTTTGATATTAATAATTTATTATGTTTATATGGTATGTAATGATGTATATATATATATATATATATATATATATAGCAGTGAAATGTAAATTTTAAAATCTCATAATCAAATGTACAGAAAGGTTGTATAACAAGTAATGGTTTACATATATAGAGCAGTGAAATGTAAATTTTAAAAACTGATAATCAAATGTACAGAAAGGTTGCAGTTGATAAAGCTTTCACAAAATTTACTGGGCATAGTACCATGTGAAAATATAAACACTTAAAACCAATATCTGAGAGATTTGAAATGATATTTGTGTAGTAGTAGTCACAATGGTTATGCATATACTACATGGAATTGTAGGCAGACAAAAAACATTCTGATTCTTGCCTATGCCTTGATACTGATGTGGTAGAGTCAATAGTTTTTCCACATCTTACATCACATTATTTTCATGTCTATAGCTAGCAATTGAGCTATATGCAAATAAATTATATCTTCACGAGACAATAAATATAACAAGATAGTATCACTGGTGTGCATAAAAAATATAAACATCACTGATATGCATCAAAAATATAAAATGAAGAGATGAAATTCATTTTATCAGTGATACAGATAGTAGCCTACAATTTCTAGTTTTAGATAGACAAGAAGCCAATTGCTATGATGACAAATGCATATCTATTTTCTGGAAATGATTTGTTTTGTATCTTTTATTAGAATGAATCTTTTTCTTTAGACACCTCCTTTGAGATTTGGTAACTTTTGAGGTACAAGATAAAAATGAAGAATTCTTATGCGAATACTTTTGGAGATTCTGAAGCTATGAATTATCTCAGGTAAAACATATATGGTTTGAAAGATAATTTTCTGAGGTATACAAAGAAATTATCACTGAAGATGTAATTTAAACTTAGTTAATGATAAATTAGAAATTATGATCAAACAATAAAGTAATAATTATGACGGATGTTGAAATTTCTTTTTATTTCTTATTTTTTAAATGATTATCACTATTTGTCTTAGACTTATTGTTTTCCTTTGTTTTTATAGTTTCTATTAATGTACATTTTTTTGCTTTACTATTATTAAAACTGAAGTTATTGTGAAAATTATGTCTCAGGTCAGTTTTTAAAAAATTCAATATGGCGCCTGAAGAATCAACAAGTTATGAGAGTGTTTGTGAATGTTTTTGAAAGTTTTCATTCTTTTTGTTAGATTTCAAAAATAAAAACATATATTATTTTTTGTTTATATACTTATGATTATTTTTCACAACATATTTAGTCAATATTTCTTTTAGAAGAATGATATCAGATCAGATTTTAATCAAAAATATTTATTTTTAGAAGATAATTCAAGGGAAATTAATAATATACTACCACAACTTATAATTTGCTGAAAGAGAACTCTTTTATATTGTAAGAAACAAATTTAATATTTGTCATTTAAAAAAATTATAAATACAATTTTAAAATTTAAATAAAATTCTGTTATCTTTAAATAATCATATTCATTTGAACTTTACAAACTAAATTAAAACAATTCTGATTTTTTAAACTTAATGATTTTACCAGTAATGTGATAATCTTCCAATAAAAATTAATTGATCTTTATAAATCTTATTATATATTTCAGTTGTAGACTTTTTAAAAAATATATGCTAAATTAAAATAATGATTTCAAAAATTATTTTCACCTATAAATGTATATTTCAATAAATAATTCAAATTGCTGAAATTATAATAAAGAATAAAGATAAATTTGATCAAATTAAAGGTTGGAAATTTAATCCAATGACTGTTTAGAGATTTTTAAAATGCAGAATTAAACTATGGATATTCATTTCATTTTATCAACATTCATTTGCCAGTTACATACAGCATCCTATATAAGTGGGGGGGAAATTGACAATATGTGTTAGCTAAAAATATTTTTGGTAATTGATAAAATAATATCAAATTAATATAACTTTACTATTTTCAATAAAAATATAAAACTTTACATGCTTTACCTATGGTTATATCTCACCTTGCTTTCAAATAATGGATTAGTTCAGATTCCTTTCTTAACCTGATTGGATTGAGCATTTATTGTACCTAATCAACACATATCAATAAAGATAATCACAGCGAATAAAAAGAACATGCCAATAGATAATGATGTTCACTGAATCCAAATGTTTCTGTTAAGATTTAGGATCTGGCAATAAATAGTCAGCTTTTTTGAAGGTAGAGAGAGAATGACTGCCAAATCTGAAAGATGGTATATGTTCTCTAGAAATATCTGTCAAACCTGAAAGACAGTATACATTCTTCAGAGAACAAATGTTAAACCTGAATAACAGAAGCCTAGTTCTCCATATACAGTTGAAGAAAACTCCTGCAAATCTAAACAGCAATGATTGTTCTCCAGACTATAGCTATCAAGCTAACTAGCAACACAGTGAGGTTCAAGTCCATGTTTAGGATCAGAAGCTGCCAGAACCAAAACTGACTCGAGGCAAGCTGTAATTATAGCTGGAAGAGTCACCATACCTATTCACAAGGCAGGCTGCCAAGTACAGCTGGAAGTGGGTAAAGAAATCTATAAGGCCACATAATGTCTCTTCTTCAATAGTTCACAGTAGAACTAGTAGCTGTACCCTATTAGACAATAGCAGATGGAGTATTGCCATCATTACGTAATCTGTAAATATATTAGAAATTGATTGTAAGTTTGCATCTACATATTACTAATATATTATTAAAACATATTTATACTCGCTTGTGCTTTTATGTATAATCGTGATTAAACACAACACCTACATACACTACAAGTTCCTTCAATTAAAATTAAAATGTTGAGGGATATAAATATAATTACCACAATCAAATTTATTTATAATTTTTTAGTTATACATATATACACACGCTCGCACAAACATAACAGTTTTATCACTTTATTTTATAGCAATCTACAATTTTGAAATTTTTATATAATGCTATATATGCACTTTGTGTATAAAATATATTATTTGTAAGAAAGGAGTTTACATTTTTTACAAACAATAGAAGTGGTAAATCAAGTACAACTTTTAAATATTTTTACCATTTCCATTTTAAATAAAATGAGTCAATCTTAAAAAGGAAAAAAAAAATCCCGCCCAATTTAAGTTTAGCAATTAACATGCAGGAAGTTAAATAATAAACCTGGCAATTAACAAAAGTTTTACAGTTCTTGTTCATGAATATTTTTTATTGATTTTTCAGAGAAAATAGTAGAGTAGTGGTTTAGTAAATTAAATTTAAGCTTTATTTGTTTTATGAACAATCTCTTAAAGTATATATATATATTTAATAAAAACACCCAATTACTTCTCTATAAAACTGCTTTAATATTTCAACCAGCAGACTAGTTTTCATCAGAAAGCACAGAATTTAAACGCTAAAACATTACAAACAGTTACGCATCACACAACAAAGCTAATTCCTACAGGCTAAAAACCTTTAAAAAACTTTGTGTAAAAAAATATATATATTTACAAAACTTTGTATAAAAAAACTTTGTATAAAAAATACAAAAAAAATTCTTTCACAAAAATCTAATTTTAAAAAACTAAAACCATACATATATCAAAAACAATAAAAATATATTGTTATATATGTGCACTCCCAAAAAAAACTGTATATATATTGTACTATATGTATTTTATTATATACATATATATCTTAGACATATATATATACATTTCACTTCAAGCTAGTTTACCTATAAAATAATTAATTATCTAGGAAACAAAAAAACAAATCCCTAGGAAACTAGGTAATTCAAGAATGTGATAGTACCTATATTCATATTGAAGACATGAGGTTGTAATGTCTTAAATTTAAAAATAAAAAAACCCTCTCCTTCTGTTTTCTTTCTCTCATGGATGAAATTATCTTCCAATATAACCATTCTTAAATCATCAAGCGAGTGATCAGGTAAATTGAAATGTTTAGAAACTGGTCTATCTTCATTTTTATGTAAAACATCAAACCTATCATTGTCATTCTAATATGTATACTGTTTGCTGACTCACCTATGTAGTGTCTCAAGCATCTATTATATTCTAATAAATATATCAAGTTCATACTTTTACAATTGTTATAGTTGGGGATATACCATTTAAAGCCATGAATGGTATCTCCCTGAACCATCTTTGTAACAATAATATGTTTGCAGTTTTATAGAGAAGTAATTGTATGTTTTTATTATGTTTTTATTTTTCCTTTAGTTAGTTCCTACAGTTAGTTTTTATATATTGTAATGGTTAGCTAAGAATCTACACATGATGTCAATTTCAATCACCAGAAGGCACCACCAGATTTACTATTTAAAATTTTCTATTTATGCTTGTAAATAATAGATATCTTCTCAGTAAAATCATTTATCATTGAATATTCAACAAATTGATATCTATGGGACATTTAAGTTTAGTAATGAAAATATCCAACCATAAACCCACAGAGTCCTCAATCATTACCAGTACTTCATTATATCCCCCAAGATTGTGGATAACCTTGAGACTCCTTTGAATATTTTGATGACCATTAATCTAGTGATAAGTAATAAATAACCCCTAGGTTAAAATAAATCAATAATAAACATTTACTACAAACTAAATTTTTTTTAACGTTGCTACCCAAGCATTCTTGGAATCATTTTGTACAAATATTTTTATTATTTGAATTTGCTGAACTCTATAATGCAATGAAATAATATATACATCACAAGCAATAACTCTTTTAAGTATAAAAAGAGGCATGAAAGTCATATTCTATGTATGGTTTAATATATATATATATATATATATATATATATATATATATATATATATAAACATTACAAGCATAAAGCTAAACTAGTCAATATAAAATCAAAACTACCCCAAATCCAAAATTAAACGAGACCAGCATAAAAATAATATTAAAACACAACCTAAATTTTCACTGCTACAAGCAGACTTCTCAAGTGTAAATAACTACCAAAAACCACACAATATATATAATATTAAAAACTACCCACAAATCCATTCATTTCCCATCCACTCTTAATATTAAAAGAACTCCTAAATAAGTTAATTGCTTCAGAATAATAAATTTTCAATAATAAAGACTCTTTAATTCTTCTTTTGATTTCATTTCTCTCAAAGAAGACAACCTTAGCTTCATCAAAATCAATAGTGTGGCCTGTATCTTTTTCATGGACATATAAAGCAGAACTAAGATATCTATTTTTAACTCTACTTTTATGAACCTTTATTCTTTTATTTAAACTCAAACTACTCTGACCTATGTAAACCTTCTTACAAATAAACAAGGGATAAAATACACTACACCAGGAATAGTCTTTCTATCAAAAATTTCTTTTGTATTATTTAATAAATTATTCAATGTAACACCCCTTCTTCAAGCAATTTTCTTATTTCCAAACAATTTACTATTTCTATACACAATTTTATAAGAAGACAATTTAAATGGCAAAGAAATAAAATCATATTTTTCTTTAATCTTTACGTTCTTACAAATATTACTATTAAATAAAATACTTTTAACAAATTTATCAGAGTATCCAACACTCAAGTAATCTTTATAAAATTGATATTTCTGAAACAAAGCTACCCCACTAGAATTATTTAATTTAATATTCCTATGACAATAATTCCTTAAAGCAGCTACTTTATGAGATACAGACTGATAGCTATCAGGTTTAATTATAGGTCTTAATTCTTTACTTTTAACTAAATGACTGCACAATAAACAATTAGTTTCTACATTTCTAATCACCAAAAAATCTAAAAATTTTAACTTACCAAAATCTAACCCCCCTCCTTCTAACACAAATTTTATAGAAGGATCAAAACAATTAAACTCATATACAAATTCCTTCAATTTATCATTCTCAGCTACAAATAAACAATCATCAACATATCTGACAAATAATTTTACATATAAACAATTCTTTTTAATAATAATTTCCTCTTCCATATAACTAATATAAATAAAGGTTCATAAAAGTAGAGTTAAAATAGATATCTTAGTTCTGCTTTGTATGTCCATAAAAAGATACAGGCCACACTATTGATTTTGATGAAACTAAGGTTGTCTTTTTTGAGAGAAATGAAATCAAAAGAAGAATTAAAGAGTCTTTATTATTGAAAATTTATTATTCTGAAGCAATTAACTTATTTGAGAGTTCTTTTAATATTAAGGGTGGATGGGAAATGAATGGATTTGTGGGTAGTTTTTAATATTATATATATTGTGTGGTTTTTGGTAGTTCTTTACACTTGAGAAGTCTGCTTGTAGCAGTGAAACCTTAGGTTGTGTTTTAATATTATTTTTATGCTGGTCTGGTTTAATTTTGGATTTGGGGTAGTTTTGATATATATATATATATATATATATATATATATATGTATATATATATATATATATATATATATATATATATATATATATATATATATATATATATATATATAGCAATAAAGGAAGTTATTCAACTTTTCAGGCAACAAGTTGCCAAATTTAAGACTCTAACCCCTCCCTTATCAAAGATTCAGATTGTGTGCATATTTTGCTGGAATTTACTTACCACATTGAGTAAATATTAGTAGCTTCTGATAGACATACTTTAGGTTATAGATAACTTAGAAGCTTTAGATGCTGATGAAAATGCATATTGTGAAATGTCCAAATTTAAAAGAGACAGCCCAGACCATTTATTAATATAGATTATAACAGGTCTAGGAATCAGTGTACAGGTCACGTTTAAAGAAGCATACAGAATAATCATTAATTGAAAAAACAAGTACTATATAGAGACCATAGTATTAATGTGGAAAATGGGAGATATGATCAAAATATTGCTCCTAATGGTTAAAAGCAGGATAATGCAAAATTATTTCATTTAAAAAATTTAGACTTGATAAGATTAAATTCATCTGTATGAACCTGTAACATCTCCAGTTGTCTTCTTTCTTTAATAATTGTGGCAAGAAAATTGTGTCAAAGGCAAAATTCTTATATGACAATTATAAAAATTACATAGGCCAAGAAAGAAGTGGAGTCACTTTCTATTCTCATGTTTTGAAAGTTTTTGCATAGCAGCATTGTTGTCTTGGTGAGGTTTTATCCTTCCACCCCTACTAGTTGTCCCAAAAAATCTATTTTCTCAGTAGCAATTGTGTTTTTTCTTAGATTTATTTTCATATTTTTATCATGACATTCTTTAAAAAACATTTTCAAATTCTGCAAGTGATCAGTTATATTTTCAATGCTATGACAATGTCATCTACATATAAGGTGACAGGTGCTTTTGATTTCATCAGTCAGAATCCTATTGAGACAACAAATCAAGCCAGAGACTCATTTTTTAAAATGCTTTCTATGGGAAGACATACTTTTTAAAGTTGTGGTAATATTAATTATAAAATTCCTTTTAAATGTTTATAAAGTTAAGCATTGTACAGATATAGTAATGCTTTTGTTGTGTTCAAATGTTAATCACTGAAGAAAAGAGATTATCTTGGGATGTAATTTGTGGCTTAATTATTTGTTAAAAGTAAAATGTAGTTCTGTTTCACAAAAATGTAAGCTGTGAATGGTGCTATAATATTTGACATTTTAGGTTTGATGATGGTGCTGTGATCACTATTTTTAATGGTTGTCTTAAAGCATTGTATATGTAAATTCTGGGTATGTGACCAGCTTCAGCAATTCTTTCTAAGAAGCTTCCATTTTAAATGTAATACTTAAAAAATTCCAAGAGATGTCAGTAGCATATGGACTCTTATAGAACATTGACTGTGATTGGCAATGCATTCTATTATTCTGATAAAGCTATCAAAGGAATTGTGATTTGTGATTGGATGATGCTATAAGTTCATTTCCCCTGTGACTAAATGCCACACAGAATTTGATTTTCAGTAATTATTAATGATTATGACAATATTTTTGTAAAGATTCATTGTTAAACTAAGAGGATTACATCACTAGGAGAATTGTCTTTGAAAACATTTTAGTTTTGAAAAAACAGCATAGAAACTATATGGTGAAAACTGGAAATTACCATGTAAAGCCATTAGAGACTAAAAAGAAAATCATTTTTGTAAAAGCTACAAGTGAAATTTTGACAACAATTATTAATTTATTAACTTTTAGAATTTTATTATAGACTAAAAAGAAATCATTTTGTAAAAACTACAGGTAGAAATTTTGACAACAATTATTAATTTATTAACTTTTAGAATTTTATGTTTTTTTGATGATAACCCTAATTCTAAGTATATCATATTTTAATAACATGATTGGATTTATGTTATTAAAATATGATATACTTAGAATTAGTTATCATCAAAAAACATAAAAATTCTAAAAGTTAATAAATTAATAATTGTTGTCAAAATTTCACTTGTAGTTTTTACAAAAATGATTTCTTTTTAGTCTCTAATAAAATTCTAAAAGTTAATAAATTAATAATTGTTGTCAAAATTTCACTTGTAGTTTTTACAAAAATGATTTTCTTTTTTAGTCTCTAATGGTTTTACATGGTAATTTCCAGTTTTCATCATATACTTTCTATGCTGTTTTTTCAAAAATAAAATGTTTTCAAAGACAATTCCTCCTAGTGATGTAATTTTAGTTTAACAATGAATCTTTACAAAAATATTGTCATAATCATTAATAATTACTGAAAATCAAATTCTGTGTGGCATTTAGTCACAGGGGAAATGAATTTATAGCATCATCCAATCACAAATCACAATTTCTTTCATAGCTTTATCAGAATAATAGAATGCATTGCCAATCACAGTCAATGGTCTATAAGAGTCCATATGCTGCTGACATCTCTTGGAATTTTTTTAAGTATTACATTTAAAATGGAAGCTTCTTAGAAAGAATTACTGAAGTTGGTCACATACCAGAATTTACATATACAATGCTTTAAGACAACATTAAAAATAGTGATCACAGCACCATCATCAAACCTAAAATGTCAAATATTATAGCACTATCACAGCTTACTTTTGTGAAACAGAACTACATTTTACTTTTAACAAATAATTAAGCACAAATTACATCCCAAGATAATCTCTTTTCTTCAGTGGATTAACATTTGAATACAACAAAAGCATTGCTACATCTGTACAATGCTTAACTTTATAAACATTTAAAAGGAATTTTATAATTAATATTACCACAACTTTAAAAAAGTATGTCTTCATAGAAAGCATTTTTAAAATGAGTCTCTGGCTTGATTTGTTGTCTCAATAGGATTCTGACTGATGAAATCAAAAGCACTGTTACCTTATATGTAGATGACATTGTCATAGCATTGAAAAATATAACTGATCACTTGCAGAATTTGAAAATGTTTTTTAAAGAATGTGATGATAAAAATATGAAAATAAATCTAAGAAAAAAACACAATTGCTACTGAGAAAATAGATTTTTTGGGACAACTAGTAGGGGTGGAAGGATAAAACCTCACCAAGACAACAATGCTGCTATGCAAAACTTTCCAAAACATGAGAATAGAAAGTGACTCCACTCTTTTCTTGGCCTATGTAATTTTATAATTGTTTTATAAGAATTTTGCCTTTGACACAATTTTCTTGCCACAATTATTAAAGAAAGAAGACAAATGGAGATGTTACAGGTTCATACAGATGAATTTAATCTTATCAAGTCTAAATTTTTAAATGAAATAATTTTGCATTATCCTGCTTTTAACCATTAGGAGCAATATTTTGATCATATCTCCCATTTTCCACATTAATACTATGGTCTCTATACAGTACTTGTCTTTTCAATTAATGATTATTCTGTATGCTTCTTTAAACGTGACCTGTACACTGATTCCTAGACCTGTTATAATTTATATTAATAAATGGTTTGGGCTGTCTCTTTTAAATTTGGGCATTTCACAATATGCATTTTCATCAGCATCTAAAGCTTCTAAGTTATCTATAACCTAAAGTATGTCTATCAGAAGCTACTATATTTACTCAATGTGGCAAGGTAAATTCCAGCAAAATATGCACAAATCTGAATTTTTGATAAGGGAAGGGGTTAGAGTCTTAAATTTGGCAACTTGTTGCCTGAAAAGTTGAATAACTTCCTTTATTGCTATATTATTATATATATATATATATATATATATATATATATATATATATATATATATATATATATATATATATATATATATATATATATATATATATATCAAAACTACCCCAAATCCAAAATTAAACCAGACCAGCATAAAAATAATATTAAAACACAACCAAAGGTTTCACTGCTACAAGCAGACTTCTCAAGTGTAAAGAACTACCAAAAACCACACAATATATATAATATTAAAAACTACCCACAAATCCATTCACTTCCCATCCACCCTTAATATTAAAAGAACTCTCAAATAAGTTAATTGCTTCAGAATAATAAATTTTCAATAATAAAGACTCTTTAATTCTTCTTTTGATTTCATTTCTCTCAAAAAAGACAACCTTAGTTTCATCAAAATCAATAGTGTGGCCTGTATCTTTTTATGGACATACAAAGCAGAACTAAGATATCTATTTTAACTCTACTTTTATGAACCTTTATTTATATTAGTTATATGGAAGAGGAAATTATTATTAAAAAGAATTGTTTATATGTAAAATTATTTGTCAGATATGTTGATGATTGTTTATTTGTAGCTGAGAATGATAAATTGAAG
Source organism: Epiperipatus broadwayi (assembly GCA_028023455.1). Classification (NCBI taxonomy): domain Eukaryota; kingdom Metazoa; phylum Onychophora; class Udeonychophora; order Euonychophora; family Peripatidae; genus Epiperipatus; species Epiperipatus broadwayi. Next base: position 243,974 of record JAQFVV010013113.1, read on the forward strand.
GAATTTGTATATGAGTTTAATTGTTTTGATCCTTCTATAAAATTTGTGTTAGAAGGAGGGGGGGTTAGATTTTGGTAAGTTAAAATTTTTAGATCTTTTGGTGATTAGAAATGTAGAAACTAATTGTTTATTGTGCAGTCATTTAGTTAAAAGTAAAGAATTAAGACCTATAATTAAACCTGATAGCTATCAGTCTGTATCTCATAAAGTAGCTGCTTTAAGGAATTATTGTCATAGGAATATTAAATTAAATAATTCTAGTGGGGTAGCTTGTTTCAGAAATATCAATTTTATAAAGATTACTTGAGTGTTGGATACTCTGATAAATTTGTTAAAAGTATTTTATTTAATAGTAATATTTGTAAGAACGTAAAGATTAAAGAAAAATATGATTTTATTTCTTTGCCATTTAAATTGTCTTCTTATAAAATTGTGTATAGAAATAGTAAATTGTTTGGAAATAAGAAAATTGCTTGAAGAAGGAGTGTTACATTGAATAATTTATTAAATAATACAAAGGAAATTTTTGATAGGAGGACTATTCCTGGTGTAGTATATTTTATCCCTTGTTTATTTGTAAGAAGGTTTACATAGGTCAGAGTAGTTTGAGTTTAAATAAAAGAATAAAGGTTCATAAAAGTAGAGTTAAAAATAGATATCTTAGTTCTGCTTTATATGTCCATGAAAAAGATACAGGCCACACTATTGATTTTGATGAAGCTAAGGTTGTCTTCTTTGAGAGAAATGAAATCAAAAGAAGAATTAAAGAGTCTTTATTATTGAAAATTTATTATTCTGAAGCAATTAACTTATTTAGGAGTTCTTTTAATATTAAGAGTGGATGGGAAGTGAATGGATTTGTGGGTAGTTTTTAATATTATATATATTGTGTGGTTTTTGGTAGTTATTTACACTTGAGAAGTCTGCTTGTAGCAGTGAAAATTTAGGTTGTGTTTTAATATTATTTTTATGCTGGTCTGGTTTAATTTTGGATTTGGGGTAGTTTTGATTTTATATTGACTAGTTTAGCTTTATGCTTGTAATGTTTATATATATATATATATATATATATATATATATATATATATTAAACCATACATAGAATATGACTTTCATGCCTCTTTTTATACTTAAAAGAGTTATTGCTTGTGATGTATATATTATTTCATTGCATTATAGAGTTCAACAAATTCAAATAATAAAAATATTTGTACAAAATGATTCCAAGAATGCTTGGGTAGCAACGTTAAAAAAAATTTCGTTTATAGTAAATGTTTATTATTGATTTATTTTAACCTAGGGGTTATTTATTACTTATCACTAGATCAATGGTCATCAAAATATTCAAAGGAGTCTCAAGGTTGTCCACAATCTTGGGGGATATAATGAAGTACTGGTAATGATTGAGGACTCTGTGGGTTTATGGTTGGATATTTTCATTACTAAACTTAAATGTCCCATAGATATCAGTTTGTTGAATATTCAATGATAAATGATTTTACTGAGAAGATATCTATTATTTACAAGCATAAATAGAAAATTTTAAATAGTAAATCTGGTGGTGCCTTCTGGTGATTGAAATTGACATCATGTGTAGATTCTTAGCTAACCATTACAATATATAAAAACTAACTGTAGGAACTAACTAAAGGAAAAATAAAAACATACAATTACTTCTCTATAAAGCTGCAAACATATTATTGTTACAAAGATGGTTCAGGGAGATACCATTCATGGCTTTAAATGGTATATCCCCAACTATAACAATTGTAAAAGTATGAACTTGATATATTTAATAGAATATAATAGATGCTTGAGACATTACATAGGTGAGTCAGCAAACAGTATACATATTAGAATGGCAATGATAGGTTTGATGTTTTACATAAAAATGAAGATAGACCAGTTTCTAAACATTTCAATTTACCTGATCACTCGTTTGATGATTTAAGAGTGGTTATATTGGAAGATAATTTTGTCCATGACAGAAAGAAAACAGAAGGAGAGGGGTTTTTTTATTTTTAAATTTAAGACATTACAACCTCATGTCTTCAATATGAATATAGGTACTATCACATCCTTGAATTACCTAGTTTCCTAAGGATTTGTTTTTTTTTGTTTCCTAGATAATTAATTATTTTATAGGTAAACTAGCTTGAAGTGAAATGTATATATATTTCTAAGGTATATATGTATATAATAAAATACATATAGTACAATATATATACAGTTTTTTTTGGGAGTGCACATATATAACAATATATTTTTATTGTTTTTGATTTATTTTAATATATGTATAGTTTTAGTTTTTTAAAATTAGATTTTTGTGAAAGAATTTTTTTTGTATTTTTTATACAAAGTTTTGTAAATATATATATTACACAAAGTTTTTTAAAGGTTTTAGCCTATAGGAATTAGCTTTGTTGTGTGATGCGTAACTGTTTGTAATGTTTTAGCGTTTAAATTCTGGAAATAGCCATTTTGCTGTGCTTTCTGATGAAAACCAGTCTGCTGGTTGAAATATTAAAGCAGTTTTATAGAGAAGTAATTGGGTGTTTTTATTAAATATATATATATACTTTAAGAGATTGTTCATAAAACAAATAAAGCTTAAATTTAATTTACTAAACCACTACTCTACTATTTTCTCTGAAAAATCAATAAAAAATATTCATGAACAAGAACTGTAAAACTTTTGTTAATTGCCAGGTTTATTATTTAACTTCCTGCATGTTAATTGCTAAACTTAAATTGGGCGGGATTTTTTTTTTCCTTTTTAAGATTGACTCATTTTATTTAAAATGGAAATGGTAAAAATATTTAAAAGTTGTACTTGATTTACCACTTCTATTGTTTGTAAAAAATATAAACTCCTTTCTTACAAATAATATATTTTATACACAAAGTGCATATATAGCATTATATAAAAATTTCAAAATTGTAGATTGCTATAAAATAAAGTGATAAAACTGTTATGTTTGTGCGAGCGTGTGTATATATGTATAACTAAAAAATTATAAATAAATTGATTGTGGTAATTATATTTATATCCCTCAACATTTTAATTTTAATTGAAGGAACTTGTGGTGTATGTAGGTGTTGTGTTTAATCACGATTATACATAAAAGCACAAGCGAGTATAAATATGTTTTAATAATATATTAGTAATATGTAGATGCAAACTTACAATCAATTTCTAATATATTTACAGATTACGTAATGATGGCAATACTCCATCTGCTATTGTCTAATAAGGTACAGCTACTAGTTCTACTGTGAACTATTGAAGAAGAGACATTATGTGGCCTTATAGATTTCTTTACCCACTTCCAGCTGTACTTGGCAGCCTGCCTTGTGAATAGGTATGGTGACTCTTCCAGCTATAATTACAGCTTGCCTCGAGTCAGTTTTGGTTCTGGCAGCTTCTGATCCTAAACATGGACTTGAACCTCACTGTGTTGCTAGTTAGCTTGATAGCTATAGTCTGGAGAACAATCATTGCTGTTTAGATTTGCAGGAGTTTTCTTCAACTGTATATGGAGAACTAGGCTTCTGTTATTCAGGTTTAACATTTGTTCTCTGAAGAATGTATACTGTCTTTCAGGTTTGACAGATATTTCTAGAGAACATATACCATCTTTCAGATTTGGCAGTCATTCTCTCTCTACCTTCAAAAAAGCTGACTATTTATTGCCAGATCCTAAATCTTAACAGAAACATTTGGATTCAGTGAACATCATTATCTATTGGCATGTTCTTTTTATTCGCTGTGATTATCTTTATTGATATGTGTTGATTAGGTACAATAAATGCTCAATCCAATCAGGTTAAGAAAGGAATCTGAACTAATCCATTATTTGAAAGCAAGGTGAGATATAACCATAGGTAAAGCATGTAAAGTTTTATATTTTTATTGAAAATAGTAAAGTTATATTAATTTGATATTATTTTATCAATTACCAAAAATATTTTTAGCTAACACATATTGTCAATTTCCCCCCACTTATATAGGATGCTGTATGTAACTGGCAAATGAATGTTGATAAAATGAAATGAATATCCATAGTTTAATTCTGCATTTTAAAAATCTCTAAACAGTCATTGGATTAAATTTCCAACCTTTAATTTGATCAAATTTATCTTTATTCTTTATTATAATTTCAGCAATTTGAATTATTTATTGAAATATACATTTATAGGTGAAAATAATTTTGAAATCATTATTTTAATTTAGCATATATTTTTTAAAAAGTCTACAACTGAAATATATAATAAGATTTATAAAGATCAATTAATTTTTATTGGAAGATTATCACATTACTGGTAAAATCATTAAGTTTAAAAAATCAGAATTGTTTTAATTTAGTTTGTAAAGTTCAAATGAATATGATTATTTAAAGATAACAGAATTTTATTTAAATTTTAAAATTGTATTTATAATTTTTTTAAATGACAAATATTAAATTTGTTTCTTACAATATAAAAGAGTTCTCTTTCAGCAAATTATAAGTTGTGGTAGTATATTATTAATTTCCCTTGAATTATCTTCTAAAAATAAATATTTTTGATTAAAATCTGATCTGATATCATTCTTCTAAAAGAAATATTGACTAAATATGTTGTGAAAAATAATCATAAGTATATAAACAAAAAATAATATATGTTTTTATTTTTGAAATCTAACAAAAGAATGAAAACTTTCAAAAACATTCACAAACACTCTCATAACTTGTTGATTCTTCAGGCGCCATATTGAATTTTTTAAAAACTGACCTGAGACATAATTTTCACAATAACTTCAGTTTTAATAATAGTAAAGCAAAAAAATGTACATTAATAGAAACTATAAAAACAAAGGAAAACAATAAGTCTAAGACAAATAGTGATAATCATTTAAAAAATAAGAAATAAAAAGAAATTTCAACATCCGTCATAATTATTACTTTATTGTTTGATCATAATTTCTAATTTATCATTAACTAAGTTTAAATTACATCTTCAGTGATAATTTCTTTGTATACCTCAGAAAATTATCTTTCAAACCATATATGTTTTATCTGAGATAATTCATAGCTTCAGAATCTCCAAAAGTATTCACATAAGAATTCTTCATTTTTATCTTGTACCTCAAAAGTTACCAAATCTCAAAGGAGGTGTCTAAAGAAAAAGATTCATTCTAATAAAAGATACAAAACAAATCATTTCCAGAAAATAGATATGCATTTGTCATCATAGCAATTGGCTTCTTGTCTATCTAAAACTAGAAATTGTAGGCTACTATCTGTATCACTGATAAAATGAATTTCATCTCTTCATTTTATATTTTTGATGCATATCAGTGATGTTTATATTTTTATGCACACCAGTGATACTATCTTGTTATATTTATTGTCTCATGAAGATATAATTTATTTGCATATAGCTCAATTGCTAGCTATAGACATGAAAATAATGTGATATAAGATAGTGGAAAAACTATTGACTCTACCACATCAGTATCAAGGCATAGGCAAGAATCAGAATGTTTTTGTCTGCCTACAATTCCATGTAGTATATGCATAACCATTGTGATCTACTACTACACAAATATCATTTCAAATCTCTCAGATATTGGTTTTAAGTGTTTATATTTTCACATGGTACTATGCCCAGTAAATTTTGTGAAAGCTTTATCAACTGCAACCTTTCTTGTACATTTGATTATCAGTTTTTAAAATTTACATTTCACTGCTCTATATATGTAAACCATTACTTGTTATACAACCTTTCTGTACATTTGATTTGAGATTTTAAAATTTACATTTCACTGCTATATATATATATATATATATATATATATATATATATATATTATATATATATATATATATATATATATATATATATATATATATCATTACATACCATATAAACATAATAAATTATTAATATCAAAGACATAAAATTACTGTACATATAAATAATAATTTATATACTGTATAATAAAGTGCATAAATGATTTTAATATTATATCATTACTTGTTATACAACCTTTCTGTACATTTGATTATCAGAGTTTAAAATTTCCATTTGCACTGCTCTATATATGTAAATCATTATACACCATATAAACATAATAAATTATTAATATCAAAGACATAAAATTACTGTGCACATGAATAATAATTTATATACCGTATAATTAAAAGTATAAATGATTTTAGTATTATATTATTTATATACTACACACACCAATATAAATGCAAATTAATAAATCATATAAATAAATTATAGGCCTTAAATGTGAATAACCAGGGTGTTTTAATCCATTTTTACTATATAATCAGGACGATTACAATTTTCTGCCTTTATTACTTTGTGTAAACTAGAAAATTGTCCAAAATAGAAAAAAATTAAATCTGCCTGTTTAAAAAAAAATTCATAAAAATTCAAATTTCTTCCAATTTCAATCAAAAAGATTGCACTAAAAAGAAATTTTAAAGACGGATCGAATGCCCATATTTCTGTTGACAACATGCTTATAGTTTTTACATAATTTTAAAAAGAAAACAAACTTTTCAACCAATCCTGTAAAATGCAATTGCAAAGCAGTGGAGATTCAAGCCGATAAGGAAAAAATTAAAAACTACCAATCAATAATACTCTGGAAAGGCCATGCCTATTTGTTTGCTCCTTTGTAAAAAAAGTTCTCTATGTGATGCTAAGATCTTATGGCTTTGTTTATTTAATGAAATCAACAATATTTTCTTATTTTTGCCACCAAATGAATGGAAAACCAGAAAAATAGCACTAAAAATAGTTGCAAAAGGAGTCATTTCCAGAGAAAAATATAATAGTCATTGGAAGGAAGTTAATGCCATGGCTATATTTAATATTCTTCAAAATATCAATAAAATGTACTTTTTTTTCTCTGTCTGAAACAAGATATTATGTCTCTCCTGCTATAAAATATTATAGTCCAATTTATCTAACTTTGTTAATTTTTCAGTGCAATATATATTTTAAGTTCATATAGAGAGTAAGTTAAAAACAAACTCTTATGAAGCTTCAAAAATACCCTCAACCTCAGACCATGGTTTTCTCCCTCTAGCATCATCAGTGAGGTGCTAGGGAATAAAAATACTAGGAACTAGTCCAGGATTTTATCAATGCCTAACTATTGAGAAAGAAAATCTGAAACTTTCAGACATTTAAATGTCCAAAAATCCAGCTATCTAGCTCAAATAGCTGTATGTGACTGGACTAAGTTCAGATACACCACCTACGGACTATTTGAGTTAGATAACTGGACCCCTGGACATTTACATGTCTGAAAGTTTCAGACTTTCTTCTCAATAGTTAGGCATTGATAAAATGCTGGATTAATTCTATTATTTTTATTCCTAGCACCTCACTGATGGCATTAAAGGCAGAAGCCCAGTGATCTGAGGTTGAGTATTTTGAAGCTTCATAAGAGTTGTTTTTTTTTTACTCTATATATAACATTTGTAAATAGGAGCTTTATTAAAATTAGGTCATATGACTTGATTTTTTATCAATTTAAGTTCATATATTATACACTTTCAGTTTTCAAAGGACATCTTTAAATTTTTATTTCCCTTTGCAATAACATAAAGTATTGGGTATATATAGAGGTATATATAGAGGAGTTAATATATAGCATTATTCGAATTTTTTTACAAATGTACCTAGTATTCATATAACATCATTTTGTTTTTTATATCTGGGTAAAAAAAAAATTATCATAATACCTTGGATCTGTTATATGTTACTTTTTTGTATTCAATATGAAATTGTCACATGATCTTTATCTCTTATACTTGCTCCCTAACTGTTATTAAAACAGGTAAAACTCTCAATACGGTAATGCCACTCAGTTCAAGCCATATTATTCAATTGGATACTAGAAGACTTGTCCATAAAATACCTATCTAGTGCCTTCTCATCAAGAATCTCCCCAGACTAGTTTTTTTTGCTTATGGCTTTCATCCGTGAGGAGCCTTGGATCTGAGAGCACTGCACCTAGATCTTAGAATCCAATTCAACCCTCCAGTAGTCACCTTTATCTCTACCTAGCTACAAAACTATGAGTCTAAAATTGAAAACACTAATATTTTCAATCCAATCTCATTAGCTTATATAGTCATATAGGTCAGAACTAGTACCCATACATTTTGATGCTTTGGTTCTTCAATAACCATAGCCACCACTATCCTATTAGGCAGGATTAGTGTTAAACCACTAAACATCCCATGACCACCATTTCTTATGCTTGCTCATAACTTCTATAAAAACAGGCGAAACTCTCCATACAGTAGTGCCTCTCAGTGCAAGCCAGAGTGATCGATGGATGCCAGAGAGCTTGTCTCACTGATCAAAGTGACAAGCTAGAAACTAGTCTGGGGATATTGGATGAGTAGGCAATAGATAGGGATTTTATGCACAACCTTCTGAGCTTGCACTGAGTGGCATTACTGTATGGAGAGTTTTTTCCTGTTTTAATAACAGTTATGAGCAAACACACGGAATGATGATCACATGATGTTTAGTGGTTTAACACCAATGCCTACAAAGATAGTGATGGCTATGGTTATTAAAGAACCAAAGACATCAAAATGTATGGTACTGAACTGAGTTCAAACCTATATGATTATATAAGCTGGAATGAGCTTGGATTGAAAATATTATTGTTTTCAATTTTAGACTCATAGCACTTCTTGTATGGTGAAAAATGAAAAGGGAAAAAGTTGCCTACTGGAAGGGTTGCATTGGATTCTCAAGATCTAAATTGCAGTGCTCCTCAGATCAAAAATTCCTGCACTGCTGAAAGCCACAACCTATGAAACTAGTCTGGAGGTATTGGATGATAGTAGGCATTAGATTAGGATTTTATACATAAACCTTCTGGCATCCCTTCATTACTCTAACTTGGTAACAAATTGGCACTACTGTATAAGGAAAGTTTTGCCTGTTTTATTGTGAAATAATTGTTTATTATGACATGCCTGTAATCGATTTATCAACATTATCCCTAATAACTAACCTACAACTAACTAAAATATGATTAAAGTTTAAACATTTAAAAAAGTAAGATAAACAAATTTTAAAATAACAGTGAAAAATTGAAATAAAACAATATGAGAAATACAGTAACCCCTATGTTTTACAAAATTAAAAAAAGTAAACTTAATGAAAATACAAAAACAAAATTGTACTTTAATAAAGTATTCATTATATGAGATGTCCTCGTACACACCATTTAAACAAGTAGTTAAACATGAAACAGGTGTGGGTTAGCGTACTGTGAAAATGCTATGACAAATGAGGACCCCACTTTTTGAATTATTACCCAATGAAAAGATGCTCAAAGTTGCATTTTCTGAATTTTTTTAAACTGGTTCTCATTTTTAAAACAAGAAAAGAATGCAAAAGAAAATACTTTCATACAATCTCATTTAACTCATTATTAAATCTGTTTCCACTCTTTAACCTCGCCATTTTATTTTTTTTCCTCTTAATTCAATAATATATGTGGCTCATAATAATTTAAATCATCATTCTAAATTTTTAATCATTCATTATCTAGGGGTTTTACCTTTAAGGAGGTTGGCTTGCCAAACATTTGCTGAAATTCTTGATTGTTGTTGTTATGGAATTAAGTGTTGATTACCTTTGCCAAATCTCTATATATATATATATATGTATATATGTATGTATATATATATATAAACGAAACTCTTGCAAAGTTAAGATATAATTCACAAGTCATTAATTATCATACATCATCTTTTCTTGAATGATGGTAGATATATTAATCATATGACATTATTGAAAAAAGGTGCTAAATGAAAATAATAATATTAATCTAATATTGCCTTCTCATTAAATGTATTATATAAGTTTAAGTAGTGACTTTAATCCTTTAAAAATAGTATACATGACCAATAAAGCATATAGGTTGGATAAAATAATTCTTTTACTATTATATGTATAATTTTCAAATACTACATTCACAATAATAAATTACAATCAATACAATATTAAATGTCTAATGTCTCTAAATATATAATATTAGAAAAATATGTATAAAAAAATATTTACAGTATGATATAATGAGAATGTATTATATATTGGTTTGGTTGTAGATCAGAATGAAAGAATAGAATTTGTATTATGAAATTGTAACAATGTTTATTTATAAATAGTGTTAAATATTTATATTTTTATTTGTTCTTATATTAAAATTTTATTTCAGGGAATGCTACTTAAAGTTACCCAAGAGTTAATAAAAAGTATTGCTATAGTTACTCTAAATGTTAATGGAGAAAGGATTATAAATAAAATTGAATAGGAAGAATTCTCTTGTTTTAAGCCTCAACAGAAGGATATCTAATTATCTTTGCATAATTTTCCTTTTATTTATTTTTTAAGTATATAGTTAATTGGACAAAATGATGGAATGAGAAAACAGCAGTATTCATAAAGAAACCATACAAAGTGTCAAGGTTTTATAAAGGGTGACAATTTATTGTAAAAAATGAAAAATAATCAAAAGTGATTTATTGCTTTAAATCATCGAAATATTTCTATCTTACAAAATAGTTATTACCTACATTTTAATGATGAAGTATAAATGCTAAAATGTGCACAGAACTCATATTCATCTGCTGATGTAATTTTATTAAACAGATTAATTATTTTTATATAGAATATAAAACAGTTCAATTTTCCATCACATCATCATGAATGTAGCTGTGTCTATTCATTCATAATATTTTTGAAATAAATACTTATTAATAAAAAGATATCTCTTTATATCATCATGGATATAAACTAGTACTTATGTGCTTATAAAGTAATATAGACCAAATAATTTCTATTTGAAAGGATCATGTGGATATATATATATATATATATATATATGAAATATCAAAATCGACAAAATGTGCTAGCAATACGTAACTGAAATCCATGAAGTACAC
>JAQFVV010013114.1:0-253574 GCA_028023455.1 Epiperipatus broadwayi
TATTATTATTATTATTATTATTATTATTATTATTATTATTATTATTATTATTATTATTATTATTATTATTATTATTATTATTATTATTATTATTATTATTATTATTATTATTATTATTATTATTATTATTATTATTATTATTATTATTATTATTATTATTATTATTATTATTATTATTATTATTATTATTATTATTATTATTAATCTGAGATATAGGTGCATGGGTTCTGATATTGACATATTGGAGATGTTATTGACTAGGTGGTGGAACCCATCCTTTCCCCTATAAAAGCTGAAATCAAATCCATTTGTGAGAAAACCTTATATTGATCATGTACATTATCCATGTATAAAAGCAAGTGCATGTGCTGATATTTTATTTTGTTTATTTGTTTATTTATTTTTGATCATTGTATTAATCAATTATTTGATTGAATTGTAAATAAAATTAATTTTATAATTTAACCTAACTATACAATTGCTATTTGTCATACATAGAACCAGAAAGCCATCATATTAAATAAGTCAGATATTAGAGTGCATATTGTCATTGATAATGTTACTGAAATTCTAGAATATCTTGGATAATTAGCAATGTCCAAGGTATAAAAAAATCCCATTTAACTCTTTTATCACCTCAGTTTTGCTTTGTTAATTTTAGAATATAACCCATAATTTGTTACTTCTATTGGTGTTTTTGATATTAGGACTTAAATTAATAAATAGATTTCCTAGCCAACATTATAATTGAACCTATTTTCTAATATTATAACTGATGCTTTACCCATTACAATAAACGTCTCATTGCTATCAATTCAAGTTGACATTAAAATAATGATGAAAGAACCTAAAGTTTATGTTGCTTACCTTTTATTGCAAAGCAACTACCTTACATAACATTGCTGTATTAAAATCCTGAGTATACCCAAGCTGTTACCAATCATGTTATGATGCTGAACATAATTATTACTGTCTTGTTAAATAATCTGTATTCACCATGTGATAGATAATGTTGATGTATTGGATCATATATTTAATTCTGGAAAAGTAATCTTTGGTAGTTTTATAAATCATACCATCTCATTCATGGTTTGGCCATAAAATCTGATGTAAATGAAATCTCAGTTTAAGGTTTTGAAATGTAGTTTTAAGATACATTCATTAGCGAGATTAGTTATTAAACAAATAGTCACATAATTTATTTTGGGGTAATTTTATATACCTTCATGTAATGTTGCAATGGGTCTTCACAGTGCACCCTGGATGGAACCGAATTATATCATAACACTTGTTTTATATTATTAATTTTTCCTGTTATGGTCTGGGTGGACCTTTTTATTAAAATATATATGCTTAAATATATAATGTTTGCAATGAACATTAGTGAATATTTTATTTAATGTATAATTTTAATTATGTTTTATATTTTATTTAAAAAAATTTAATACCTATAATGGCAATTTTTTTTAAGTGGAGTATATTTAATTTTAAAATGCAGTAAGACATTGATTATTCAAACAAAAATTGTTCTAATTAATTTCTCAAATTGTCGCTACCTCAACACTGCCAAGGAAATAGAGTTTTGTGTGTGTGTCTTATAATTCTAAGTATTGTAATGATCATTTTTCTTATTGCATAATATGCTAAAGTAAATTCTTCTCTGACACTAAATTGAATTAATTATTTCATTATGTTATTATATGGAAAATTTTATTCACTACCAATTCAAATTCATAATATAAATATGGTGTTTTGAAAAAAAAAAAACATCTATGAATATATGAGCCAGTTTTGCAAAATTAATAATAGCTTTATTTATTTATGTATAAATAAAATTATGTTTTATATAAGTAAATAAATTTATTTTATGAATAAAAATTATTGTAATACGAAAAACATAAAAACTTTTTATCTTGATAACATTTGTTGCTATCTGAGGGTGTGTGTGTAAAAAATTAGAACTTGCTAAGTTTTACATGCATTTATTTATAAATTAAAAAGTACATAAACATTTTTTAAAATTAAAAATGAATAATATATTTTTATTTATTTAAAAGTGCCACATTTTTGAAATAATCAAATCTCAATAATATGGAATCAAGTTTAATGTGACACAAATGTTTTGTAATGATTTATTTATTTTTAATAATAAATGATTAAATAAATTTATTTTTATCAAAGTACATATAAAATTTTACTTTGGCCTTAAGATAAACCTCGATGCTATGCCAACATTATCATTCCTATATAACAAACAGCATATCAGTCAAATTAACCCATTGTGCCCCAGATGCCAAAAAGAAGATGAAACATGCCACCATATCATCAAGTCATGCAATGGACTAAGAAGAGTTTGATTTATGATCTTTCAGAAGATTAAAGTGGACTATTACACGATAATATCTCTACAAGAATGTATTAAAATAAAACAATTCCCTATAGTGAGACAATTTTTATCACTTATTCAATCTGGTACATGAGGTGTAAGATAATATATATCCACCCTCAACCAGATCAAAACTCATGCTTCTTGCAATCAATGCAAAAGATAAAAACAAGAGATCAATTACTATCTTCAAAATTCATTTTTGAGAAGACTTGGAGACTATTCCAGTTTCCTAAAGAACTTAACAAAACTATCAGAACAATCATCTCTATTGAACAGTATGGACTAATACTAGTCTCTTCTAACAACCAATTGTATAACAGTTTTCTTTTATTATTATTGTCCTTTTATAAAGTGTAATCTTTGTTTAGCCTAATAAAAATTTGTTTAAAGTAAAAATTTAGTAAATAGCAACACAATAACTTAATTTTTAAGCTTACTATACCATTATAAAGGAAAGCATTATTTTTACACTAACTCTATCTTTTTAAAACATGTTTAATTGGTGGTTTTCAGATAATAGGTAATTTAACCCTTCCCATATTATTATATTTTTTCATGTTTTTGTCTAGTAAATGATTGAAATATTTGTTTATTTGGATAAACATTTATTTTTCTTACTCTAAAATAATAAAATACTATTTTTACTTTCATTTTCTATTAATAGTTTGAAAGTTAATGTGTAAAGGTAATCCTTTTAAATCTAAATAATTATAAAATAAATTGTGTTCAAATAAAATACCTTGTTCTGAATTATGGTGTAATTAGTAATCAACTTGTTACTGTGTTAAAGCTTTTATGTTTGATTATTTCTTTTGAATATATCAGCAATAAAAATAATTTTAAACTTGTTAAAAATAATTATAATTATTAAAAGATAAGTAAAATATTTTAGGAAGTTTACAAATGTTTTTATAACTAAATTTTATTTATTAGTACATGGGAACTTAAATACAAAGATTCTACAGAAAAAAAGTTGGATTTGATTAATTTAATTTTTTATTTTTAAAAAACGTAATATTTTATAGCATTATGTCCTGAAGGGAATCTTCTTAGATTTTGAGAAAAAGTGATAAGGAATAAGTTTTTGATATTTTTTATATATAAAAATGTTATTATTTAAAAATAAAAAATATATTAAACTTTGTATGTTTTATTTTTGATAATATTTTTTTTCTTCGAAATTGTTTTCTTTTAAAAGAATAAAAAAAAATGGAAGAATTTCTTTTAATAAAAATATATGAGATTAAAACTATTAGTTTATTTAAATGCTAATTCAATATTAGAGGCAGTTGTAATATGAGGTGATTCTGGAAAGATGGATATGTGATTGTCTTGTGCTGCTTTTCACTTGAGAAAACTGCCTTTATCGGGAAGACATTTTTGGCAAATTTACAACTGAATTTTAATAAGTGATTTAATTGAAAATTGATGGGATTAATTTATTATATTGATAAGTTTAGCCTTTGGCATTTGAAGCTGAAAACTTTACATATTTTTAATTTAACTTTATTTAGAGCTCCAATTTTTAAAATAAGTTCTAATCATTGAGATAGTTTTATTTTATACAAGTAATATTATAAAAAAATAATTAATTTAATTTTGTAAATAATAACTGAAATATTTTGAAAAACATATCAGTGAAAATTTAGGAAGTATAACAGTTCTCTTTCATCAGATCTGCATTGAACATGATTCTGTATTACATACAAAAAATTGTGGAATGATGGGATCGTTTTGCTTTTTGAATAAAAACATCATTGAACAGACCAAACATTTATTGATAGGAAATATTTTATATTACTAAACACACATATGAAAAAATTAAGTATAAAATAATTTTAAAATATCAAACTGCATTTTCTTGCGATTTAATAATACAATGCTTCATAATGCTTCATATGATACTACCATTAGACTTAAACAAAAACAAAACTCTCCATACAGTAGTGCCACCCTGTGCCAACCAGAGTAATCAATGGATGCCAGAAGGCTTGTGCATAAAATTCCTATCTAGTGCTTACTCATCCAAAATCCCCAGACTAGTTTCTGGCTTGTGGCCATCATGAGTGAGAAGCCTTGGATCTGAAAGCACTGCACCTAGATCTTAGGATCTAATGCAGCCCTCCAGCAGCCACCTTTTAACTCTACTTTACTACAAAACTATGAGAATGAAATTGAAAACACAATAATATTTTCATGATGAGTAGGCACTAGATAGGGATTTTATGCACAAGCCTTCTGGCATCCATTGATTACTCTGGTTGGCACAGGGTGACACTACTGTACAGAGAGTTTTACCTTTGTTTACAATAATTATGTGCTAGTATAAGAGATGGTGATCATGTGATGTTTAGTGGTTTACCATTAGACTTATGTAAAAAAATAGTGATCGATTAAAAGTAAATATTATATTTAAAATTGTAATAAACTAAAGATCAGCATTTCAAGCTAATGTACATGCGCTTACATGTACATTATCTTGAAATGCTGATCTTTAGTTTATTACAATTCATAAATATTGTGCCATATAAAATAAATATTTCATTTACATATATTTAAAATTGTAAAAGTATAAGAAAAAAGCACAGTGCACATAAATACTTCAATCAAGTTAATTTTATTAAATCTTTCAATATAAAAACTTTTTTATATTAGAAGAGAAAAAAATCAAGATGGTATTTAATCATTCCAAAATATATATGTGATCTATAATTTGAATATAGTTTGTGGAAAATAAAACTACTTTTTAGAATAATTATTATTAAACTTAATTTTAGGCATAATTGTAAAAAATCAGAAATATTAAAAGCAATAAATTTACTTAAAGAAATAAAAAAAAGATTATCTTTCAACATTAACTAAACTAGATTTAAGTTTAAACTCTTGTAAAATCATGTCATAATTGCAAAAGTAAAATATATTTAATATTTATTATTAAAACATATTTCAAATTAATAAAAATAATCTTCAAATAAAAGAATTATTTTTGTAATCAACAATAATCTATCTTTTTGCATTACAAATTGCCATTTTGTGCAAATTAATTCTGCAAGATCACCTTTGAATTAAAAATTTCTTTTATATATTGATAATTTCTGGCATAGAGGATAGTAATGGAAACTAAAATATGAATTTATCGCTATTCTATCACAATGGTCCAAGATAAAATTATAATGCTAACATCAGTATACAGACTGCTCAAACAGTACCACAAATAATCTTGTGACTATCACTACTGCCATTGGATAATGTGGTTATCATTGAGAAATGGGTTAATGTTCTTATTAAAGCTATTATCAAAGAAGAAACTAAATATTAACTTTGTATTTTTTAAATTTATAACTACTACTCTTATTATTACTACTATTACTATGACTACTACTACTACTACTACTACTACTACTACTACTACTACTACTACTACTACTACTACTACTACTACTACTACTACTACTACTTATTCTGCTCATTATTATTTAACTGGCACTTGAATATTTGTGATTACTTAAACTTTATACAGATTGACATCTTCTATTGTTATCTCTGATGGTAATTTTTGTCAATCCTTAACATTTGATTTTAAAAATTAAAATTTTATTTTATATTATAATTCAATAAATTTGATTTTAGTTCTTAAAAATATAAGTTTACAAAGAAATACTTTCTAAAAAAATTATATTTTGAAGTTTTCAAATAATAGTAAAATAATTATGTAATAAAAACAAAGAACTTTTTTCTCATTCAACAAAGTGCAGTGAAGTAAACAACCTAGTGGCTCCAGAAAATTAATGAAATATTTAACTGAAATTTATTTTAAAAATAAGAGTGAATAAATGTGAAAACTTTATAAATCTATCAAATCTGCTCTAAAATATAAAATTGTATTTACAATTTTTAAAATAGCTTAAAAACCACTAGCCTATATTGACAAAAGTGTTACCTATATCAAAAGTTTTCAATTTTATTGATCATAATTTTTTTTATTAGCATTACTGTCAAATTTATTAATTTTTATTTTTTAAAATAAACATGTATGGATAAAATCAAAGAGCATATATGCATTCATTTGGTTTAAATTATTGTACAATTATTATATCAAATATTTATTAATTTTTAATAAATAAAATAGACAATTTTGCTATTATAAAATATTCTCAAAGTAATCTCACAAATAGTTTCAAAACATGAGAACAATAATTTGAAGCCATTTAGAAACTAGAGGCTGGACTAAATTATTTTAATGCTACTGGATATTGAAAAATACTGAACTCTTCAGACTTTTTTTTAGAATTGATACAACAATTTTATGCTAATTTCATTTTATAGCTTCAAATGAGTGTGAAAACTGAAAATATAATGTTAGAGATTGCATAAAAGAGCAATTTAAAGTCAAAGAATTATCAGCACTAATTCCAAAACATATATTCTCATAATATAACGAAATTCAAAATCAACAGCTTCATTTATACTTTATGCTTTTAAATAAATATCTGTAAAGTATAGTAAAATGAAGTAATACTTTTTAGTATTTCTTTTATATGTTATTATCAATATATAAAAATAAGTATTGCAGTTTTCTGTAATCAATCAAGAAAGATTTTCTACATTTTAAAATTTGAACTCAAATTTATTTCAAGAGTATATAAAATTAATTATGAAAAATAATAATACTCAAATAACACAACGATGAAGTTTTGTTGAGTGAATTATTATAAAACTATAAAATTTTATAACTATTAAAAAAATCATTCTTTTAATGTACTGATAATAATTTTATAAAATTGTTACTCTATTTTTCACTCTAAAAACGGAATAGTTAGAATGTTAATTATTATATAATAGTAATTATTCCTATATAATGAAGGATAAAAAGAAAGCTATCCAAAATATTATGATGCATTCAAAGCTTGTACATAAATCACATTAAACTTATTTGAAATAAATTAGTATAAATGAAAATACTTCTAATTATTGCAATTTAATCTACAGTGATCAAATTAATTGCTCTCACATAAACATTTTTTAATATAAATATATTTCGGATTTTGCTAAACTTTTATTAATTTAAGCTAGAGATTAATTATTAATTTTAGCTCAGATATAAACTTTAAACTTAAAATTACTCTTAAACACAACTGTATTGTATCATTCTCCCTGTATAGTAATATTTACAAACACTTTGAGCCCATGACAATTTTATGTATTAAAGTAAGTTCAAAAGGCTCTTTTTACAGATTACAAAAATGGAGTAATGTATTTTTTATTCAGGTTAGTTTTATGGTTAGCCAGGCTCAAGGAAATTGTTCTGTATAACTGAAATAAGTAAATTCCGAAAAAAAAATGTTGTTGATTATTTCTTTTTCTATCAAACAACAATGTTAAAACAATATCTTTATTTACAATGTTGGGAGAATTCTTCAGTTTTAAATAAAGACAATTGGGTTTACTGAAGATCAAATATATTTTGGTAATATTGTTTGATAGTAATATGATGTTTATTTTTCACCATAGTAACTATTTATCATAAAATATATAGTTAAAAGAAATCTGTGAAAATTTATATTCCTTACTTTGTTTTTATGGATGTTATATTTAGTAATTAAGCTCTTTAGTTACATAAAAATTTTCAGATAATTTGAAACTTTTTATATGCTAGATCATATTCAAGCTGCCTAGGTATACAGTATTTGTGATAAATAAATATCTTAAGGTTAGTGATTAAAAAAAACACCAGCTAATTTGAATGTTAAAGATTTATGTTCTCTTTACTAAAGCTGCATATATATATATATATATATATATATTATATATATATATATTATACTCAAGCTATATATATATATATATATATATATATATATATATATATATTGTACCAAGATTGTAGTTGGTACATAATAATAATTTTATCAAAAAATATTAAAATAATAAATCAACAAATAAATAAATATGTTATGAAAAGCTAAAGAGTTTCTTTATTAAGCAAAATGCAGTTTGCTGTCCAAATGTAAGATTAAAAGTCAAATAAGTGTCTAGTATTAGTTTTGAAATAAAAAGTTGCAATTAATTAATTAGAAGGGGAGAGGGTTTGTTTAGAAGCATCAAGTTTAAAAGTTTTATAAAAGAAGTAAAGAGTTTTTTCAGTATTATAAGTTAAAACTTTAAAATATAAATCTCTTTTCATTCGAGTTAAAGAAAAGGGTAATCTTAAAACTAAATATTAAATTGATCTCAAATTATATATGTGTGTGCGAATGTAAATAAATGTATGCATAATAAATATTAAGATGAATTAAATGAATACCAAAGATTATCATTAAAAAATTCAGCAATGGGCTACTAATTAAAATGTAAAAAAAAAACATGTTTGCATGGCTACTAATCAAACAATTTTCAAAAACATGTGGTTAAAGAAATTTTGACAACAGGATTAAAAAGCTTATCTCCAAAGGATTAGTGACTAATGAAAAGAACTTTGACAACACACTTCAGGTATAAATAGACATTTTTTTAGCAGACAGCAGTCAAGTCAAGTCAGTAGCATCAGTTCAGTTTGTTAAGTTAAAATAACAGTTCAGTTCATTCAGTTAGAAATGCAGTGTTAGTTGCTGTCAGAAACATGCAGCTGTTCTCCAGCCTGAAGTCCGATGAAAACAGCCAAACCTATCCGATCAAAGTGATGTCTGTGTAACAACCTGAAGCCACTCAAAATATAACTGTCTTCAAGAAATGCCTCAGAATAATCAGCATAAAATCTCCACAAGGAAACTTTAAATCTAACCAGTTAGAAATATTTTATCAAAAGCAGCAAACATCAAGATGCATCTATGTCTAAAATCCTAGGTAAAAACATTTTCTTATATTCATTTATAAAGTAGCCATCACATTCGTGTGAATCCTCCAAGAGTCGAATTATATGAACTCTATAGCACATAAAAAATGAACTATTAATTTGTGTGTTCTGAATATATGTGTTTTATATTAATGCTTTATTATATATGTCAGTGTGTGAATTAATATGCGTGTGATCATTAGATAAATAGAAGTGTTCTGTTATTAAAATTTACAAGAGTATTTAAAATTAAGTGTTAATTAAAACTACTCATTAATCTTGCCCTTAAAAAAACTGGAGAAACCAAGAGAATCTTCATAGATAAATATATAAAATTTCTAGTGACTTGACTTTTTAGAATAGCCTAATTAGTAAGAGCAAGCATTACCTTAAATTCACAAAACTAAAAATCGGAGGTTCAATTTCCATGCTAGTACTGTCACTGGTAAAGCCAGCAACATTTGAAGAAGAGATGAGAAAAAAACAGCACTCAAAATGTTGTAATAAATTAATCTGTATGCTTTGCTAACAGTTGAATGTATTTAAAAGTTTAAATAAAGTTTGATACCTTTTAAAAATATTTCATAATTAATAACTGATGATGGAAATAGTTCAATATATAATTACAGGTAAAATCCCTATCATCACAAATTTTCAGATAAACATTTCCTGTTTTCAAGTCAATATGTATAATGCTTGGGACTGTTTTTGTATCTCCAGAATAGTCTAAAGACTTATTTGAATTGAAACACCTATTGTAGTAAGGAATTTGACTGCAATGGTATGTTGACTAGACATTTTGAGGTTTTATTAATCAACTATCTGGCTGGGGGATTTAACTATTAATGGGACGTTGTTTATACACACATATCATATTTTGAAATTCTGAAAAAGCTAAAATCAGTAACTTTTCCTAAATTCATTTATTTTTGTTTTTATAGAATATTTGCTTATCAATAGTTGTTCTTTATTAAAATTAAAACTACAAAATTTTTATATGTTCATTCATCACCTGTGTTATTCATCTCCAAATCATAAGTCTTTGACTTAGTAAATGAGACTTATGCAAAGCATTACAATCAGAATGACATTGCTTTGGGGGAGATGAAAATCTATCAGAAGATAAAGTCTGTTTTATAGCAGTCACGATAATTTCAGGTCTAATGATGTATATTAAAATCACTGTTATTAAAAAGCTAGTAATTGTATTTGAGTTGACCGAATGCCAGACCATTGATTCTCCCTCCCCCAACACACACACAAACATTAATTTCTTGAATATTTAGCACTGCACATCGTGCTCTTGATTGAATGCCTCCAGTAGTTAAGTGACCAAATTTATACTTAAATAAAATTGAAGTGAATAAGGCATGGGCATTCACTATTTCATCCTAGCTCAGATTAATAAAAAAGGATCAATGGTCAAAGATTTTCTTTGTCTGTTTTTTTTTTTCTCCTGAAATTTTTTTAAAATTATTTGTTCCCTAATTGTTTTTAATTAAGATATGAGCATTGAAAGTCAGAAATCCAATGCACACAGTAATTGTTTTTACTATAAAGTGCTATTAAAATGGTTTTGTATCTTTGGACTTCTCCATAGAATTTCATTTATAACTTGTACTGCAGCTACACCTTAATTTTGTGACTGGGCAATTATGTAGCCTACAACTATTGTAACTATCCAATTTTTGTATTCTTGAACCTAAATATTTAAATTATTTGACTAATCTCATAAAAATAAAAATTATAAACATTCTCAAATTGCATTAGGGAAGGGGGAAGCATAATTTGTGATTCATTTTAAAGATAATAATATACAAAATAAAATTCTAATTTTATTCATATCTAATTATGTACCAATAAAAGCTAAATACCTAAACATTTAATAACCTCTTAATTCTTATGATATTTAAGATAATTTAGAGTTGAACCTAACAATATGAAAAATTAGGTAAAAATATTATTCATTAGTAACTCTTTTGTTTCACTTTCAAATAAGTCAAATTAATGATACGAAAAAAGATATAGAAAGTATCTCTCATATTAGGAACAAAGAAATTATAATTGTTTAACATACCACTCAAAAGAAAATTACTTCTTATATTTATTTATATTCATTAATTATAAAATTGTTAATTATAAAGCACCCATTACATTAAATATTACAAATGTACTTCAAATAATATATATATATATATATATAACATGCTTTACATATATATTATATATATATATATATATATATAAACATGCTTTATAAAAATGTTTTCAATTTAATAATTCAAGGAAATTACTTTAATATGTTGACTTTCCCAGTATCATTATCTAATCTAATTGTTGCTGTTACATTTTTATAAATATTATTTAAAATATGACAATATCTTGGATCTATACCTGAATGATATCTCTAGAATTGTCATTATGATGTATTATAGCATTTTCCGGTAGATTTTAACAATTATTAACTTATGGGTTGTGATCAAACAGAAAACAGTGGCAAACTTAAAGGAGATAATAAATATACTTGAATTTACTTACTGATTAGAATCTCTACAGATTTTCTAATATAATGTTTGTGAGTAGTTAGGTGGTTTAATGAATCTATAAATGAATTTCTAAATAGACAAATTTTAATATATATTACCCAACAGAGACGCTTAAATATTTACCAATTTCACAATATCAACTAATAAACTATAATTTACTTTGGTTAATCATTAAGAATTGATTTAATGCTAGAAATTGTCTACACTCAGGAGGTTACAAATTTCTTGCCATCCTAATAATTGAAAGGAAACCCTTTGATTTCTCTTGGAGGCTTTAAAGAAATTGAGCAAGGCAAATTCTTAATGTCCACTCCATATGTTCTTGTCATTGCTGCTGTTATTACTATGTGATTATTCATATAGTATATAAACATGGATGGGCTGCTCACCAACATGCATTAGCCAGTGTGATGAAGTTATTGGATTTTTACCTCTGAGTTTAAGATCAAAAAACACCATGGACTTTCTTCTCAGTTGCCTGATAAGGCAGAATGAATGCTTGTGTAAATGATATTTTTCCAATATATATATATATATATATATATATATATATATATATATATATATACATATATATATTGGATATATATATATATATATATATATATATACACAATTATGACAAACAAAAATAAATTATGGCCATTATTCCCAGGAGACTGTAAAGTCACCAACCAAGGCAGCAGTTGGTGGCCAAGCAGAGGCTGCTCAGAATCCTCTGATTGTGGACACAGGCTGCCATTTGATGATGCCTTTTTTATTTAGGTACTTACAACAGCAGATCACTTTCAAGTGAAGAAAGATTGCAAGAGTTAAAAAAAAACTGTCTTATGTTAAATGGGATATTATTGGATTTTGTGAAGTTAGAAGAAAAGGTGAAGAGACAATTGTTTTAAAAAGTGAACATGTACTCCCTTATAAAGGCACAAATATTGGAAATACAAGTGGAGTAGTATTCATTATAAATAAAAAGTGGAAGAACAATATTGTGGAGATTGATGGTGTATCGGACAGAGTGGCAAGATTAGTTATACAACTTAATAGCAGATACCAAATGCAGATAATTCAGGCTTACACCCCAACGAGTTCTCAAAGTGATGAAATAGTAGAAGATTTGCACAAAAGGCTTTTGATCAGAGTTAGCAACATTTTAAAATTGTTATGGGAGACTTTAATGCTAGAATTGGTAAACAAATGAAAGCTGAAAGTGCTGGTGGTAATTTTGGTTATGGGAATAGAAATGAGAGCGGACAGAGACTTGAGGAGTTTGCAGGAAAAAGAAAACTTTATAATATGAATTATTTTGAGAAAAATGTTAAAAGAAAATGGATGTGGAAGCATCCAAATGAAAGTACAGCAGAATTGGATTATATTTTGACTAACAGAAAATACATATTTCAAGATTGTAATGTTCTTAATAAATTTAACAGAGGAAGTGATCATCGGTTAGTAAGATGTAAAATACATGTTAATGCAAAACTAGAGAGACAAAAATTATTAAGAAAAATAATATTTACAGTTGATATTCCTAATTTTCAGAAACATTCTAATGAATTTAAAATAGAACTTACAAATAGGTTTCAAGTGTTAGGAGATTTTGAACATGATTCAGATTTGAATGAAATTAATATGAAAACAACTGATACACTTTTAAAAACTGCAACAGCACTTGATCAATAAAATTTCTACTGAGACTAGATAATTTATGAAAAACAGAAGGAATATGAAGATATACAAAAATGATGCGTTAAAAAGAATTGAATATCTCAAACTTTGTAAAATGATGCAGAAAAGATTTGAAAATGATATAAGAAAGTATAACTGTGAACTAGCAAGGAAAGCAGTAGAAGGGAATGAAAGTCTCAAAAGTGTAAAACAACATTTTGGTATTGGTAGGAAATTCATATCTGCAATAAAAAAAGCTGGAATTATTACTAAAAAGAGAGATGACATCATGAAATGGATAGAAGACTTTTATAAAGAATTATATAGTAATAAAGAACAAATACCTCTTATATCTATGACATCTTTTGAATTACCCAGAATTTTAAATGAAGAAGTGAGACATGCAATTAAATATATGAAGAAAGAAAAGATTCCAGATTCCAGGTAATAGTAGAATTATAATTGATATATTAAAAGAAGCAGGGGAAAAAATAGATTTTTTTTTAGCAATGTTATATACCAAATGTCTAAATGATAAAGATGTACCAGATGATTGAAAGAATGCAGTATTAATATTAATATTTAAAAAAGATGATAAAGAGGATATTAAAAATTACAGACCTATCAGCCTTTTATCAGTTACATACAAAATTTTTACCAAGATAGTTACAACTCGTCTACAGAGAATATTGGATTTCCCTCAACCAAGAGAACAAGCTGGATTTAAAAGTGGTTTTAGTACAGGAGATCATATCCAGGTATTGAGAAAAGTTATAGAAAGGACAAATGAATATGAGTTGCCATTATGTTTTGGATTTGTAGATTATGAAAAGGCATTTGAATCTATAAATTTTTCTTCAGTGATTAAAGCATTGGATCATCAAGGTATAGACCCAAGATATTGTCAAATTTTAAAGAATATTTATAAAAATTCAACAGCAACAATTAGATTAGATAATGATACTGAGAAAGTCAACATTGAGAAGAGTGTAAGACAGGGTGACTCCATATCTCCAAAACTTTTTACATCAGTGCTGCAAGAAATATTTTGCGGATTAAAATGGGAAGCTAAAGGAGTCAAAGTAAATGGAGATTATTTAAGTCATTTAGATTTTGCAGATTATGTAGTTGTTTTTGCAACTTATGCTTCAGAGCTGCAGGAAATGTTGCAGGAGTTATCAGATGAAAGTAGAACTAAAGATAAATGTTAAAAGACTAAAGTAATGTTTAATGGATTTTCTCAAAATATGAAAATAAAGATTGATTATGATGAGTTAGAAGAAGTTAACACTTACAAACACCTTGGTCAGATTATTAATACAGATGGAAACATAATGGATGAAATTAATCATAGAATTAAACTTGGTTGGAGTGCTTTTGGTAGAAATAACTTGATACTAAAAGGAAATATATCTATGTGTCTGTAAAGGAAGATTTTTAATAAATGTGTTTTACCTGTTCTTACTTATGTATCAATAATGAAAGAAAGAAACAGTGCACTGGCAAAGACAGTACTATCAGGCTTCTGAATTTTAGGCTATTAAGATCATATATAATTTTCAATGATCATCCAATTTTGACAGGCAATGTCTTCCAAATTATTTATGAGGACTAATAGTTTTAATTTTAACAGTATACAAGCCTAACATGTGCATCAGTTTTGAAAGAAACTTTTTAAATTCCAACCATCAATAAAGATATTAAATATATATATATATTTTGCTCTAAATCTTTTTTTTTTCTGACTCTGTATAATATCTTACTTTTCTCATACGGTACTTATTAAACCTATTATTTTGAAATTTCCTTGTGAGTATATGACATTTTAGTTATTAAAATGATTCTAAAATTTTAAATACAATTTCAATTAATATTTATGCCTTGAATATTATTGTGAAAGGAAGTTTTGATAAATAGATCTTCGAATTATTGCTTGTGAGTAACAAGCACACGGTATACCCAGCACACAAATAACACTTTATTTTTTGAAATAGTAATCTATAAACCGAAATATAATTTATATTACTTTAAAATTTATTGAAAATATTAATTGAAAGTGTAAAAAAAAAGTTTTACAAACAATAATCTTTTAAAATAATACAGTTTTGAAAGAAATACTGCCTAGGAAAAAAAAATTAGCTTTTTTTTAAAAAAAAAAAAAAAACACAGACCGATTTTTAGATTGTCGTAAAACTTAAGTTATGTTTTATTTACAAAAAAACACCCACTTTTAAAGTAAATAATTAAAAAAACAGAAAACAGATCGCTTTTTACAAAGTCATAAGTTAAAAATACATCGATTCATGAAATGGTGAAATAGAATGTAAAACTATTACATTTGACCGTATATTTAAATAGTTATGACTTATAAATTATTCACCCCTGTACATTATAGGCCCTGAATGTTTTAAATACTATGTTCATAAATGCTAGCAAGGAGGCATTTAGAGGTTGCTGTTTTTACCATGTGTAACGTGGAGAAACAGCGCTGCATACTGGGCTAGAATCTTGGTAGTTTCTGATAGCAGACGACACACATAAGCTAGATGTGTTTATGGCAATCAGCACCACCTAGGTTCTTGATAGCAGACGATGTAAGCTGCCAGGTAACTTGTGGAAGGTTTCTGTGTGTACGCATGGTGAACAGCGCCACCTAGCGGCAGGAAAAAGCGTCATCTATTGTTTGAGGAGTAATATGAAATTGAGCAGTTTTTAATTTAAGTTAGATTGTAGTTTTCAAATGGTCTTGTTTAGTTATATCAAAATTCTTGCATAATTTCAGTGTTACATCTTAAATTCATTAAAATATTTAAAGTATTTTTCTTGAAAAACAATTAATATATGATTTTAAATGTTTTAATTTTGTATGTATATATATATATATAATGAGCGAGTTAATAACTCTAAATAAGCTTTATAGATAAATGCCATAGCAAGCGAAGACATTTAAAATCTCTATCTAGAATTATCCCTATCCCCAAACCAGTTTTGAGCTATTGGCTCTCCTCAGTAAGGTGCTAGGATATTCAGAAACTAGATCTAAAATACCAACTCAGGGCAAGCACTTGTCCTTAAGTAAAAAATCTGAAATTTTCAGACAGCTATATGTCTTTAAATCTAGCTATCTAACTCAAATAGCTATATGTGTCTGAATAATTTCCAGCTTTATAGCCTTAGCAACATAACATTGCTTAAGTCTCAAAATCAAAACTAGAATAGTAAATAAAATCAAGTCATACATCATGTGTCTTAATTTGATAAGCTTTTATTACAAATTATTACTTGTATTACAAAATAAAATAATGAACGTGCTAATAATAATTCTCAACAAGTTTATACATATATAATCTTTAATTTAAATATATTTTGTAAGAATATTGTTTTCTACAGTAATTTATTTTTTTCAAAAGTTAGCAAATGTATTTAAAAAATGAAATAAATTTATTATAGATTTAATTTATATTGAGAAAAAAAAGTTACGCTTAAACCTGCAACTTACATTAATTTGCCATAGAATTGTTTTAATCTTTGAAAAAATATTAGATATAAAAATTAAATATATTTTGTTTTTATTAACAAAAGTATCATTGACTAAACCAAAATACATTTAAAATGCACAAAATTTTTTTTTATCAACTTTTATTAAAACTCACTTTCCGTGTTGGCAAGCATAATATGAAAAAATTGTCTGCTTTGAGCTAGATTTGAGTAAATTAACATTTTGATGGTTCCCTAATTATGCCTGCTTATCTATATACAAAATGAAAATCAAAACATTGCGTTGTTAGCCGAGAGGGATCGCCCCCCCCCCCCAGCCGGTGGGGGGGGGGGGGGGGGGGGGGGGGGTGGGGTGGGGTGGGGGAATGAAAAAAAAAAAAAAAAAAAACATAAATTTTCCTTAAATTTAAACTGTTAAGAAGTGAAAAGTCAGACTAAATAAGTTATTATTACTAAAATAAGATCATCCCATAACATTGTTTTAGTAAAACAAAATGGAACAGGCAATACTATTCCATGTAACATCATAAATCATTAACAAAACTATTAGTATATAATTCTTATGAGGCAATACTTAGTTACTAAAGTAGATTTTTAAAAAAAAAAAAAAATCTTCAAATTCTTACTCATAAAAACATATTTAGGCTGATATTCTTCTCATATATCATCTAGAGTGCCAATTAAACAGTCATCTTTTAGATTAAAATAAATCAGATACATACTGCTCTTAATTATTAGATCACATGGCCTGGCTTGAACTATAAATTTGAGCTGATGATTGCTTCATAACATCATAACCATTATTTCAATTTAAATTCCCATTACAATTTCAATATTTATAGCTTAGGTTAATGAAAATATTTAATTAAATATAAATAATTCTTATGGTCAGATGCTTTATTACTAATAAGGATTTAGGGAAGTTATAAACCTTTTAAATTTTCACTCATAAAAAAGTAACTGATATAATTTAAGATACTTTTTCAATTGCAAAGATTAAAGTGGCTGGTAAGGTAAAGATACCTGTTTTTTCCCATATGTCAAAGCATCAGCCGGAAGTGAACCCACAACAACCATCTGCAAGCAACTGCCTGTTTGCAAGGCAGCTGCGCTGACCTCTCAGCTACAAGTTAAAATAGAAAAATGCTATAGCTTAAGGTAAAGATGCCTATTTTTACTTCAAGTTAAACCAGAGAAATTCTATAGTTAATTGCTAAATTACAATATTATATGAGATTTATCTTAGTTTAATATATAAAAATTCTGAGGTACTTTAACTTACCTTTAAACCAATCAATTGACATCCATATAAGTGCAATTGAACTTTCTTTTGCTATGATATCTACAATAAGATTAAATACAATGTGATAATATGTTGGACTGTTTCCATTATCTCTCATTAAATGTTGAATGTCTACAAATTAAACTTTATTTAAACTTTTTCCAAATAAAAACAACTGTTAGTAATAATACATAAGTGAGTAGATGGCACAGGTACCTACTAACTGATATGTTGTTACTAGCAGTTAATTGTATTTAAAAAAAGTTTAAGAGAAGTTTAAAATTTATAAACATTCAACATTTAATGATAGATGACGAAAACAGTCCAATATATATTATCACATCTAAAATAACATTATCACAAGGCAATGATTGAAGATAATGTTATATATTTACAAATTACTGAATGTTGCAAAAACAAAATAGAATACAAATAGTAAAATATTCAATTTTTCTCAAAAGTTGTTTATAATTGATAACATTTGAATAAACGTTAGCACAATACAGTCTTGTACAAACTCCTATTTTAGTAAAATGAAATATTCAATGGAAAATCAGTATAAATAAAATATAAGAAACACATTTTATTTATAACATTTATTAACTTTAGACCTCATATCTTAAATCAAGTTTATTTAATAGCAATATCATAAATAAATCATAGGAATAAAATATATTTCCCCACACTTCACACAGTAGTAAGCTGGTATCCCTACATTAGCAACAATTTATTCTTTTACCAATTGATTGTAATATGAAGTACATATTAATTCCCGTGAATCTTCTATCTTTATTAAAAATTTATGAGCTGAATTGTCATATGACTTGACTAGTAATTATTTTTACAATCTTGTTATTCTGGATAACTCTAACGCATGCGCATGCGCAACTAAATCATTTATTTTAAGATTTATTCCTTTTAATTTTATTCATTGCAGATCTTAATTGACTGCCATATGTGAACAAAATATTACTTTTGAAAGTTAATTAAACTCATGGTGTTCTGAATATATAAACTAATATTTAATACATATAATCACAGATTATAGAATTCCATTATCGCAGCCGCCTTGTAAGCAAGTAGTTGGTTGCAGACGGTTGTGGGTTCGCGTCCCGGCCGATGCTATGACATATGAAAAAAAAAAAAGAATAATCTTAATAATATGTGACTACATTCAACATTATTTCAAGAATATAATTAGACATATATCATAATTACAAAATGTATAGTAATGCATTGACTATCGCAATATAATTAACAACTTTAAGATTTAAGATTTAAAAGTTTCGATAATGATAATAAATGGTAAGCTGTACATATATGTGAGTAAAAAAAGTCTTGCTTAATTTAAGTAATTATTTAATAAATTATTTTATATAATAAACAAAGATTTTCAAAATTTTTACATTAAGATTAAATGTAGCACTATGAAATGTCTAAGAATATTGTTTCTAAATTTACGTTAGGTCTGGATAAGTGTTTAAATAATTTGGTCATCGTTTATTTAATTTTGTTTAAAAAAATAAAATTGACTGACTTTCTATAGAAGTATTAATATAATTCATTTTATTACATTAAACATAATTTCCTTTTACTTTTGTTTAGTTCTATACTTGAAGAAAATAAATATACTTTTTTTTTTCCTGTGTTAAAGCGTCGGCAGGGAAACGAACCCGCGAAAACTGCTTGTAAAGCTGCTGTGCTGACCACTCGGCCACCAACGCTTAACAAAATAAATATACTTGTCCCTGGTAAATGGCAAATAACCATAGCTGGATTAAAGTTTATTAAAATTTTAAATAAATACGCTGGTTTAAATTTTTAATTGCCCTAAACTATTTTTCCTGATTTTGTCATTTTATAGTAAAAGTTTATGCTGAACACTGATGGTTACTTATACAAATATAAACCAACATCATCAACAACGATTATCAATCTAGTGTAGGATGAAGGTCTCTCCAAGTTCAAACCATCTTCTCCAATCTTTAGCTTCCTTTTTCCACATCGCCCCTGCACACTTTCTTATTACATCCATCCATCTCATATGGGATCTCTTTCTGGGTCTTTAACAATCTCTTGGAATCCAGTTTAAGATTTCAATTGTCAATCTATTATCATCTCTTCTAGCATTATGTCCAGCCCAACCCGTTTCAGTCTTTTAATTTTTTCAATGAGGTCAATAACACCTGTTTGTTCTCTTACCCATATACAGTGTTTTCTATCTCTTCTTGTTACTCCCAACATGCATCTCTTCATACTTCTTTGAGGGGTCTGAAGTTTCTATATTGCTCTTCTATTAAGTGTCCCAGTCTCAGATCCATATGCAAAAACTGGTAAAACACATTTATTAAAAACTTTTCTTTTCAAACACTTAGGCACGTTTTCTTTTAGTATAAAGTTATTTCTACCAAAAACATTCCAACCAAGTTTAATTCTATGATTAATTTCATCCATTATGTTTTCATCTGTATTAATAATCTGACCATGATATTTTTAGCTGTTAATTTCTTCTAATTCATCATGATCAATCTTTATTTTTATATTTTGAGAAAATCAATTGAACATTACTTTAGTCTTTTTAACATTTATCTTTAGTCCTACGTTCCTATTTTCATCTGATAACTCCTGCAACATTTCCTGCAGCTCTAAAGCATTATTTGCATAAACAACTACATCACCTGCAAAATCTAAATGATTTAAATAATCTGCATTTATTTTCACTCCTTTAGATTTCCATTTTAATCCACAAAATACTTCTTGCAGCACTGCTGTAAAAGTTTTGGTGATATGGAGTCACCCTGTCTTACACCCTTCTCAATGTTGACTTTCCTAGTATCATTATGTAATCTAATTGTTGCTGTTGCATTTTTATAATTATTATTTAAAATATGACAATATCATGGATCTATATCTTGATGATGCAATGCTTTAATCACTGAAGAAATGTTTACAGAATCAAATGCCTTTTCATAATCTACAAATCCAAAACATAATAGCAATTCATATTCATTTGTCCTCTCTATAACTTCTTTGAATACCTGGATGTGATCTACTGTACTAAAACCACTTTTAAATCCAGCTTGCCTTGTTTGGTGGAAATCTAATGTTCTCTGTAAATGAGTTGCAATTATCTTGGTAAATTTTTTGTATAAAACTGATAAAAGGCTGATAAGTTTGTAATTTCTAATATCTTCTTTATCACCTTTTTTAAATATTAGTATTAATACTGCATTCTTTCAATAGATTGGTACATCTTTATCATTTAGAAATTTGGCATATAACTTTGCCAAAAAAGTAATTTCTTCACCTGCTTCTTTTAATATCACTGGGCAACAATTTTTTTATTATTTTCTATTGCATGAGGTTTTAGAACTTTTTCTATATATTTCTGCATTGCTGATTCCAAATCTGAAATCCGTTTTTTTTTGTGCATGCTCTAGTTTTTATGCAATTTTAATTTGTTTTTGTTACAGTTAATGGCATGCATTCGTTTTCAAATTGGAGTTAAAGGGCAACAACTCTTGGATTGAACAATACCACAAGGCAATTAACGTTATACAAACGTCACTTTTACATAATTGTAGTTGTTTTAAAATGTAAACAATTATAATCTGATAAAAACATCCTCTTATTTTGTTTTTAAATTGCTCATGACTTTTTCAAGTAGGCATAAATGTAAGAATAGTCTTGACATTTTCTGTTATATATGTGGCTGTTATACACTTCAACATCAAAGGTGCAATGTTTGTTATTTGTGACCCATGCATATATAGCCTATTTTCAAGTTCCCCTTGGTGATCAAGATAAGAATTGGGTTCTTTATATTGTGTCTCATAAATGTGAGGAAATGCTTCATGGCTGGACAAAAGGAAAATGCAAAGGAATGCTCTTTAGTATTCCAATGGTTTGGCATGAACCTAAGGACTGCAGCAGTGACTATTATTTCTGTCTGATCTGTAACAAAGCACATCAGCAAGAAAAAATAGCATATGATAGCATATCCTAATATTCCTTCAGCAATACAACTTGTCCCACACTCTGAGATACTCCTGGTTCCAGTTTTCAATGGTTTTATTTTTGTAAGAACAAAGAAAGTGAAAATGGCGATGAAGTCTTTTGATAAGGTGCATGAGGAAATAGTTGTAGAATCTGAAAGGTCTTCTTTTGATACCAAGCAGTCATTAACCTCTCAGCAGTTTAACCAACCTGAATTGAATAACTTATTAAGAGATATGGGTGTATCAAAGAAAGAAGCTGAGTTATTAGCCTCCAGGCTTCAAGAAAAGAATGTACTTCACCAGTCAGCTAAAGTATCCCATTTCAGGAGGAGTGGACAAATTTTTGGAGCTGTTAGTGATGAGCAGGAAGAACACTTTCATTAAGATCTGGAGATGATGGGAAAGCACGTTAGGGGGTGATGGGACAGAAATATGATGGCAGACAAATACTAGAACATCAAATGAAATTGTCCTCAACAAGTCCACAAATGCATGAGCTACAAACACAAATTTTTGCCTGAATAAAATTTAAATATGTTTTGAAAGAAATTTTGTGATTAAAATAAATGTTTTAATGTGTTCTATTTTCAAAATTGTAGACAAATTCTGATGCAATCATATTTTTTTAGTATATTAGTGTATTTACTGCATTATATAAATTATTATATTTGCATAAAAATGTTGCCCAAGAAGACATTCTACTTCATTATGTTATTTTACAATAAGATGAAAACCTAAAATCACGAATTGCAAAAAAACTGTAGGTTACAGAGAAAAACTGTCAGATTTGAGATCAGCACCCTCGAATTAAATAAGAACAGATGTTTTTGTGGATGCAACAAAAATTTTGTTCCCCAGTATTATAATTCCACCATAACTTGAAGCCTTTCCTTTCACCATAAATTTAATTGCATGTGTCACTTTTTCATTTAAAATTCTGGGCAATTCAAAAAAATATAATAGATATAGAAGGGACTTGTTCTTTATTAGTATATAATTCTTGATAGAAGTCTTCTACCCATTTCACGATGTCATCTCTCTTTTTACTAATAGTTCATTCTTTTTTCCTTATTGCAGATATAAATTTCCTACCAATACTAAAATGTTGTTTTACATTCTTGAGACTTTTATTTTCTTCTATAGCATTCCTTGCTAGTTCCCAGTTATATTTTCTTCTATCATTTTCAATTCTTTTCCATACCATTTTACAGAATTCAAGGTATTCAATCCTTTTTAATGCATCATTTTTGTATATCTTCATATTTTTTCTTTTCTTCATAAATACTTTAGTCTCAATAGAAATTTTATTGGTCAATTGCTTTTTTCTACCAGCTATCTTTGTTGCAGTTTTTAAAAGTTTATCAGTTATTTTTTATTAATTTCATCCAAATCTGAATCATGTTCAGAATTTATTAATACTTGAAACCGATTTGTAAGTTCTAATTTAAATTCAGTAGAGGGTTTCTGAAGATTAGAAATATTTACTGTAAATATTGTTTTTTTTTAATAATTTTTGTCTCTCTAGTTTTGCATTAGCATGTGTCTTACATCTTACTAATGGATGAACACTTCCTGTGTTAAATTTATTAAGAACATTACAATCTTGATGTTAGTCAAAATGTAATCCAATTATGCTGTACCTTCATTTGGATGCTTCCATGTTCATTCATTTCCTTTTAACATTTTTTTCAAAAAAAAAATTCCTAATATGAAAGTTTTTCTATGACCTCTTTCATTTCTATTACCACAAACAAAATTACCTACAGCACTTTCATCTTTCATTTTTTTACCACAATTCTAACATCAAAGTCTTTCGTAACAATTTTAAAATGTTGTTTACTCTGATTAAAAGCTTTTTGTACATCCATATAAAAATCCTCTACTACTTCATCACTATGAGAACTTGTTAAGCCTTAAATCTGAATCATCTGTATTTGTTATCTGCTATTAAGTTGTATAACTAATCTTGCCACTCTGTCCAATACACTACCAATCTTCTGCTTTTATTTATAATGAATTCTACTCCACTTCTATTTCCAATATTTGTGCTTTTATAGTAGGGTACATGTCCACTTTTTTAATCAATTGTCTCTTTACCTTTACTTTTAACTTTACAAAGTCCAATAATGTCCCATTTAATATGAGAGTTCTTCTTCTAACTCTTGCAATCTTCATTTATTTGAAAGTGATATGCAGTTGTAAGTACCTAAATAAAAAGTTATCATCAAATGGCAGCCTGGGTCCACAGTCAGGGGATTCTTAGCATCCTCTGCCTTCGATCACTAGCCACTGCCTTGATTGGTGTCTTTACAACCTCCTGGGAATAAGGGCCATGCTTTATTTTGTCTGTCATGATTGTATACATTAATTCTGCATTATCAGGCAACTGAGAAGAAAGACCATGGAGTTTCTTAATCTTAAACTTACAGATAAAAAACCAATAAACTCATAACACTGGCTAAGGCACTTTGGTGAGCAGTCCATCCATGTTTGTATGCTATATGAATAATCACATAGTAAAAACAACTGCAACGAGAACATATGGATTGGACATTAGGAATTTGCTCTGCTCAGTTCCTTTAAGGCCTCCAAGAGGAATCAAAGGGTCCCCTTTCAGTTGATAGCAAACTCTTTTCTGCAGCCAATATAAAATATACCTGCCATTATATTCCAAGTATTTTTTATTTTAAGCCAATAAACATCACATGACCACCTCCTCTTATGCTTGTGTATAACTGTTGTTAAAACAGGAAAAACTCACTATATATATTGCCGCACACAGCAAGCTAGAATAATCAATGGATGCCAGAAGACTTGTGCATAAAATTTCCATCTAGTGCCTCACTGACGAAGGCCATAAGCCAGAAACTAGTCTGGGGATATTGGATGAGTAGGCACTAGATGGGGATTTTATGCACAAGCCTTCTGGCATCCATTGATTACTCTAGCTTGCTGTGTGTGGTAATATATATAGTGAGTTTTGCCTGTTTTAATTTTTTTATTTTGGGTATATAAGAATTTTCAGAGATTTAAGAGTTATTTAGAGTAGAATTAGTTGGTCACTTCTAAAATTGATATGATAGATTGGATATGAAATCCTTGTTGTTGTTTTTTTTGTTACTAACCTTTGAAAAGGGTTTTGGCCCTCCCCCACTTTGTTCCTCCCCATGGGTTTCTTTTTTAAAAAACACTAAATATTAAAAAAAAAATATCTAAAAAAATCCCCCTTTTTCTCTCTTTAACCCACCCCACAAAGAAACACCAGATATAAAAAAAAAAGGGGGGGGGGGGGGGGGGGGGGGGAGAAAAAAAGAAAAAAAATTTTGTTTTAATTATTGAGGTTATTTAATAATAATTTGGTAAAACTTCTCAAAACTTATTGTTCTAACTTTCTATTAAAATAATATATTCTGAACTGAAACACAAGAAGTCACTATTTTTATAAACTTAGGAGAGTTTAATCGTTCTTATTTTAAATAAACTTTACCTGTAAATTGATTTATTTTCCGACCGATCGATACAAAAAAATAGTACTAATTAAACTCATTGGCTTTTACTTTAACCAATTACAAATTATTATGAGAAAAGAACTTATTGTTTATTACCTTACTGAGATTTAATCAATTTCCACATTCAGACTAATTTAAATATATTTATAAAAGCTTTTACATTCCTACTACTCTTTATTTTAAACCATAATTATTTATTTTATTTAAAATAATTTCGAAGAACTGCATCTGTTTTCTTTTAAATTGAACTAAGATACATGTAGGATAATTTACGGTAAAAATTTGCTAGTAAAGATAAATGTTTATTTATACATTGTATGCTGATGGGTATAAATTCAGTCATTTTTAAAACAATAGTTATAACATATAAATTGAATGATAATAGATTATAATACTATACTAATATTTCTTTTGAATCATTCTCAAATCTCAGACTTTTGCAATCAATACTGACCAAAAATGCTAGTAATATTATATTATTTTATTTCATATGTAGTTGTAATGATCAGTGTGTAGCATGGTATATGATATAATAATAACATTATCCTGCACAAGCTATTATTTAGAAAAATGTAAAAAACGTAAAATTGTACAGTTAAGCAGACTAAAAAAAATACATCGTAATTGGAATCAAAAAATCATAGAATCAATAAATAATAAAATAAAATATTGATTATATGCTCACAATAAATATTTTTAATACCCATTAAACTGATAAACACTTTAGTAGCCACATAAATTATCAATTGGAGAGAGGGGAATGAAATCTTTTTTTAGCAGAGTTTGTGACACTCTAAATGTTTTTGTAACTTTCAATGATAATGTAGGTTATGAAATTTAGTATACTAAAATAAAAACTGCAATATTAAAATGTCTATAACATATAAACATGTGTTGCCTCTGTGAATTATGAGTCTATGAATTATATCAATAGGCTTGAAAATTTAGGTTAATTAAATTTAACCTCAAAGAATAAGCTGAAATGAATGAATAAATTGAAACATGGTAATTAGGTTAGAATTCAATATTTATCGTAGAATAGAACAAATAAAAAATTACACTAGATTTAAGTTGGTAAGTAATACTTCGATTACATACAAATCTTTTTTCATTCATTTATTCCTGATAAATACTTGAAGTATAGTTTATTCGTAACCAAATATTATAAAACTAATATATATATATTTATAGGCAAAAAAACAACAACACATGAAACAGTTGTTTGTTTTTTGCAAAATATTTATTTTTGTTATTAATTAATTTATGTAAAATGGTTTTGGTATTAAGCTTCAATTCTGTAAGTTAATTGCTACAAATTAAAAGATTTGTAAAAAAAAATATATATATATATTTCAAGAATTTTTTTTTTCATGTATCCAATTTTTTTACTTAAATTCTTCATTGAGAAGAATATAAGTGAGAGAAATATTGAATAAAAAAAGCAATATAAATAATTCATAAACAAATCAATATATTTTGTGAAAAATATGCAGAGCGTCTTTTGATTTTAAGCCAATATAGATTATGGTGTGTTACAATGGAAGAGATGTCATTTATCTTTCAAAAGAAAATTTTATTCACAAACCGTAAGAATCATTTACAAAAAGAAGGACATTTACATATCAATCTCAAAGGAGACCAGTCAACAAAATCAGAGGTTACGCTTGTATATATAAACAAAAAACAATTAATTTCATATCAATTACATTAAGACATTAGTTATCACCAGAAATTGAAAACATATAACTTCCTATTCCAGAAATCATAGTAACGGCCCATTTACATTAATCTGATCATATATGTCACATATATGATGGTGTTAGTCAATTCAAACACATATAAGTTTGTTTAATTTATGAACATGTGGATAATGATTAAAACCATATTTGGCCATTTAGTCTATAGAGTTTTATCTTATCAAGTGAAGAGCATTTCCAATGTTTCTGTGTGTATTAATTTAACATTAAGATTTACAAGAAAGAACTAGAAGTGTTATAAGGTATTGGTTATATACCTTTTCAGAGACTAGCAAAAGTGACTTCAAAAAATAAAGTTGATATAAACTTTACAGGTGATACAAAACTAATCTAGTATTAAAAACTTCAAATTATCAATATTATTATCAATTACTATTGTGAAAAAAATGATCTAGTATGTATATTATTGAAAAAATATATACAAAGTGCAAATCTTAGTTGAGTCACTTCCTGTTATGTGTAATATGATTATTGAATGAGCATTGGATATAGAGCTAAGGATGTCCTATAATATTCCTCTTGTCTATTCTCTATGATGAAATAAGTATCAGCCCATCTATAAAGAAAATAACTGTGAATAAA
Source organism: Epiperipatus broadwayi (assembly GCA_028023455.1). Classification (NCBI taxonomy): domain Eukaryota; kingdom Metazoa; phylum Onychophora; class Udeonychophora; order Euonychophora; family Peripatidae; genus Epiperipatus; species Epiperipatus broadwayi. The sequence goes on from JAQFVV010013114.1 coordinate 28,059, forward strand.
TTGAAATTCAGGAAAATTGTTGCATAAAACTGATATCACGAAACTAAATTTGCAAAAAAAAAAAACAATCAACAAAAATGTTTACATAGGATTATTACTATGATTGTATGAAAAACAACCAAACTTGTTGAAGTATTTCAAAAGTACATTTCTCAAAATTATACCGTAAAAAAGTGATAATAAAAGATTATTTGGATAATAAAATAATAGTAAGAGTTTAATTGCAGTTATACTTCACAAAATCACCAATAATTATTATTTATTAAAATATTTTCATTATGCTATCATTAATTAAAAAATAAAAAAAGGTAATTTATAAACTCTTCATTTTTATTTTTCCCTTTTTTTTTTTTTTTTAATATTTTGTATTTTTTTTAATTTTTTTTATTTTATTAGAAAGGTTTTTAATGCTAAACAAAATTGTTTACATTAACTTATTGTACGTAATTATTAAGTGGTTAAAGAGAATTTGTATATTGTGCGTATATAGATGTTATTTTTTGTTTAATTTTACCTTATTTAAAGATAAAGGGATATAAATAAAAAAGTAAACCCAGCCAAAAAATGCACAATATACCTTCCTTGTAACAGAGTTTTATGTATTTGTGTATATGTGCAATGGCGTTATTTTCTTCAAATCAAACAAAATGAGTTTTATATTGTTTAAAACCCTATGAATTTACATGAGAAATAATTTCACCAATGATAACTTTGAGAATAAAAAGTTTAATTAACCTAACTATAAATAAAGCCTTATTAAAAGTGACTCACTTTAATATTCCCAATGCAGAACTACTAAGTATTCATTTTAATAATTTTAGTAATGTCGGAAGTCTTTATAAGTGTATAGTATTAGAAATATATGACATGAATTATAATCCAAATATTTAAAATTATGGGTGTGGTACTGGAGGGATCTTTAACTTTGATAATTTTGTCTAATATTTCACAATCTATATTTAAATTGTTATCTATTTGCAAAACTTGAGCATTTTCAAGGTTATTAAAAAGAATACTTAGTGATTCTGTCTTCAGAATATCAATTTGAACCCTTTCATATAGTTTTATTTATATTTATAATGAATAAAATTTTATTCACATAATTAGAATTATATAAACTTGCCTCCCATATAAATTATTCAGCCCTTACATAAAATTACCTATTTTGTTTGATTGACAGTTCGTTAATCATATGAGATTTTGTAAGAATTAATGTTGTTTACATGATGTTAAAGATATTTTTACTTTCAGCAAATTTATATTAAATATCCACAACAGACATTTCTATAATCATATATTTATACAAGACTTTGATCATTCACAGGCTTCATAAAAATGAATACTTAGTAATTTTGTCTTGATAATATTAAATCATGCCATATCTAATAAGACTTTTTATATTTGTAATGAATAAAATTTCATTCTCACAGTTAGAATTGTCATTACTTGTTTTCATATGAGTTCTTAGAAATTCACACAAAGTACGTTATTTTATTTGATGACAAAAAAACTTCTGGAAGGTTTTACCATTGTTGTACAACAGTTGGAAAAGTATTTACCTTAACCAAATTTATAGATATATTACTGAAATTCTATGGTACCATTGAAATCAGTATCAGCAGTGCTAAACACCTTTTGATTGAATTCTATTAAATTTATTGGGCACTGACATACATTTTTCTGTAGATTCAATTCTAAATCTTAGGTTTACTGGTGAAGAGATTCTCACAAAATTTACTATTATCTTAAATTCTTCTTATTATAATAAATAGTGGCTAATGTGGTGTAGTAGTTTCAAAATACTTTGATATATATATATATATATATATATATATATATATATATATATATATATATATATATATATATATATATATATATATATATATATATATAATAGTCATTAATAAAATCACAATCAGATGAAAATATAAATGCTATTATTGCTTTGTTACAAAGATAAGTAATAAATTAAGAAGCAATCTTTGTATAGTCTTTTAAATAATCATAACGTTTCTTACTAATCATATTGACACATCATATTGATACAATTTTATCAGTTCATCAACATATAAATTAAATTTGTGAAATTAATTTTATAAATGTAAATTGTATTATAATTACATTTGTGAATGTAATAGATACTCATCAATAAAGTAATTGAATCATTTATGATAATTGATCACTTAAGCAATGTGATTTGATAATTCAGTTAACATAACTTAAACTATAAATTTAATATGCATCTCGTAAAGATCTTCATCTTTAGAATATCAAAATTTTTGAGCAAATACTTTATAAAATATTATTAATATATTTTATTGTTACATAATTAACTGGCTTATGAAGAATTTTGGATTTTATTAAACTAGGCTTATGTTAGATGTGACAGTTCAGATGTTTTAATTAAGCAGGCATTTTGTTTACATTTATGATTTTATTTAAATACAAGTTTTTACTACGTCTATGGAAATGCTATGGTTTTTGTAATCGTTTTTTTTTAATTGGTTACTTTAATAAATTTTAATCTTGCATGGTATTAGTGTAGAGTTGTGAACTCTGTGATATCAAACTACAGAACAGCAACTATACACTAACCAAAACTAAATGTAAATACAATATTTTAGCATCTATTTTTCCCCTCATGAAATATCTCATTTTAAACATGAATTTATGCACCATAATCACATTTTCTTTACAATTTAAAGACTACACCTATCCAGTTCTGTACTTTAGTTAAAAGCACATATATTGATTTTTTTTTCAGGGCATTTTTTTTTCAAAAGAGTGTATTCCACATGTCTTTTGTAAGATACCATATTTTTTTTAGAATTCAAAAATATACTCAGTCTATGGAAAGACCATTGCTTTTGTAAATTTTTTATATATTGGTTGGTTTAACAATTTTTTTTTGCATTGCAGAATTATTTGCTTTGGATTAAATGCTTGTAATCAAATTATGCCTTTTAAATATAAGAAAGGCATTACTTCCTTTTCATAAAATGCTTTGTAAACAAATTATGGTTTATTCATGGTGAAATTACTTCCTTTGACAGCATTACAAACATAGTAGTTTTCTTTTAATTGGTTGTAAATTTGACACATGATAGCATTACAAACAAACACACATTCACTTGGATTTTATTTAAATATTGTTTTTAAAAAGTGTTTATTATTATTAGTTGTTTTTTGATTTAAAGAAAATAAAATTATTATTATTATTATTATTATTATTATTGTTGTTGTTGTTGTTATTATTATTATTATTATTATTATTATTATTATGTTTTAATAATATACACCTGGGTCTCGTTTTACGTGGATTTATTTAATGCGGTTCATGTTTCTTCAGAAGTCAAACTCCGATAATGTGCTATTACTTTAAATAATATATTTCGCGCACTTACATCATATTGAAAGTAATAGCACATTATTGGAATTTGACTTTCATCTTAGTAATTTCAATATTTTCAGTGCTTTATAATAGTAAGATTTTATGCAATAATGAAATTAAAATCATAATTTCCACATTTTATGTATACACACATTAAATTTTATAAGAATATAATGTAAACTTGTTCAAACATTGTGCGTGTTAATTTTGCATTTTAAATCACATTCTGTTTTTGCTTTTTAAAAAAGAACATAATCAATTATTAATCATTTAGTGTCTGCAAGTTTATTTTTAAAAGGTGAGTAATAGCAGTGGGCATAATTAAATTTGACAATTAAAAATTAAAATCTGATTTTTAATTGTAATTAACAATTTAAAAATTACAAAGATTAATTACTAATTACATTGTCACCAGAAAACCATTAACATAACATGAGAGTGAAGTTGGTGCTAGTTGTATTTCCTCTTGTGAAGAATCTGATTTTTTACCAGTTTGCAAACAAACCTGTTTATCAACAAATAGCGATAATAATTAAAACGTGTATAAAAAATGTAAATTACTGTACTGTAAATTATGCATAAAAATACATATTATTTTGAATAAAATTAAATATTATAGTTAAAAAAAGTTTGTCTTAGAGTTTTGCTTCCAGTTGCCATATTGAGTGAAGTTGGTGCTAGTTATATTTCCTCTTGTGAAGAATCTGATTTTTTACCAGTTTGCAAATGAACCTGTTTATTGGCAAATAGCGATAATAATTAAAACGTGTATAAAAATGTAAATTACTCTACTGTAAATTATGCATAAAAATACATATTATTTTGAATAAAATTAAATATTATATTTAAAAAAAGTTTGTCTTGGAGTTTTGCTTCCAGTTGCCATATTGAAAAGACTTCGTTTTTTAATGTTGCAGTTTATGCAAGCTTATTTAGTGTTCTAGATTATTAGATCACCTTGAAACTTTTTATTCAGGTTAGTCAACTTTGATATAAGTATTTGTTTAAATTTAGTTAAAAAAAAAGTTAAATTAGTATCTGACTACAGTTAGTTATTTATTTCTTACATTAAATGCCTAATGGTATCTGTAAAGAAAGTTCAGGCCAGCTGTGTCAATAAACACGATGTACAGAATGGTAAAAAATCCAATTGAAAATGAACTAATAACAAGCCAAAAATACACAAATAAACAGGAAGACACTGTTAATAACAAATTATTATCAAAAGAAAAAATAGAAACAAGAAAAAAGTTCAATATTGCTGCAAATATTACCAGAAAAACGTCCGTAAAAACCGCAAAAAGTAACATGGATACGCAAAAAAATACAATTTTAGAGCAAGGCCAGAGAAGGCCTCTGAGAACATTCTGATAGAGTCCGATTTCCCCTACAATACAGAAAAAACTAAGTAAATTGCCCACTGCCATCAAAATTTATGAGAAAAAAACCACCAAAACTGGTGTAAAAGAGAAAAAAAACAAAAATTTAACATTGGGGAACTTGAAAAATGCGGAGAAACCTTGCAGCAAAAAATTAAGGGCTTAGAAAACAATTTGAATTCAATATTAAAGTCAAACAATATGGATTTTGAGGCCAGCTATAACCCTATCCAAAAATCAGAATTTTCCAACGTAAGGGAAAAAAGTTATGATGGAAAAAATAACGCAGAGGTGGCACCATTGAAAAATTGTAAAAAAATTTTCAATGACGTAAATCACAATGAAAGTGATTCAAATGTCAAAATCAATTATTTAAGCTCTGAAAGTCACTGGGTAGATCTTACAATTTTGGAGGAAGCCAAATATGACAGTGATTCTCACAGCAATCAAGAACAAAAAACAAATAACAGACCAGGCTTGATTAGTCCCAAGTATCCCAACACTAATAACTATTTCCAAGCTAACAATGTTTTACAACTACCAATGGATAACAAATTAATATGCCATAGCATCCACACTTTGGTTTCCAAGAGAGAAACAGACAATAGTAGAGAAAATGACTTTCCTAAACTGAAGCCTAAAACCTCTTCTGTTAATGACATAGACGGAATGAGTTTTAACTTTAATTGTTCTAGTCCACCACATAATACAGCTAAAGAACAGCCAAAAATGTCCTCAGAAAGCTGCCATAAAAACAACAATGGTAAATAATTCCAGAACACAATATCAGAATATACCTGACTTCAATACTCATACAAGTTCAAACCTGATTGATAGAGCTATTGAAATAATGGACAACACTGAGTCAATTCAGAGAGAAGAAAGTTGTCACTTGTCGACTTTTGCCATTGATGATAGTTCATGTGTCCCCAGCACATCATGCAAAAATAAGCTCCAACTTTAATCAATCCATCCCTGCTCTCTTGGTGAAATCATTCCAAAGTTATAAAGATGACAAAGCCATTATTTTGTCAACCACAAATGACAACAACCAATTGTATAAATTTCCAGTAAACTCATGTTTGACCTTTTTAAGACTCAAGGAATATGGGATATGGTCTACAAAGTATTGTTCCACTTTAATGACAGGTACATGGTTGTCCAATTTAACAATATCTTTGCCAAAGAAGCTTTCCATAATAACCACAGATGCCTCAATGGACTCTACTTAATTACAGTAGATTTAAATAGACCCAATACAATAGAAGGCTATGTTAGAAACTGTAATGTAAACTTTGGAAAAACAGAGTTACAAAACATCCTTTCTCCTTATGGCATCCTATCCAGTTTCAAAGACAGAGAAATTAGTTACTTAGGGAAAAAATTCTCACAAACATAGCTGACTTCAAACTGGTACTGGTAAAGGGATTTCACCTTAAACAATACCAGGGTTGGTTGAATTATATGACCAACCACTTATCATAGTGCTACATGGAGTGGCTCCACAATGCTTTCATTGCCAACAATGAGGTCATCTGATGAAGGACTGCAGTGAAAGAAAATGCAACAATTGTGGAGGAATCAAGAAAAAATTCCACAAATGCAATAGAAAAACTGAGAAGCCAACACCTCTGCCTCAAGCTGAGACAATCATCTATAGGTTTACAACAGACAACAGCTCTCACCTCTGAAAATATGACAAAATGGAAACTCTCAAAACTACCAGTTATACTTCCCTGATAACAAGAAAATGGTTACAACCAACAGCATGAGCCAGAAATCTAGCTTAGCTATAACAGAAGTTGCTGAACAAATGGAAAAGCTTCCCAGAGAAGAGGTCCAACCAAACAAACCAAACCTGTGTAACTATGAAGGAGAAAGAACCAGCCTCTTCCAGCCTGTCCCACCCAGATGCAAGAAGAGAGTCAGATCACGGAAATCAAAGATAGGCATAGCTTGTTCATCTTCAAATGGTGACTGCCCATCTGTAGATGACTTGCTAGACATGCACTATTTACCAACCAGTAACTTTAGTCATAAATAGAAAAAGGTGAGGCTAAGCTCTCTTCCTCTGACTAGGCCATCTGGAGAAGAGAAGATTGATTCAGGCAAAGAAGAATGTGATCAGGAAAGCAATTTAAAAGATGATTTTTTGGAACAAGTCTTACAATTTGAAGACTTGGATTCCTCCTCTACAATAGCTGAAGGTGATGCACAGGCTGACCAAGAAGTGAATTCATCAACCTCTGATGAAGATAGCACTCTCAAGATCACCAAACCAGTCGATAACCAGCCTCAGTAGTCTCTAATCAACTGCTTATGTTAGTTTTAAACATAAGTTATGTTAATGGGCCTAAATTCTCATGATAGGGTGTATGCTCTGTCACACTGGTTTTGTAGACTGGCACCAGACATCCTTTGCTTATTCTAGACTAAGTTACATGTCCGGACAGATGAGAGAATTATTAAAATAATAGAAGAGTATGGTATACTTCACTACTCATATTCTTCTTCAGCTGTTGGTGGAGCGGCCATAATAATAAATAAAAAAAATCACATATATCATTATTTAAATTACTCCACATAGATGCTAATTGCCTAATCGCAATTAGCCAGTTTCAAGGATAGTATATAAACATTATAAATGTGTACCTGGCTAAGAACCCCAAAATAGTCATTAGAGTAATACACACTGTTAATTCAGTATTACAAACTAGCCCATTTCCAATCATTTTTGTTGGAGACTTCAATCACACCTACAATCAGTTCCAATTAAAATACATCAAATGTTTAAATCTCCCAGTAACAAGTGGAAGAAGTTTATTTCCAGAAGATGCCTTCTCCTTTTATACAAAAAAGATGAAGTCTCTCATAGGCCTGGTATACTTCTCACCTTCTCAGACTTTGAAAATAGAAGCTTACCTCTGGCCTACAGTTTTCATGGACCATCTGGTGGTAGAAGTCAAAGTCTATCAGGGATGGAAAATGCTTCCAATTACAGACCTGCCTCAAACTAAAAGAATGCTGACTAGATATAACATCACAACCCAGCTAATATCAGAGGCCTACATAGCATTTCACCATCTTCAGATACTATATTTACCTCCAACTGAAGCATGGTGAATTTTGTAAACTCACTTGTAGAATTGATCAATAACTGTACATACAAAACAAAAGGCCCAATAAGAATGATTGGAGAATTGGACAATATAGCCAGAGATTTGAAACAATTACCACCAGATTCACAAAATATATCTAACATATTGACTCTGAAATCAAAATACAAGTTTTTCCAAAGTGCTATTGCTGTCCAAAGTGCTATTGCTGAATACCTTTCAATCAAAAGGGCTCAACAGTACTTACACCATCAGCACTGCTGGACTAGAGGATACCTTTGATAGGCACTCAGGTCAAGCAGGAAGCCCAAGGCTCCAAGTTCAATAGAGGTACAAGGATTTAACTACTCTGGGATTTCAAAGCTAGACAAGATTCGGGCATTTTATTTCAAGAAATTCCAATGAGTGTCTACAATTTGCGGAAAAGATTTGTGAGAAAAGACACTCCCCTTCACAAAATTACTGAAACCAGAATTCTGCAGAGACTAGAAGCCTTACCGGATAGAATTCACACTTCCAATAATCAAGAGAATGGTGGATTACCTTGCAGAAGACAGCAGAGAAGTTACAGATATCTGTCCAGTAGCCATGGTACACCTAATAAAAAAATGGAAAGCTCCATATGACTTGGAAAATCTGCATCCTATATCAATGATACCCTTGATGATAAAGACCATAGAAGGACTAATAAAAAAAACATTCAGGAATTTATCATTGGGCAATTCTCAACTTATCAATTTGCAAAGAAAAGATGCTCAAATGCTGACCCTGTCAGTCATTTTTGCCTCATTACAGATCATGTTTGCAGGAAAAGAATGTCCAGGCCAGTCACAGTACAACTGGACTTTGCTGGAGCCTTTGATTGTGTCAGGATAGATGTGCTGCTAAGTGTACTGGGGGATCTCCAAGTGCCCCTAGCATACCTCCAAATGATTGAGAACCTCCTGAAAGACAGGGAGGCTCATTTCTCATTGGATGGCAGAGTTGCCCCAGGATTTATGCCCAGGGTTTCTATTCCTCAGGGCTCACCACTAAGTGCACTTCCCTTTGGAGCCTATGTTAACCCATTACTGTTAAGCATCAAGGCTTCCTTCCCCAGAATTGCTATTCCATTGCTGGGAGAGAACATCAGACACATCACCTATATGGATGATGTAGTGGTGTTCCTCTCATCACAGAGTGAGTTTACAAGGCTCAAAGAAATCCTAGATCAATTTGCGATTGACACCAGTCTGCAAATTAATGAAGGCAAATCTGCCATGTGGTTGATCCTGACAGGGAAGCAAGTTCCGAGTAAACTGAGAGCATCCCCCCAAACATTTCTGGGTTTCCAGTTGTCTGATCCACCATCAATCATGAGGAAAAATTTGCAGATCTCTGTTCAACAAAATTGAAAAATGGTGTCATCACTATCCAAGATATACCTATCACTGTTAGGTAAAGTTGCATCACTGAACTCAGTAGTTTTTTCCCAAAATCATCTGTTACCTTGCTGGATTTGCCCCCACAACAATATTCATTAAAAAAATTGAAGACACAATGTAGAAGACTATGCTGGGGAGAGAAAGCTCCTGTTATTAGTTTAAAATGATTACAGAAACCAAAAACATTAAATGGTCTGGCACTACACTCTATTAAAATATTTCTAATACAAAGAGGACACAACATAATTACCAAATTACTTTATGACAATCCAAAAATGATATGCCCACTTCCTCTAATAAAGGTCAAAACAACAGACAGGCCATCTCCCCAAAACAAAAAATTATGGATTCAACAACAGATTACCTTAGTACTGGAGAGCATAAAAACCTCAAGTACCCTATTTAATGTGGAACTCACTTACTGGGAAGTCTACCAAGCAGTTCTTTAGGAAAGAAATAAATCTGTCTGCTTACTCCCTATAGAAATCTCCATATTAACAAAGATGACAAAATATTAAAAGCTAGAACCAAAACATGTGGACTTTTTGATAAAAAAATAAACTTGTGTGCACTTCCCACTGCAGCCTTCTTGTGCCAGCAGAGAGGACACAATATCAACCCCCTTTTTGCCCCTTATGCAATAAAGATGAGGAGACAATAGACCACATTCTTACACATTGTGAAGCATGGGAAAATTTCTGAAAAATAAAATTTTAAAAAGAATGGTCAAACCTGACAAGTCCCAAATAGCACTAAAGCTGGCCTTCAAAAAAGGAATGTTCTGAACAATAAGACTACCAACTTTTATAAACTTTGTCATCTGGATAACTTTTCAAAAAGAACTGGACCAACTAACAGAAGATCTCATGCTAAACCTTCTCAAAAATATAAAAAAAAAGACAAGATAACCTGTTTATCCTGGTTAGCTGATGAAACCTGGGGACAAGTGAATTTATAACATTGAATACAGTAGTGGAAAAGACAATTGCTTAATGGATTATCTCAAGCTCATCACTGTTAGCTACTATACCACTCCAATGCCAACAAATAAAGGGTCAGATAGTGAGGACAATAAAACCACCACAGCTATTGTCTATAAGTATGATTTCAACCAGGAAGCAGAGGGGTAATGAGACAACATGGTAATAAAAATTTTATAACTGTTATCCACCAACGTGAACATTGTAAATATTTTCTCATTGTAAATAACTAATTGTGAATAAAGTTTGTTTGAAATAAAAAATGTTTGTCTTGTATCAATTTTTTTCCAAATTTGAAATTTTTTATTAGTCATATTTTATTTCCTTATTTTTTTTGCATGAATTTTAAAGTAATTTTACATTGGTGCTTTGCTTTTACATGATTTTTGAAAAATCACAGTCCATATCCCCCCTTTTTCAAGGTAAGTTATGTCTATTTTTGTGCGATTTCATTTGTGCGTGTTTTCTGAGGAATCTATCTATCATGTAAAATGAGACCCAGGTGTAGTTTATTGTCCCAAAGGTTACATGATAATTTACATACTTATGCCTTAGTTACAGTAGCATGATGATTTTTACAGATTTGGTTTGATTGAGAATTTCATTGCTAATTACATAGGCATGGATACATTGAATAGGTGTCAATTACAATACTTTGAAACTCAGGGGGTATATTGTATATTTTTTCATATTATGATGTTTTTGTTATTGCTATCATTAATTAAATTTACTATTTGTTTCTGATCTTGTTGTTAGTTAGGACCCCTCATTCCATCTCTCGTTAATGTTCTGTTACTGTTTTTGTTCATTGGTCAAAAGTTATTTTCATTTGTTTAGCAGTGTGAGAAAACATATTTTATATTGTTCTTTTAGTTTCTTGTTAATCGCTGATTTTGTTTGAATAGACTGGGTTCATGTAATGACTAGTTTTGCATGCTCTTATAAGATAGCTTGTTATTTTAATATAAGTATGTTAAATAGGTGCACTTTTGAATATAGAGGTAAATATACATTTGATAAAGATATGGCTATGTTTGTTGCTCTCTGTTTGAGATTATTATAAAGTGTTTGTCTTATTCCATGCACTTCCAGGTAAAATAGGAATCCAAGAAATGGAGTAGGTTTTCCTTGATATGTCTGTATGTAGGGTTTGTTAGTATAGATGAATCATGCTGATGTTTTGCCTTGGTTGAATTGTAGTTTGTGCATATCTGTGTAATTTTTGCAGTATTCTTTCTAATATTGGCATTTCTTTATGTGATGTTAGAAATATTGTCACATCATCCATGTATGCAATTCATGGAATATGTTGGGCAGTTTATGGTATTAATATTCCTAGTAATTTATTTTCAATCTGTGTTAAGAGTTGAATTATATATAGAATAAATTGCTGTGCACTGAGCGGGGGATCCTTGTGAAATTGATTGTGTGGGAATAAACACTGTTGTGTTTCTGCTGCTAAGGATGAGGCATATCTGTCAGTTAAGTGAGAGATTTGAAATGATGTGTAGTAGGGTAAGAGGAAGACATCTCTTGCAACAGAATCAAATTCTGCCTGTATATCCTGTTGAATTGCAATTGAGATATATCTTTTATCTAGCTGCACTGCACTTTGTATCATTTTAAATACAAGTGTGGCCTGTTTGCTTTTTATACTGCATGTTTGATATCAGGGGCAGTATATATATATTTCTATTTTATCTTTGACTGCCTTTTCCAATAGTCTAATTCCCAAGAGACCCATGGAGATGGGTTGAAGGTTGTTGAGATTTGAAATGGCTGTTGTTTTTTGTAAAATGCCACTATTGCTATTGAATATAGTTCTGTAGTATTGTATATTTTTGTGATAGGGAAGTTAGCAAGGTTGCAAGGGTACTCTGTTGATAAATTGACTCAAATGTGAAAACACAAATACCGGTATGCTATTGGTTCCAGGGTGGCAAATAATGGGAATTTTTTTTAAGCTTTTCAGCAAATTGTTAGATCTGATAGAGAATATCTGTTTCAGGTACTCCAAACTCATCAGTGGTTGGTTTGCATTGTTATATGTTTGGAGTTTTTGCTCGAAATGTTGGTATATGAGATCTAGCATATTATGTTCCACATAAAAGTTGCTGCTTATATTAATTGCCATGCACACTTTCTGATTAATGGATAGCATAATGCCGAGTGAATATATTAGCATGTTCATGTATTTTGTTGGGTGAGGCATATTTTTCTTTTTTTGTGGCAAGATATTCTTTTAATTGTTTACATGTATTGTAGTATAGCTTTGTTAGTTTTTGTATGTATTTGTCAGTGTTATGCGTGGGTCTGGTGATGGTGATTCTCTTGTGATTGTCTGCTGGTGAGTATCTTGTTATGTGATGTATGTTGAATGATATTATGTTAATAAATGATTGGTATTTTTATTGGATCTTGTGACTTATCATTAATTTTATTTAGCATGATGTAAGTCTCTAAGAACAGGAATTCAGTAGTGGTTGGTGGGACTAGGAGTCTGATTGCTTTTTAGAATGTTGTTTGGAGCTCTGAGAAATTTATTGTAATGGTTGTGCAACATGGTCTGAAAAATGAGCATGGATTGAATTGGAGATGTAGAATTGGTCTGTAGTAGCATATACCCCAAAATAATGTTATGGATAATAATTTGATGTTGGAATGTAGTGATTAGGAGATGCGAGTCAATGAAAATAATTTTGAAGTATGAAAACTTGCAGTTTGAGGTTATAAATATGCCTGGGCCTGCTGAAGATGGTGATGTGTCCCTGGAGTATGTAGAAAAACCTTGCTTGTCTTGATATGTGGCCGGATTAATTTGTGATCCATTATAAGTTTTTGTTTCTAGTTGACCTAGTATTTGTGTTTGTGTGATGTGAATCCTTTTGTTGGGCTAGTATATTTTTATTATTGAATTAATGCCTCTGACATTCAGCACTGCTATTTTAATTTTCATCAACTGTCTAGATGGAATTGGTTTGTATGTTTTGAAACTTTACATGATGTATTTTTATTGATTTGTTTTATTTCCATTTGGTTTTGATCTGTTTTGTTGGCTTTTCTATCATTCTTCTGCTTGGTTTTTGTATTGAGTGTTTGTATGTTTTGTGCCTCTTCAGTTTGTGATTCTGTGATTACTAACTGGTTTTCAAATAAATTTGTGATTGTTTGCATTGGACTATAATCAATGATTGGTGAACCTGAGTTATCGTCATTTGTCTTCATTAGTTTGCTAGCTTTTTTCTGGTAGGTTTCCCAGGCTTTCTCTTGCTTTCTGGTTGGATTGGGTTTGTTAACAGCATTGTTGTGCTAGGGTTGCTTGGGGTAGGAGTGTCTCCATAATTTTCTATGGCTGTCTTTTTGGTATTAGTATGCTATGTGACTTTATCCATTGCACTGTCAAATTCTGGCCTATATATATATATATATTGTGCCCTTATTTATTGCACTGTCAAATTCTGGCCTATATATATATATATATTGTGCCCTTTTTTATAGGTCAGTAATAGTTCATAACAGTCAATTACTAAAAATTTTAAATTTTAGAATATGTTCTTTTAATACATTAATTATAGTTTGTCAATTATATTTTTAAAGTACAATTTAAAGCTAAAGAAAATACGTAGTATATAAAATTATTTAAAAAATAGTTAAGTAAAGCTTTAAATATTGTTTCATATGGTTGTAAAAGTTGGCCATATTAAATAACACAGCTATAAATAATTAAAAGTATATTTAAAAATTCGATTTTAATAGTTTAAAAACTTATAATTTAATAAATGCTATGTTTAAATTTGTAATCATATTTAAATAGTCAAAATTAATATAGTATATTTTAAAATAAACTTTATGATGGTGAAAATTATATATAGTTCTATATTTTCTAAATTATTCTTCCAAATTTTTTAATAATTATTTTATATAATATAATAAGTGCATCAATTTTATAAATCTAGGCAGAGAAATAGATTAAAAATCGTCTGTCAAAGTTATTAATCATGTGACTTGTACATTACATACGTTCACACACATGCTTGTTTGAAATAATAACAAAGTTTAAAATATTTTAAAAGTTATATTATAGAATTGGTTAGAATTATTGCCTATCATAAAAGCAAATAATAATAAATATTAAGTTAACTGTCGTTATTGCATATTTAAATGATGTAATGTTTTAAATAGTATCATAAAGACGAATACAGTTATAATAAAAATTAAATATTTTATTTAAATAAAAACAAGATAAATTGAATATTAAAAAAAAAATGGAATAGGTTATTAAAATTATTTTAAAAGTTATTTTAAATGTTTAAATAGTTTTAATAAAATAATAATTTATTTAAAAGTAATATTTTAAATAATATTTTGGGTTCATTACATCATAATTTCTGATTTTGAAATATAATTCTGCTATAAATTGAAAATATGTAAATTTTTTCTCAAGCTAAAGTAAGAATTATTAACCAATAGGAATAGGTATTCTTACAGACTATAAATATGAATTGCACGGGGTATAAGGGGAGATTAATAATGTATTGAAACAAGAGAAAGGTAAATTATAGCTATCAAAGAGATAGTATTTAAAATTATTATTTTAGTCAATTTTAGCACCCTCTCATAATTTATTTGCAAAAACTAATTAATATTTTAAAAATAGCTTGCAAAAAAGAGAGTGTAAACTAAAAAATATTTTAATAATTTTGTTTAACATGCTTTGTTAAATTTTTAAAGTTCCTTTATCAGTCGTATTTTATCTAAAAATTTAACCTAAACTTCACAATAAAAATGGATATACTGTGGAATAAAATGGATATAAGTTGTAATGCTGAAAAAATATTTGAAATATTTATTGATACAGCTTTATTAATATTTCACCGAAGAACTGTTTTGGTACATAAAAACCACAGCTCGGACATTATACGGAGTCTAAAAAATGTATTGAAATGTATTATTTATAAGTTTATCTAAGATTTATTTTAAAATGGTGATAAGACAGTTATGTCTCATGAATTATTTTATAGAATATTATGTTCAAAGGAGTAAAGTGTTATATACTTTCTGAAGGTGGCATTTTTTAAAAGTGTTTTCAAGAATTAAAGAAAGAGCCCAGGAAAATATGTAACAGAAGCGTTTTTTGATATTAAAATATCCGTTCTTAGAATTATTTAAAAATGTATTTAGAAAAGATTTGATTTAAAAGTACTTGAAGTTTTTTATTATTAAAAGAAATTTATAAAAAATACCAAATGAAAGTTTAAATGTATCAAGAAGGAAACATAGAAAAAAAGTGAACTCATAGATGAATAAAAGATGGATCCATGGAAATACAAATAGTACTTAAAAGTTTATCGAATATTTTAAAAGTTAAATTAGATGGATTGATGCATCGGATATGCAGAGAATATTGGTAGAGAAGATTAAGAAGCTTCACGGGATTAATTAATATTATGATTTAATAATTATCATCCTAAATACTAAAACCAAGGATTATTTTCTATAAATTTTACTAAATGGATTAATAATTATTTTTATTTTTAAACTTTAACGCGCTTGGAGGAGAACATTTTTGGAAAACTCTAGAGAAAATAATAAGCATTTTGGACTTAGCAGGAACTATCGTCAAGAAAATATGTAACTATAGTTTTGATTCCTTTTATTTTGTTAACCTAGTTTAAATCTAAATTTTTATATAAGATTAGGAAAAACATAAAAACATTAATTTATTAATATTAAAATTTTATAATATAACAATCTAATAATTTAGCTAAAAATATTTTAATATAAAGTGTATGGGTGTGAATTTTTTTTATATCTGCAATGCTCAAGTGGATAAAGGAAGCCTACTGAACACGATGACTAGATAAAGGTTATTGGTAATAATAATAACTATTGATAATTTATAGTGCATATTTTTTTTTGTTTTCTTTAGATCATCCATAAATTGGAAGAATGAAGTGTAAAAGTTTTTTACTTATATGTACCGCATTTCATACAACATTTAAAAAAAAACATTATGAGATAGGATTGATTTGAAAATATGCATACGATTATTTTTTTATTAGTAATATAATCCAACATAACAAATAATTATGTGATTCTTTTAAAATTTTCATGTTATTGGATATTCAAATATTGTCTAAGTAGATTGTATATGATTAGACATATAGAATAATAAAGTAAGCAGACTTTTCTTATGGAATCGTAAGATTGTTTAACTATTAATGAATTTTATTTATTGTTTTGTAAATGCAGATAGTTATTTATCGATGTAAGATGTGGAAAATCTTGAGAAATAATGTTGAGATAGTGGCTTGGAAGTACTTAGTGAACAGGAAAGCAAGATGATGTTTTAAGAAATAGGATGTTATAAGGAATGGAAATAATATTTAGTCTTTATGTGAATATCAGCATAGTTAACAAAGCCCTATGACTGATACATATTTTATTTGGACAGTGTTTATATTTCTTTAAATATTTGATGTTCTAATAAAGCTGAAGAAATAGCTTTAACATCATCCCTGTACTAGAGGATATTAGGCAGGTAAATGTCATACCTCTTCGCACTGTACCATGATTTTGAGATATGTTAAGAGTAATACTCTAGCTTTCTTCCTTAATCCTATGCATCTGTTTTCGCTATCTTTATTTCATGTAACTGCATCGTTCAGTAAGATATGTTTAAAAGAAATGATAAATAATTTAGAACTTAGGTTATGCTATCGTTTTGTATAAGATTGGTTTATTTGCTTAGAAGGAATAGGACATTATAACTTAAAATTGAAGATCCAAAGTATCCTAAGGAAAGAAAAGAATCATAGAATATATTTTGAATTTTATTTCGGAAATGAAATATAAACTTTTTTAAAATAAAGTATCTAAACAAATATATTTTCTTTAAAGTGATAATAATTTTTTAAAAGCTTTAGTATTATTTTTTTTAAGAGAAAAATAAGTATTGCATATTTTAAAATACAATAGTACAAAGTAAATTATGTAAACAATATGCATAGTATATTTTTTGTTTATTGATTAACAGAAATATATTAATGATTACACTTATATCATACTAAAATAAGGCTTAAAGAAGAATATATTATGATTAGTAAACATTGTGTGATAAATACTAATATCTAGTACTGAATTTTGGATAATATTTTGTGTAACATCTTTGACTTTGCAAGATGAAATTTTTTTTTAATATTTTGAGAAATCCATACTCATTATAAAATTTTGTTTTCTATAGAAAGTTTTTCTAAGTATGATTTTTTTTAAAAATAAGATAGTTTAATAATATTAAGGATAAAATGCTGTTGCTAATAAAGTAGATAAATATGTTTGTAATAAGTTAATCATAATGAGAAACCCAATAATAACATTTTTTTAAAATTTTGTCCTAAATCTAAATAAAGATATAATTGAAATATAAATTATTTTTTTTATAACCCGGTAGATCAAACTGTAAAGTAAAAAAGTTAAGGATATCCACTGTAAATAGTGTAAATAAATTGTTTATTTATTTCTTGTTAGTAATAAACTTTGTTAAATTTTGTTATTTCAAAAATTTTGTGTCCGAGTTATTTATTTCTCTACATCGCTGCATGAAAACACGATATATGCATAATAATCGAAACAAATATATAATTTTGCACAAAAGATAAATAGAGAATTATTTTAAGAATTTTAAATATTTTATTGGTATTCATTATAATTAAATAATCATAATTTTACATTATTTTATTAGTCATAAATCAGTTATCACAATATTATATTAAATTATATGCTATCAGTTGCCACACATATTTTGTTTGTCATAATATTAAAATGCTACCACGTATTTATTATATCATTACATGAAGAATATTATTACTGTTATTTATTATTATTAGTTTCAGTGTAGTAGATTATGACATAAAATCCCTTCTCATATTTTACTACCGTATTTTTAAATTAACTTAGAATAAACTTTATGAACCTGAGATTATTTTATCGAGCTAGATTATTATTAAATAGAAGATTAATATTTAATTATTAGTTTAATCTTAGTGAGTAGAAGTTATTAAAGTCATAAGAATACTATGAGTTAGTTATTTGAAATAGTAATAAGGGGGGATAGTGTTCTTATGCCATTGAGGTAGTATCCTGTGGGATATTGGCTCAATGTAATCTATCTTGTCACCTGTATTTTCACTTCAAGTCTCATGAAAATATCAGATATTTATTTAATTTATTTTATAAACTGAACGTTATTCGAATTTTAAATTTGAGCTAGTGAAATATTTTAATTTTAATGCTGAATATTTTAGTTATTAATTATTAACTGAGATAGAACCCATTTTATTTCATATCATATATTATCTGGAAGTGAAGATGCACAAGTGTGAAGGTTAGAATATATATATATATATATATATATATATATATATATATATATATATATAAATAATATATATATATATATATATATATATATATATATATATGCTTTAGTTGTTATGTTATTTTTTTCTTGGCTTCCACTTTCTCTTTGGCCATGCTTCTGAGTTTGGAGTTTTGTTGTTTTTTCTGTGAACGAATCTATACAGTCTAAGCTTGGTATCTCTGCTTTTTTGTTGTTGTTATTTCTTTGTGTAGTTTATTCATTGTTATCCTTGACAATGGCTATATTTTCTTCTGTTTGCATGTTAGTGTTGAAATTTTGTTATTTTTGTTAGTGTTTTGATTTCTGGTTAAGTTCTGGTGGTTTGCACAGTTTTGATATTGTGCAGCAACTTGTCCCCTTTTTACATGAATAATACTGTGGTTTTAGACCTCTAATATATAGAGTGAGCAATGTTTCCTGATCCAGGATTTGTGTTAGTATATCATCTGGATCAGTATCTGGAAGCAGTTTTATTTTGAACTCATAAGTGTTATTCATGACTGATATTATTGTGTCTTTCCAGTATAATATTTTGAACATAATGACCTTGCCAAATGGTTCCATTAACTCTTGGAAGATTTGTTATTTGTATTCCAGGTATGTGTTCTTAATTATTTCTGAAATGGTATTGTGATAGTTTTGATCTATAGTGATCAGTGAAAACTTCTTTGTCTTTGAAATCTTTCTCTTTGTGTGATTTCATAAAATTCCAGTATTAGGTACTGGTCATTGGAATGTTCTGCAACCTGTTGTATTATTATTCAAAATCCATTTAATATTATTGCCTCATACAGAACTAATTTGGGAATTTATATAATGAAATGTTGTTATGTATTGATGACAACACTATTGACTTGGGGAAAAAATCCATTGAATGTTTCACTTTATGGATTATTGAAAAAAACTTTGGGGAAAGTTGTAAACAGGACACATAAATTACCAATTTTTTGGATAACTTTAATGTTTGTGTAGGGGGTGCACTCATTAACTTTTGCAACCATGAGAACCTTTGGGTAAAGGCAACTACTGCCCCTCCCTTCTTGGGAGAATTGGTCTCTACTGAAGATGGAGTTCAAGATCCACAGTCTGCCCAGAAAACATCAGAAATGGATCAGCCAGCCAATAATGATGATGATAAGCTACAAAGAAGCCTCAACAAAGAAAATGCAGTAACAAATTTTTCTGCAGAGCTTTTTAAAATTATTTCTAAATGAATCTCTAAAACTCTAAGCTAGCTAATATTAATTGTGCATGAACTTTTGAATTGTAATAATATTTTAGTAAACTAAAAGCTAATTTCAAGCTGTAAAATATGATTTAAAATTCTGATAAATAATAAACTTGCCTATTTATTAACTTAAATTATAAAACTCTAAATGCTTGTTAATAATAACTTGTTCAGTTATTATTCTGTGACTTACTAATCTGCAGTCGTGCCTTCCTTTTTGGTTAATATGTATCTATTTTTATAATTTATGCTTTGCCCAGTTCAGAGCAGAGATTGATTCTATTAATAAACTTTGAGGGGGAGAGATGACTAGAGGCTCTTTCCTAATTAAGTAATTTTGCTATTTAGCACACACACAAATCTCCACTCTGAAAACCTAAATATATTCATTAAGCTATTATGTTTAGCTTATTATTATTGGTGTTAAAATTAGGTTTTCAAGTCTATTAATTAGTTAATAAATGCAAGAATGAGTTATAAAGCATATTATGCATATTACTTAAGTCCAAGATATGCTTTGACCCTCTTTTATTTATATTATAAACTGTGCAGATTTGGCTAATAAAATTAGATTACTTTTAAGTATTTCTTTTAGCATGTTTAAGAATGTTAATTATGAACTGGCATATGGTAGTTTTGCAGAATGAAACTATAGAATGTTGCATACATTTACTAATTAAGTAATATTATATTTAGCATGGTGAACATGTCTTTAGCAAGCATCTATGTGCATTTACACCTTGCTGCATATTTCTTATACGAATGGGCTTCTGGTTTTAATGGCCACCCTCTGAGGGTCCTGATTGTTTTTCCGATCACTGAACGGTGTTCAATTTATTTGCAGCAAGTTGTATGGTCTATGGGAACCAAGTACTTGGTACTGAATCTCCCGAGTAACTACACATTTGAGATGCACACCGCTAGTAATATATATATATATATAATGCCATAGTATCTGAAGTCATACTACAAAGCTCCAATTCATTCCTCCATAATGTAATATTTCAGCATTGATTTGAATATGTAATGTGATTTATACATATATAATCTGAATGGAGAGCCTATAGCAGTTCGTTAAGTGTTATCAATGACTTTTATTAAATGTTATAGTGATAAATAATCATTCTTGCAATGACTTAACCATCTCAAGCCTAACAGGGCAGGCATAGTAAAATTAAGGCATGATTAGAGACTGTAGATTAATAAACTTTTTACAAACTCTTAAATTATAGTGCATCAGATGAGATTCTGTTACTTGTTCATCATTATTTACACCTGTATGTGTCCTTCAATGCCCTCTTGTTTATTTGATTTATATTGATTACTTAAAATATATTAAATTATAATATTGTGTTGCATATCATTTGTACTCCATCCTAAATCTTATTTAAGTTTCCTAATATTAGTATTATTGAGATATGCATTATCTAGCCAGCCATAAATGTGTGTGTGTGTATTTAAATATTAGTAATTTTAATTAATATTCCCTGAGTCTTTTGCTCCAACCTTTGCTATTGCTGGCATGCAAACTAAGAAACTCCAAGTGTAGCCTCATATATGTAACTTATAGGGTAGTAAGTCATGGGTGTTGGTGGAGCTGAGGTGTGATCAGATTTGAGGTCTCAACCCCTCATCTAGATCAGGTATAATTTTCCAGAATTCTGGATTTTGTTGTGTGAATGTACAAATATGACCGTTACACTTGAGTACAGTGATAAGTGTGAAAATAATAGTGTAACCTAATTTATTCCAAGACTTAACTCAAGAAGGAGTGTTTCAGTAATCCCATCATGAAAAGAGATGTCTCTGGTTGCAACAGTTTTCTACTGAATTACTCAATAGACTTATCTAGCTAACAGTTTTAAAGTATTTTTTAATATTCCATTTGTAGCAGAAAATATGAGACCTTATCTAATGGAAGACTATCTATTATATATGTTTGTACCACACCATTAAAAACATTTGAAATGATGCAATTAGCTCCAGAGACTAATTCTTAAGTTTTCTAAAATCAGGTATTGCTTGCTTTAATCATGACATGAGGGGAGAAGAGGACTGTGCTATAAGACATATTGTATACTCTATCCAACATCACTAATGTCTATGGAGAATATCTATCATCATGGATTAGCTAATAAAGACTGATTTATAAATGTAGTAAAAGAACGATATTTGCAAAAACCATGGTTTCGAACCTTTCAAACTTTACATTTGGTATGATCTTATCAATATAATTATTCAAGGCCTTAAGTTTAAAACATTTTTCTAATAATTATATTTTTATTATTTTTAGCGTTTAATACTATATTTATTATACATAGCAATAGTTAAAAATGCATAAACAAGTTTGTATATCTATTGTTAATAAATTGTTAACTTAATAATTTACTTTATGTTTGCTTATCAATCTCATTCCAAACATTGTGGTATTAACATCTCTTATGCTATTAATGACTACAACCCTGAGAAATCAAGCAATCTACTGAGTGACATTCAGGGATAGCGGTAATGATATGTTGATGGAGAGTTAACAAGTTTTCCAAAAGTAAAGTTTCTATTTAGAAGGTTTGGCGATTTAAAGTTTCAATTTTTTTATTTATTAAAACGAGAAAAAACAAATCGAAAATAATTGTAGAAGTATACTAGTTTTTTTTCTCATGTGTCATAGCATCAGCCAGGAGGCGAACCCGCTAACCCGGGACAACTACTTGTAAAGCAGCTATCGCTGACCTCTCGACCACCAATGCTTGACAGCGTTTGGTTAATATTATTGTATATATTTATCATTTTTATTTGGATGTATATTAACCATTTTATAAAGATTAAATAAATATAAATATTTATTATTTTTGCACACCTAATGTTCCGATATATTCATATTTGGAGCACTCAAAATTTATTGCTCTAATATAAATATGTGTGTGTGATAAATAGGATGAATTGACTTTTTTTAAAATTTTGTTTTTTACCGACATGAATTTTTCAGAGATTATGAAAATAATTTAATAATTATTGAAAATTAATATAATTAATTTTTTGACAATTTATTTTAACATTTATCAGATTATTAAAAATTACTTTCTAAAATATAAATTACCAAATTGTTAGTGAATTCTTTCTTTGCAGAAATATATACAATTTTTTTTTTATTGTAAAAAAGTAAGTACATTCGAACGTTGCGAATCATAAAATATATAGTACACAAAACTGCTAAAAGATATAGTGAATAATTTATTTTTAGTTTGATGTATAAATTATAACTTAAATTAGTATATTTTTTTAATGTTCTCACAGCTCAATCAATATAAGCTTTTAATATTTTACACGTTAACAAATATTTTGGCAAATACTGTATGTGCATTTTAATTCATTTATGTATACAATTATAACTTGAGCAGATTATAACAAGTTTTATAAATGAAGCTATATGTAGCACCTTTATGTAATAAACTATCTTGCGGATTGAAAATCTGCGTGTAATAGTTTATTACCGTTATATTTATTATTATTATATTTTTTCCATATATCATACCATCGGCCGGGACGCGAACCCACAACCATCTACAACCAA
The DNA here is from genome assembly GCA_028023455.1 of Epiperipatus broadwayi. Lineage (NCBI taxonomy): Eukaryota > Metazoa > Onychophora > Udeonychophora > Euonychophora > Peripatidae > Epiperipatus > Epiperipatus broadwayi. The sequence goes on from JAQFVV010013114.1 coordinate 51,570, forward strand.
CTACTTGCTTGCAAGGCGGTTGCGATGACCTCTCGGCTAACAACGCTTGACTATATTTATTATTTTTATTGTTATTATTATAGTTTTTTAATTAACGAACATTTTATTTGTATTATATATATATAATGCAGATGTTTATCCATTTACACATTTATATATGTATGTGATACCTGTTTTTCCTAAATGCAGGCAGAGATTTAAATACTATGATGAAACAACATTTGATCGTCCTAACTGGTAAACTATTATTGCCTAATACAATTTATTCTAGAATTGTAATATTTAAATCTACATTATAAACTTTGATGAACATTTTTTTAAATATCATAAATGCATCTTAATCATATGAATATTAAGCCTAGATGTTAAAATAAATTACATGAAAAAATTGATAAGTAATGGCAAATTATCACCTATGATTATTATTTATTACTGCTTATAATATACTATTGCCTAACTACTCTACCTGTTTTAGATATAAAATTTAATAGGCTTATTTATTCTTTAAAATTATAATAAATGTTAATGGAATTTATATATAACTGATATTAATAATTCATTATAATTTTATTTAAAATGCAAAATAACTAATAACCAATTATAAAATGTAAGTATAAATGAAAAACATCAATTATGATAGAACGATATGATGTCAGAGAGAAACAGAAGGGAAAAAAAAAGATAATTAAATACTAAAAGAGTGACATGAAAGAAAAAATTATTAATGTATGCCTGTAAGATTATAAATTGCATTTTAAAATTTAGGGTTTGATTGAAGTGAATAAACTCAAAGAGATCATTATTACTTATAAAATCCTTATTAGGTATATTAATCAAAAAAAATATGGGATGAATATGAAGGAGACTGATCAACTGGGAATTATATTTGAAGAATTGTTTGATCTAATATTATACTGAGAGTGAATAATTATATATTGGAACAACTTCTTGTGTATAACAATTTAATGGCTTGAATTTTTTTGTTTATGTCAAATATTAAATACAGATTGAACTTCATGGATATCTTTTTAATATGCAAATTTCAGACATATGAATGGAATTCCAAGACAGATAGGATCAAATAAAAAAAAGCTTATATTTAGAGAACTAATTAAATGTTTTATTTTATCTTTGGTTACCATCCACGATCTTAAAGTTACCCTAGGTTGTAATATGAAGATGTAAAGAAACTCCTTAAAAATAATTTCAATATTTTTTTGACTATTTGTAAAAATAATATTATAATTATAGATAAAATAAGGGAATTGTACAATCAGACTTTTTAATGCAAAACACAGATAAGCACTTATCTTTATTAATCATGATTTAGCTATGAGTATATCATGTAAAAAGATGATTGTGCCATTTTGTAATCAGGAGCATTCAAAAGAGAGATTAATTCATGCACTCATATGCATAGCAGAAGAGATGAAAGTATATACATATTGTACCATCTGTGATTAGACTTAAAATAAGCATTGTCATATTTTAAAAAAATATTGTCATGATTTTATGTGTTAGAAGATATTTAATATCATCAAATAATGTTTATTCAAATTTTTACTTATTATAATACACCCAAAACAAAACAACAATTCACAATTTAATTTTAATTTTTTAAAGTAATACCTTAAGTAATGCATTGCATTGAACTTAATATCTTATTATAAAATTATTCTTAAATTTAAAGACATATTTTGACAGAAATTACAGTAATGATTTGTTATATATAGAGTAAGTTAAAAACAAACTTTTTTTTTTTATCAAAGTAATGATTTGTCTATACAATTTAATAGCAATGGTTTACTTACATAAATAACAAATTATATTTTCATATGTGCGTGTAAATATATGTGCATATGTGTTTAGTTTATTGTGTAAGTTTAAAATCACTTATTTTAATGTAGTGGTATTAATGATATATTATTTGTCACAATATTTTTGTTAAACAAACAAATGTATTTTTATTTTAAGAAAAAAATGGTAAAATTATTGTGCTATTATTTTTATTTTTAAAATGTTTTAAAATATTTTTCTTTTAAAAATTAAAATTAAAGATTTCTATTTGGGATGTTATGTATTTGAGGAATCTCTAATTAAAGTGCAAAAGTTTAAAAGAGGTAAATTTGAGTTGGACATTAGCTTCTGTTTCTAGATCAATAATCTAAATGTTACATCAATAGACAAAATGATATTAAAAGACCGAATTAACTTAAAACTCTTTTTATATATTGTAATGGAAATTACCCCTTGTTAAACTTAAAACTTTTTAAACTTTCTATTATTTATTTTATTTTACAAGACTCATATGATTTTGCAATATGATTTTTAAGAGACCCACCATTACTCAATCAGGATAATAAATATGATTAATAATTATATGTCAATCATACCCCAGTCAGACTGAGATTTAATAAAAATATTAAACTGACAGCCACCTTTCCAGACTGAAGTAGCTCCCCAGCTGCATGAAATGTGAAAAATCTCATGGGGATATTTATAACAGAATTAAACCCAGGGCATATCCACTATTTACACTGGAACCCATGAAATATCATTAACACATTTCAAAAGCTTGACCCATGGCTAGTTCTTAACAGGAGAATGGCTGCATATTTACTTAGATGAATGGAGATAAAGAAAGAGAAACATAAAATGACATTAATAATTTAAACAAATTTATTAAAAGATAATAATTATAAGTGTAATAATAATGAAAAAATAATAAAATATAAAATATATAAAAGATAGTATACATTTAACAAATATGCATGCTTATGATAACGAATTCTTATTTCAGATAAAATTTAAAAGTTTTTTATAATGATGTCAATCAATTTTTACCTAGGATAAATACAGCACAGCTTCTGGATTTTATTTGTGGGTTAAACATCACCTTTGATTTCCATAGGCATTTTTACTCAGTTCTTGGTTTTTGTACGTGGATATATACAGTTCTTGATTTTCCTTTGCTTGTGGGTGATCACCCCTTTTCCTTGGATCCAGTCAGTTTTCTTGGTCAAGATATTTGCAGCATAAAGGAAGCTTCTTGGTTTTTTGTTTTACATCATGTCTGGTTTACTTAATTTGGTAGGGCAGGTTGAAACATTAGGAGAAGGTGAGTTAGAGTAAATTTCCATGGCATTTTGCTAATGTCACATGGAAGATGAGCTGAGGAAATGATTAAACCCCAAAGTTCAGTACTAGCCACTCATTCTTTTTAATTCTTCAATAGTATAATAACTTAATAACTCTCCAACTGAATTCAAAACTCTAAAACTCTAAAATGTCAAACTGAAGACAATAGAGGATGTGTGCTTTTTATACTCCTCTGACCCCACCCTTGCTTGAGTTTCAACCATGATATCAATACATTTTATCTCTAAAAAAATTAATTACAATTTGCATTTCTTTAATTTTTTTTGTTTTTTCTATTTTAATTACAGAGATTAGTCACACTGTTCAACTAATCAATCCAAAATCTTAATCTCCAGAGTCCGATTAGTTTTGTATAAACTATTTAATTTAATCATAAGAATGTTTTATTTTTTAATTAAAATACTTTTTTCAAAAAGTATTTTTGTCAGGATTATAAAATAAAAGTATGTAAAAGAAAGACAAGTTACAATTATTAACTAATTCCTAACTTATCTCTAAATTTTTTCTCTATTTTTTTAACTTCTACCCTTTCAAACTATTAATTCTTGATATTTTAAATTTTATATTTTTTTAATAAAAAAAACAAGTGAATTATGTAACATGTATACACACACACACACTTGTGCAACTGTGTATATATACATACTGTTGCCATATATTATTTCATATAATATTAAATTATCCATGGACTTTATTACTGTTATTATTTCCTTTAGTATACTGTGTTAAGCAATAAAATAAAAAACTGACATATTTAAAAAAAAAATGTTTATTGTAAATAGGATAAGTAAAAGCTAAGCAGCAGATAATGTTAACTCCAAAGACAATTTAGCTTTTGAAAGGTGTCCATTTAAATGACTAAACAAATGGAATTTGTTTAGAATCATACTGGAAGAAAAATTATATAAATTTTATGAAAACTACAAGGAATTTTACTAATTGTCCCAAAAGTAAATATCCAGCCAATTAATTGGTTTGAACTATTTAATAATGAATTTAAATTCAGGTCTTTCTTCCAAGCCAATTTCATGCTACCCAATAAAAACTATTCTTATAAATCAATTAATTGATGGCTTACATTCAGAGAAATAAACTCTTTATTCTCATTAACAATTAAATCATTATTATTAACAAATTTATAGATATTAAATATAATATTTCTAATAAATTCAAGATTATATCCTGACTCAATATAAGCAGAAAGAAATTGAGCCATCTGAATATAACTATTATTTTGAAAATGCATTAAAGTTTCTATTTTTAACTAAAATTCAATAAAGTCTCTTGTGAGTAAAAGGTTGATAACTATCTGGCCTTATCACATTTCTTAAATTTTTTGTTTTAATGAAAGAACTACCAAATTATCCACATTTAAATTTAAAAATTTTAACTTAATAAATTCAAATGCAGTATTTAATTTTTAATATTTATGTAAATGACTTTTTTCTTAGTCTCTGAATAAATAACACTTTTTTTTTCATATATCAAAGCATGGGCCAGGAAGGAAACCCACGATGACCATCTGCAAGCAACTGCTTGCTTGCAAGGTGGTTGCCCTGACATCTCAGCTATTGACACTTGACAAAAAATAACACTCTTTATGCAAAAAATCAAAAAAGTTAACCATGTTAATTAACATTTGTGTGTCAAAAAGTAAATAGTTTGCTAAGGATTATGACCCAAATGAATAATGATTTTGAATTAGATAAATAACCATTCAATCATTTTAAAAGGATAAAATAATTCTTGTTATTGAATATGAACTACAATGTAAATATTGCAGTGAACCAATAAGGATTATTTGTTAAATAAACTTAGGATATTTTAAAAAAAACAAGCCCTTGGAAATATTGTCATTTTCTTCATGGATTTTCTTTGTGTGCACTTAATAAAAAGTAATTTAAAGATTGCGGAACACTTTGTATTTGACTATATGATGAAACCTGGAAATTATTTCAAATACCAAAACCATCCAAAGCATAACAAGTTACAGATCAAATTTATTTATAAAACTCATCAGCAAATAATTCATCACTCATAACTATTAACTTTAAAAACAATATGTACCTAAATACCTAATACATCATATATAATGTAATTCATTAATAAAATTATTTTAAAAGTAATACCCTATTTTATAAGACAGGTTATATGCTTTATTTATATAATTATTATTTGAATTATGAGTTATTGTTTTTAAAGATCATTTAATGTATATATGTGTGTAAGTGGACATATAGATATATAATTAACCATAAAAAGACTTTAATAACTAATTTTAAATTTAAACAATTATAATTAAATTTTATTTAGTTACTTGTTTCCATACATTTATAAATGATCAAAACGAATTAGCATTTTTTGTATATATTTATATATCGTCTATTGAAGACAATAAGTAAATATATATGTGCAGTCAAGCGTTGTTAGCCGAGAGGTCATCGCAGCAGCCTTGCAAGCAAGTAATTGGTTGCAGACGGTTGTGGGTTCGCTGCCCGGACGATGCTATGGCATATGAATATATATATATGCAACGTCTTAGTCTCATATTACAGTCAAAACAAATAGAATATTTTATAATACATTGATTCAAACTATTTAAAACATATTTACTAATGTCTTATTATTTATTTTGTAAATAAATTTATTCATTTTTAAACTTGAGTTAATAGTCTTATTCGATTTAGTTGGCATATGTCAGAACAATAATAATTCTAAGTTTCATTCAATCACAAACATGCACAAATTTGATTAGCAAAACAATATATATTTTATTACTTTATTATAATTCATTTATTGTTTAGGGTGAACCTAATGTTTTCAATGACATCAATTAGTATTATTCAAAATTACAGTAAAGCTAGTCGATAAATTATTGATACAAATTTTATATATAATCATCAAGTTTAAATAATTTTATTCATTCCTTAATATTACTGCATTAATGCTTAATAATAAAAGGGGTATTTTATGAAGGAATTCCAATATAAACTATTACTTAGTATATGATTATAAAATTTCAAATATATTATTTTAAATTGTGTATTATAAATATGGCATCTGGTCAGGCTATCATATACCTAATATATAAATGTTATTAATAGAGTTTAACCTTATTTCTATATAGATGCTATCTTCATTTGTTGACAGAGTTTAAATAAAATTATTGCTTAAGTTTATATTGTCCCAGATTTGGTTTGCTAAATTTGTGTAGCTCTATTAATTTCAGCTAGTCCATTTATATTAATACAGATTTGGTGTTGTATATTTTATACTGTTACAAATTTCATCTTTACCCGATTTGTAGTATATATAAGAGTAAACATCTTATTTATGCATTTTATACCAGTACAGATTTTGATGTCTATAGTGTGGGCATGTAAAATAAAGTCTCTCTCTTTTGTTTATTTTTTTTGTTTCAATATATATATATATATATATATTTTTAGTAATATATATATATATATATATATATATATATATATATTAAATTACTAAAAATTTTAAATTTTAGAATATGTTCTTTTAATATGTTAATTATATTTTGTTAATTATGTTATAAAGTACAATTTGAAGCTAAAGAAAATATGTAGTATATAAAATTATAGCGAATCATTTAAAAGTAGTTAAGTAAGGCTTTAAATATTGTTGTGTATGGTTGCAAAAGCTGGCTATATTAAATAACTCAGCTATAAATATTTAAAAGTATATTTAAATGTTAAATTTTAATAGTTTTAAAACTTATAGTTAATAAATGTTATTTTTAAATTTATAAATCATCTTTAATAGTCAAAATTAATATCATATATTTTAAAAGTAAACTTTATGATAGTGAAAATTATATTTAATTCTAGATTTTCTAAATTATTTTTCCAAATTTTTATAATTATATTATTTAATATAATAAAGTAATGCAATTTTATAAATCTAGACAGAGAAATAGATTGAAAATCGTCTGTTTCAATTTTATATTGACCATGTGACTTTTAATACATGGTTAAACACACATGCTTGTTTGAATTAATAACAAAGTTTGAAATATTTAAAAGTATTATTATAGAACTGAATATAATTACTATCTATCATAGAAGCAAATATTAAATAGTCATTATAAAATGTTTCTAAAATGTTTTAAAGTAGTATTATAAAGATGAATACAGTTAATAAAAAAATTAAATAATTTTGTTTAAATAAAAATAGATAAATTGAATATTAAAAATGGAATAGGTTATTAAAATTATTTTAAAAGTTATTTTAAGTGTTCAAATAATTTAAATAAAAATAATAATTGAATTAAAAGTTATATTTTAAATAATATTTTTAAGTTTTGTTACGTCATAATTTTTATTTTGGAATTTAATTCTGTAAAACTGAAAATATGTAAATTTGATCTCAAACTAAAAGTGAGAATCAGCCAATCAAATGATGTATTCTCTGGAATATAAATACCAATTGCACGTGGGTTATCAGAGGAGATTATTAATGTATTAGAGGAGGTTGAAATGTATTAAAGGTAGCTTAATAATATCAGAAGCTATCCAGGTGACTATACTTTAAAATTTTATTATTTAGTCAATTTATAGTACTCTCTTATACTTTATTTATCGTAACTAATAGGATACTTTTATATACTTTTAAAAGAGAGTTTAAAATATAATATATTTTAGAAACTTTGTGAAAATGATTTGCTAAGCTTTAACAGTTTACTTACCAGGAGTATTTTATTTTAAGTTTAAGCTAAATTTCGCAATGAAAAATGGATATACTACGAAATAAAATGTATATAAATTATAATAATATAAAAATGCATAGAATGTTTATTGATACTATTTTATTAATGCTTCACTGGAGAATTGTTTTGGTACCTAAAAACCACAGTATGGACATTATAGGATGCAATGGAAAGTTATTTGCCATCTAAAAAAAAAATGGAGACACATTATTATTTATAAGCTTATCCAAGTGTTTTAAAAAAAGTATAAGATACTTATATCTTATGAATTGTTTATAGAATATCATAATGAAAGGAATAAAATGTTTAGTCCTTTTTGAAGGAAACATTTTTTTAAAAAATATTTTTTTGCAAGAATTAAAGAAAGAGCTTACAGAGAAGATTTTACAAAACTTCTTGTCTCAGAAGTAAAAATGCATCTTTAGAAGTATTTGTTTTAAAGAACTTTATTAAGAAATAAAACCTATGTAAGAAAGAATGAATATATAGTAGATGAATAAAAGGTGGATCCATGAAAATACAAAATATAGTATATAAAAGTTTACTGGATAACTTAAGTTAAATTGAACTGAGTGATGCATCAGATACGTCAGAGAATATTTAAAAAGCTTTGTGGGAATAATTCTTTAATATTACAGATTAATAATTATCATTCTGAACAGTAAAGACGCGGGATTATTTTCTATAAACTTTACTAAAATTGATTAATAATTTTATTTTATTTTTAAATTTTAACTCTAGAGAAAGTAATAAACATTTTTTCGAACTTTATCATGAACTGTTTGTCAAGAAAAAGTTAATGGAAGAAATAAGTAATTATAGTTTTTTTGATTTTATTTTATTAACTTAAAAACTGAAACACAGGCTTATTATATACCTGTGTCTACATATGTAATATAGGGTATATGAGCACAAACTTTCAGATGACCCATCATTCTCCACTCTATCTAATAACACTGATACACTCAAGCACATATATGCTGAAAAGATAAATAATCACCAATATACATATTTCATGCTAAACCAGCAATCATCAGTTGGTCCAGATTATCATCTCCCACACATATATACTATAAGTGCTCAGATATATATTAAGATAGAAAATCTTCATACTTTAATGGACAGGCTCCAATCTACTACACTCTCCAACTCTTCAACCGTCCATCCAATTGAAAATCTGATGATGGAATGCTCGAAGGCCACCCTGAGGCCGAGATTCCTGGTTTAGTATGAAATACGTATATTGGTGATTATTTATCTTTTCAGCATATATGTGCTTGAGTGTATCAGTGTTATTAGATAGAGTGTAGAGTGATGGGTCATCTGAAAGTCTGTGCTCATATACCCTATATATTAAAAACAAGTCTATAATTAATTTAGCAAATTTCATAATATAAACACCAATGTAAAATTAAAACACCAGTTAGAAAAAAGATAAATATAATTTCTTTTTATATTAATATAATTTTTTAACTAACTATATAATTTTGTAAATTAAGACAAAAAGATTCATTAACCTTTTTTTATTTTTCCTCTTTACAAAGAGAACAACACTAGTCTGGTCAAATATATTCTTATGGACCAAATTTCTTTCATATTTGTAATAAAAAATAAGATATTAGAAAGAAAGTAGAAAAAAAATTTACTAATAATAAATTTATTTGTTTAAAAAAATTCATGGTAGCTTGGCTGAAAGAAATTTAATATATATTATGATAAAAATTGAAAAGTTAAAAGTTTTTAATGTTGACAACTTATTGAAGAGATATATTTAAAAAAAAAAGTTCAACTGATAAAAGTTCATACTTCCCATTCGGTCTTGATGACTTCTCCAGATTTCATCCAGTTTATGGAAGTCCTTTCTGATCATATTATTTGCTAATAGTTTTTTTTTGGAGACACAACTGCTACAAGCCATACTTTCTGGAAACATAACTGTTACAAGCCATAACTAATTTCTTTCATAAGTTTAAGATAGTGACTAAGAAATTTAATAAAACACTTTTAGTAATCATACTCTGAATTGTACAGTTAAAACATTAATCCATTTTAGAATGACTTCTGATCAATTTATGATGATTATCATTTTTCCATATTATAGCATTTATAATCATAAATCCATTATTATACGATTGACTTTGAATTGTAATTTTATGTGAAGAGAGACGTTCAATCCCTTAGAGAAACACTTGTACACTAATAACTTATGGTGGGCATTTATACTTTGGTTTAAATACATTTAATTTATTTTATTATATAGTTTAGGATATTTTAATAATTTATAAGACCTAGAAAAAAAATAATATTCCATACCAAATTAACTTCATTGAATTGCTTTAAAAATTAAGCATTTTCTCCTAAACTTCGAATTTATACTTTGATTTAGCTTCATATGGTATAAAATTTTAACATTCAGCAATTTATAACATGAGAATCTATATAGTTTTTAAACATTATTTCAAAATTATTTTGAAAGAAAAGACAAATGATTTGGATGATGTTATACTGAGCATCACATAAGCAAATTTCCAAAACTCCATTGACAATTAAAGGCAGTAAATTTAAAGTAGTATTGAGTGATAATTCTTCTTGTTATTTATTCATTTTAGATTTAGGAGAAAAGAATTTTTTTCAGCTAAGCAAAGTGCTCATAGTGAGTTTGCCAACTCAGCTATTCTGTAGAAGACGATATAAAAAATGGCTATTTTAAAATTTCATTTGACTGTCTTGGTTGCACTATAATTTTACAAAAACAGAACTTTGTCAAAAAGTCATTTGTACAGCCTCTGGTCAGATGGTATATTAATTAGTCACTTTTACCCACAACTCCTTATATTTTTTAAGTAAAAAAATGTCTGGTTTTATTCTGAGCGGTGGATTTATAGACATTGGATAAAATGAAAGACAGAAAATAATAGCAATAATAATGCCTAATATAATATTTTAAATTAAATAATTTTTTTTTAAATTTCTACAATCGTTTACTTTTAACAATTAAATAATTTATAATATCTCCTTAAAGTTTTCAGATATTTTATTTAAGTATATTTATTTTAATAAATATTTTTATTTTGGATTATAATATTAAACAAAATAACTTAATTTACTAGTTTTACATTTTTGAATTTTAATTTGATTAAGTTTTAAACATATAAAAATTTATTGCACGCACACATATATGTTGATTAAATGTAATCTTAATTGTAATTATCGTAATATAGTTATTGTAGAACTGTTTCAAATCCTATGTTTTATTATGTTTGATTTAGGGTATCCTATTTTGTATATTTTTCTACAGTATCAGTTTTATATGTGTTTTTCTGCATATACATAAAAAAAAAAAATCAACTGCTCTTTACAAACACACCCACAAAAGAACACAGATGCACATATTTTATATATGAATTGTTCAATAAAATCTGCCTGAAGACGTATTTAAATATGTTTTATCAAATTTATATTCTCTTAGGTAGTATTAGGAGAAATTTTAAATGATTGAAACAATTCAATTATATATTTTGAGACCTAAATCATATAATTTGACAACAAAAATGCCAATGGGTCAATTTTTACAAAGACTATACATGTCAAAATAAATGACTTTCAATTCAAGATTGCTCTGATCTTCAGTTAGTATAAGCAATATGATAAAAGATAATTAGGAGATTGGCTGCAATTGAATAGTGAAGAACTCTTGATGTTGCTGGAAGAATGAAGACTAATACTGTACTGATATCTAAAATAACTTTGACATATGTACATCATCCAATAGTTCTGGCAATAATCTATAGAATAAAAATGTCTAGACTCTTTTTTAAAAATGAAAAACTCCTTTTTCAGTTATGATTACAGCTATCAATTTAATGGAGCAGTTATGTTATAGAGGAGAGATTATAAATTGAGTATGTCTTTTAGTAGATAAAAAATGAGATATTGTCAAGTTAAACTAGAATTCAATCTGAGTTTCTTGATGACAAAAGAAATATGATATTTGGAAAGGAAACTACTGGAATTTTTTTCAGTGAAAGAAATATTAGAAACAATTGATGTAGAATGATAACAAATTGAATTGGAAATTTCAAAAGAGAGTTTATATTCATTTTATTAAGCCAAAATTTTCAAAGAGAGACCAGAATTTTTTTTGCTTTCTGGAAATAATAATAGTAAATAGATTAGCAATTTAAAATAAATATTTACACATGAACACTGGAATTGCTAGGTTTCATATATATATATATATGGCTGCAAAAAGGAGTTTGCTATTAATTGAAAGGAGACCATTTGATTTCTCTTGAAGGCCTTAAAGAAATCGAGCAGGGCGAATTCCTAATGACCACTCCATATATCCTTGTTGTTGCAACTGTTATTACTATGTGATTATTCAAATAGTATATGAACATAGATGGGCTGCTCATCAACATGCATGATCCACTGTGGTGAGTTTATTGGCTTTTTACCTCTGAGTTTAAGATCAAGAAACGCCATGGTCTTTATTCATCAGTTGCCTGATAAACAGAATAAATGTTTGTGTAAATGATAAATATTTTTCCAATATATACAATTATGACAGACAAAAATAAATCATGGCTCTTATTCCCAGGAGGCTGTAAAGTCAAGGCAGTGGTTGATGGCCAAAGGCAGAGGGTGCTAAGAATCCCCTGATTGCAGACCCAGGCAGACATTTGATAATGACTTTTTATTTAGGTACTTACAAATACAGATCACTTTCAAGTGAAGGAAGATTGCAAGAATTAGACAAAGAACTGTCTTATATCAAATGGGACATTATTGGACTGTGTGAAGTTAGAAGAAAAGATAAAGAGACAATTGATTTAAAAAGTGGTCATGTACTTTATTGAAAAGGTACCAATATTGGAAATACAAGTGAAGTAGGATTCATTATAAATAAAAAGTAGAAGAACAACATTGTGGAGATTGATGGTGTATCAGACAGATTGGCAAAAATTAGTTATACAACTTAATAGCAGATATCAAATGCAGATAATTCAGGTTTATGCCCCAAACAAGTTCTCATAGTGATGAAATAGTAAAGGATTTTTATATGGATGTACAAAAGGCTTTTAATCAGAGTAAACAACATTTTAAAATTGTTATGGGAGACTTTAATGCTAGAATTGGTAAACAAATAAAAGATGAAAGTGCTGTAGGTAATTTTGGTTATGGTAATAGAAATGAGAGAGGACATAGACTTGTGGAGTTTGCAGAAAAAGAAAAACTTTATATTATGAATTCTTTTTTTGAGAAAAATGTTAAAAGGAAATGGACATGGAAGCATCCAAATGAAGGTACAGCAGAATTGGATTATATTTTGACTAACAGAAAATACATATTTCAAGATTGTAATGTTCTTAATAAATTTAACACAGGAAGTGATCATCGATTAGTAAGATGTAAGATACGTGTTAATGCAAAACTAGAGAGACAAAAATTATTAAGAAAAACAATATTTACAGTTGATATTCCTAATCTTTAGAAACATTCTAATGAATTTAAATTAGAACTTACAAATCGGTTTCAAGTATTAGTAGATTTTGAACATGATTCAGATTTGAATGAAATTAATATGAAAATAACTGATCCACTTTTAAAAACTGCAACAAAGATAGCTGGTAGAAAAAAGCAGCAATTGACCAATAAAATTTCTACTGAGACTAGAGAATTTATAAAGAAAAGAAGGAATATGAAGATATATAAAAATGATGCATTAAAAAGGATTGAATATCTCGAATTTTGTAAAATGACGCGCAGAAAGGAATTGAATATGATATAAGAAAGTATAACTGTGAACTAGCAAGGAAAGCTGTAGAAGAAAATAAAAGTCTCAAGAACGTAAAACAACATTTTGGTATTGGTAGGAAATTTATATCTGCAATAAGAAAAAAGATGGAATTATTACTAAAAAGAGAGATGACATCATGAAATGGGTAGAAGACTTTTATCAAGAATTATATAGTAATAAAGAACAAGTACCTCCTATATGTATTACATCTTCCGAATTGCCCAGAATTTTAAATGAAGAAGTGAGACATGCAATTAAATGTATGAAGAAAGGAAAGGCTCCAGGTAATGATGGAATTATAATTGATATATTAAAAGAAGCAGGTGAAGAAATAGAAAAAATTTTAGCAAAGTTATATACCAAATGTCTAAATGATAAAGATGTACCAGATGATTGGAAGAATGCAGTATTAATATTAATATTTAAAAAGGGTGATAAAGAAGATATTAGAAATTACAGACCTATCAGCCTTTTATCAGTTTTATACAAAATTTTTACCAAGATAATTACAACTCGTCTACAGAGAACATTGGATTTCCACCAACCAAGAGAACAAGCTGGATTTAAAAGTGGTTTTAGTACAGTAGATCATATCCAGGTATTGAGAGAAGTTATAGAAAGGACAAATGAATATGAGTTGCCATTATGCTTTGGATTTGTAGATTATGAAAAGGCATTTGATTCTATAAACATTTTTTCAGTGATTAAAGCATTGGATCATCAAGGTATAGATCCAGGATATTGTCATATTTTAAAGAATATTTATAAAAATGCAACAGCAACAATTAGATTACATAATGATACTAGGAAAGTCAACATTGAGAAGGGTGTAAGACAGGGTGACTCCATATCTCCAAAACTTTTTACAGCAGTGCTGCAAGAAGTAATTTGTGGATTAAAATGGGAAGCTAAAGGAGTGAAAGTAAATGGAGATTATTTAAGTCATTTAGATTTTGCAGATGATGTAGTTGTTTTTGCAAATAATGCTTTAGAGCTGCAGGAAATGTTGCAGGAGTTATCAGATGAAAGTAGGGAAGTAGGACTAAAGATAAATGTTAAAAAGACTAAAGTAATGTTTAATGGATTTTCTCAAAATATGAAAATAAAGATTGATTATGATGAGTTAGAAGAAGTTAACAGTTACAAATACCTTGGTCAGATTGTTAATACAGATGGAAACATAATGGATGAAATTAATCATAGAATTAAACTTGGTTGAAGTGCTTTTGGTAGAAATAACTTGATACTAAAAGGAAATATGCCTATGTGTTTGAAAAGGAAGGTTTTTAATAAATGTGTTTTACCAGTTCTTACTTATGGATCTGAGACTTGGACACTTAATAGAAGAGCAATACAGAGACTTCAGACCACTCAAAGAAGTATGGAGAGATGCATGTTGGGAGTAACAAGAAGAGATCAAAAACGCAATATATGGGTAAGAGAACAAACAGGTGTTACTGACCTCATTGAAAAAATTAAAAGACTGAAGTGGAGTTGGGCTGGACATATTGCTAGAAGAGATGATAATAGATGGACAATTGAAATCTTAAACTGGATTCCAAGAGATTGTAAAAGACCCAGAAAGAGACCACTTGTGAGATGGATGGATGAAATAAGAAAGTGTGCAGGAGTGATGTGGAGAAGAGAAGCTAAAAATCGGAGAAAATGGATTGAACTTGGAGAGACCTTCATTCTGCAGTGGATTGATAATGGTTATATATATATATATATATATTGAACCGAATTCGAATATGTGGATTCGAAACACCGGTCTCTTAGGCAGAGAAGAACATACTCGGAGAGTATGTATGCCCAAACGATAGCTATAAAGTATATAACTAACGTTACATTTCCAGGACATAGCTTCTTCTCGGCTGTTGAGTTCAACACCACGTCCAAAGCACTTTTTTGTTTGTGTATAACCACGGGCGCCAGCTGCTTATTCTAAAAGAATACTAAAAGAATAGACAACGCACTTTGAACAGTGGCCACTAACTCAACGCCTAAATCCACGACTAGCTCAGTTGTTTGTAATCACTAATAGATTATACTTAATTAGTGGTTAAAAGACTTGATAAAAGAATTGTAAAAGGAGTTGATAAAAGAATTTGATAAAAGGAATTGATAAAAAGAATTGACCGACAAATAAAGTTTAATTTTAAAGATAATTTATTAACTAACATTTATTTACTAAATTTAAACATTTTATAATTCTAATAAAACACACGCATATTTTAAATTAACATTTCTAAATAGTTTAAATATTCCTATAGATTTAATAACAGAACACTCTAATTTAACTAATAAATATTGATATAATGATCACGCACATATTAACTCATGCACACACATAATAATAATAAAGTATTACATAGCATTTGAAATTTAATCACACATATCAATAGTTCATTTATGTATGATATAAAGTTCATATAATTAGACTCTTGAAAGATTCATATGAATTAATGCAATGCAATGGCTATTACAGTATAAACGAAATAAGCAAATGTTTTTACCTAGGCTTTTGAATGTAGACGTAGAATTTTGTTCTCTTTGGTGGCTGCTTTCGGTGAGGATATTTCCATTATGAATGCTTACCAGCCGGCTGGGACTTTTCCTTGATGAGTTTCCTGATTTTCACGATTATTACTATTGGAGACAATTAGATATTGACGGAGATTTTCTAAGTTGTTACGTTGACATTATTTCACGGGCAGATCTTGCTGTTTTCATCGGACTTTTTAGGCTGTGGAGAGGCGTGAATTCCCAAAATCTTCTCAACACTGCATTTTGTTTGTTAACTGACTCAATTAATTTCTGAACTGCACTACTCAATTACTTTGTGAACTGCACTCACTCAACTAATTTGTGAACTGAACTACTGTCCGATAAAAAAAAGTCTATTTATACCTGCGACGTGTTGTCTTTCTATCTCCGGCAAAGATCTGTTGTCGAAATTCCAGTGATAATCATTTGATAAACGTGTTTTGAAAGATTGCTTAATTAGTAATAGCCATGCAAAAACGTATTGTTTTATATTAATTAATATCTAATAGCCATTGCCATGTTTTTTAATGATAATCTTCTTTAACTTTCATTTATTTATAATAACATTTATTCTATTGTTGACAATCGCACATATATATGCACATATATTAGTTTTAACATTATTTTTTCTTTAATTAAACTTGAATGAAAAGAGATTTGTATGTTTTAACTTTTTAAATTATATTTTTACGAATACTAATAAAAACTCTTTACTTCCTTTTATAACCCTTAGTTTAATTTCTCTAATGAAACACCCCTCTCCCCTTCTGATTAATTGATTGTAGCTCTTATTTCAGAAATTAACGATAGAAAACTATTTGATTCTTATCTTTTCCGAAAACAAGCTGCAATAAACTCAACATTTAATTTTATGTTTCTCTTTTATGAAAAATTACTTTAATAATTTTTTTTAGATAAAATTATATGTGCCTATATCAATATAGGTACAATATATATATATATAGTGAATTAAATATTTCTATGGATTATTATTAAATAACAGAAATGACATAATATTCATGCAAATATAACTTTTATACTTTAAAATTGACAATTCCTGAGATCAAATCATTTCCCCCCTTAAACATATAATAGTTTTCTGAGTTTAAATCCATGTAATAACTTGAGTTTAGAGTAAAGAAGGACCTCTTTACTTCAACAAAAAACTGAAGCAGGCTTTAATGAAAAAAAATTTTTGGTAACACTAATTGTTATTTCTATTCTTTATTATATAGAAGTATATATATAGTTATAATATTTTTTTTCGGGCTTTTACTTAAAAAAAAATAATAAAAAAAAAAAAAAAAAAAAAATTATTAAACACCCCACCCACCATTCTTATGATTTGAGAAAGAAGCTCCAAGGAAAGTATTTGTTATTGCCCTAAAATGTGAACTATTTAGCTATTACATTTTTATTACATGGAAGCTCTCAGAATCATTATAATATATATATAAAACGAAACTTAAATATATTCCAAACAACGGTAAACAATTTATAATACAATATAAATAAAAACTCATAAAAAAATATTTTCGATTATATTCATAATCATTTTCAACTCAACTTTCAAAATGGAATCATCTATTACCAACCGGAAACACATGTCAATTTAAATATCCATAATTCATTAATTCTACCATTTGCTGACTGTCTGTTTATTATCGTATTTTTATACCTACTAATAAAAATTGCCTTTTTAATTTTTCTTTTTTCATTATCTCTCTCTTGGCCTAAAATTTTTATTTTATTTATATCAAAATTAAACTTAAAATTACAATTTCTATCATGATCATAAAAAACAGATTCAGTATATAACTTGACTTCATTATTATTATCAATACATGTCTGTACATTTTTCAAAACACTTTTATATAACAATTTATGTTCTTTAATTCTTTTCTCTATATGTAATATAGAGAAAAGAATTAAAGAACATAAATTTTTATATAAAAGATGGAGAAAAGAATTAAAGAACATAAATTGTTATATAAAAGAGTTTTGAAAAATGTACAGATATGTAATGATAATAATAATGAAGTCAAGTTATATACTGAATCTGTTTTTTATGATCATGATAGAAATTGTAATTTTAAGTTTAATTTTGATATAAATAAATAGGCCAAGAGAGAGAGATAATGAAAAAAGAAAAATTAAAGAGGCAATTTTTATTAGTAGGTATAAAAATACGATAATAAACAGACAGTCAGCAAATGGTAGAATTAATGAATTATGGGACATTTAAATTGACATGTGTTTCTGGTTGGTAATAGATGATTCCATTTTGAAAGTTGAGTTGAAAATGATTATGAAAATGAATATAATCGAAAATATTTCTTTATGAGTTTTTATTTATATTGTATTATAAATTGTTTACCGTTGTTTGGAATATATTTAAGTTTCGTTATTGTATTATTGATATATATATATATGTAACACTTTGAGATTAAGAATTATGCAACTTGGCATAAAACAATAACTTTCACCAAAAATGTATATATATATGTGTGTGTGTGTGTGTATTTAAGAGTGTCTTATGAAAGCTGTAAGACAAAATATTGTTGTATAGTTGAAAAATGCAAAACTAAACCCCTGCATTACCAGAAAGTTATTTTCTAAGTTGGGATCTCATATAAATATCAGAAATATTTTGATATTTTACATTTTATTAGTGTGATTATTTAGAGAGATAAAGTAGAGTTGTTTGTCATAAAATCTATTAAATAATTCTCAACAAAGCAAGTGCGGAATGGCAGTATATTACTATTCCCCTATTTTTCACTAAAATTCCAGTATTCTTAAAAAATTAGTGTTCCCCAACAGTTTGTGATAATGTCATTTTAGTTGCATTTATATATTGGACTTTTTCCACCATCTAATATTAATTATAGAAAGTCTTTAGAAAAATGTAACTTTATTTAAATATTCTAATTACATTCAACTTCCAGTAATAACACATAGGTTAATATATGCACAGAGAGTTTTTATTCTCATTTTTTCTTCAGATATTGCTGGCCTGACCAATGACAATGCTAGCATGGGGATCAAACCTGGACCCTTAGATTCTTGAATATAGAATTTTAAGGTAATACTCTAAGCAACTGCATCATCCTGGCAAAAGCAACAATCATTAGAAATATTATATACTTATCTGTGAGATTTCTCCTGATTTCTCAACTTTTTCTTAAGAAAATAATTAATTAATGTTTCCATACAATATGTATAGTCACACAAGGTTGACTTCTGAGGTTATTCATACATTGTCATATGATTAGTATTTGTGAATTTTTTATTTTTTATTTTTACCTCTCTAACCATGGCTTTTGTGTTTTCCAAACTGAATATATGTTCATTGGTACAACTTAGGCACATCTGTTTTCTCTCTTCCTGCTTTTGCAATTGTTTTTCAATGAGGCAACTGGTCTTACTAATATACATTGTTCCACATTTACACAGTATCTCATAGATGCAGTGTTTCCTTTTCAGCATTTCAAGTTTAGGTTTTGTGAAAGTTAGAATGGTTCATAGTGTGATCTAATTCTGGAAGTATGTTCTGATGTTATACAGATTGCAGATTTTTTAAAATTTGTCTGCTACTTTTTGTATGTATGTATTGTACCCTTACTAAATTAAAAGCTAACCTAGACTCACTCTGGCTAAATTCTATAGTCAACAATTTAATTCACAATCGAATTATCACAATAATATTCATTAAAACAATAGTTTGACTAGCTTATAATATATTTATAACGTATTATATCTAATAAAATTAACATTTAAAATAATTTATCTTATTTTAATAATCAAAAAACACAAATTAAATATTAAGGTTCAAATTGGATTCCCAGTTTATTTATTATAATAACAATTTAAATTATGACTAGCTCATCATTTACTCTTATAATATGGTCCAATTAAAATATTAACAAAAAAAATTATGAAAACTTTGCATGAGGTACACTGTTGGTTTAACATTGAGGATGCATCCCAAAAGATATAACATCAATGCCTTAAGAATATTACCCCTACTTAATTTTATTATTTTTTATAATAAATTTTATAAATTATTTAGTTAGGATTTATTTTAGGTATGTTGTGAATAATGAGATTATAAGGTAGTTATGTTATATAAATTATTAGTATCCTTTCATAAAAAATATTTAAATTTAATATTAACTAACATTCCTATCCATTATCACTTCATCTAACTCTTATAATTATTTAACATCTCAGGTTTGTCTTCTAATAATAATAGATGAATCAATGCTATGTAGTTAAATATAATGAGAGATTTTACATATATTCAACTACTTTCACAAAACAACAACAAACAATTGGAATACTTTCAAGACTCATAAAATAATATATTTACTTAGTTACTACTTTTCAATAATAATAAGTAAGATTATAAATTCTTATGAAAAACATCATATAAAATATTTTTAATAAATTCTAAAACATTTCATCTCATATTATGCTATAAAATCTTTTATTTCTTATGTGATATTTACAAAAACATTATATTTTTAATATAATTGCAATATTAAATATTTTAAAATTAGCATTGTATAATCTTCATAATCACTAATAACAAGACCTTCTGCAATAATAATAATAATAATAATAATAATAATAATAATAATAATAATAATAATAATAATAATAATAATAATAATAATAATAATAATAATAATAATAATAATAATAATAATAATAATAATAATAATAATAATAATAATAATAATAATAATAATAATAATAATAATAATAATAATAATAATATATTCTTGTTAGTCATGTGCAATAATATAATGATACAAATAATTTTTATAACTCATGTGTGGTTACAAAGATTCAAAAACACTCAGATACATCAAACAAAGAAACTCTGAAGACAATATGAATTCCAAAAAACATTAACAATTTTATTCTTTAGCAACATTTTTGAATTAACAACTATATAATTTTATAAAATTTAAAAATATTTAAAAAAATAACAAAAGAAAATTAATTAAATTAACATATATACATAAGAAAGCACAATGAAAATAAATAAACATTAAATAGCCTTCACTCTGACTATTTGCTGTATAAAATATAATATATAATACATTATAGTAGTAATATTATTATCTTTCACAATTATGATAATGATATTCCATTATCATTATCATAATAAACAATAACAAAAATAAATACAATTTATTTAATTAACAATAATAGGCTTCACATTTTCGGAAGGAAATTATGATAATAGTAATGCCTATTAACTACAAAATTATCACTTATTCAAAATTTAACATATAACATTATCTTGAAAAGACTAAGCATATCGTTTATATACCAATAAAGTATTTTTCTTTATCTTTCATGTATATTTTAACATTTCAATGTAAATTTAATTAAAGAAAAATATAGTTAATGAAATAACATTATACATAATTTGGCAAATTATTTATTATGAACTATTTAAAATAACCCTATAACTTTAGTTATAAAATTTTCAAATTGTATAAAAAATATATTGCTTGTATATGCTATATTTATTCATTTTATAATCTATTACCATGATAGCATTCAGATGTTACATTTCATCATTGTTTTCTCACAATCAAACAAAATATGCATTATATATTTGAGTTTAATGGTCTCTATTATTTGTATATATCTAGGAATATCAAATCATTCCTTTTCTTTTTTCTCTATAAACAATAAATAATTAAGTATCATTTGTGATAAAATTTTTCTTTCCTTTTGCATTCACAAACATTGACATCTTTCTACTGTCTGGTTATTATTCTAACCAATTTTTAAACTACCATTTACAATGTTATATCCAGTGTGATCAATAGGAATTATAGTGAGAGTTATGAATACAATAATAACCCAGATGAATATGAAATATCATGGTTATAGTGATTAAGGTCACATATTTATCAGGTAACTTAAATTCTGGTCATGGCTTCTACCCAAGCTCTTACTAAACTATGGAAAGAATGCAACTGACCATGTACTAAATATACATAACTCTGTTATTTGTATTTAATTCTTAACTTACAACAATATGATTCACATATAATATTCCTCTGTAATATCCCTATCACCCAGGATTTTATTTTACAACTAATTTCCCAATCCATTATTCTTCATCTTCCAAATTCTGGATACTTCTCTTGACATCACAAAGAAATTCTAACTACATTACATAAAATAATTTCCAAACTACATTTCCAAAATAAATATCTATATTAAAGTCAAAAAGGTTCAAATGTATATACAAATGATTTCATAAAATATCCATCATTATCACACATTCATTCACTTATAACATAACACTAAATAATTCAAAAATCTTTGCATTTATTGTATCTAAACAGATACTGTCTATAATATCTTAGAAACTCATTTTCATATTTTAAAATATGCATACTTAAGCATTTATAAAATTGTTTAAATAGCTTCAGATATATTCACAGTATTTTCTACCTTTATATTGCATTCATATAACAATTAATATACTTTTAATCATATAAATATTATTCTATTTAATACCCAAGCAATGTGAAAAATAAATCAAAATATACATTAAAATACTATTAAAATGTATAATATCTTTAATCTCAACAAATATTGGAATTAAATATGATCATCCCTTTTCTTCTTCATCATCCAAACATATCATAAGTTATAGATATATTTTTATATTTATCTTTCAGAAAAACCTATTATTTTTCTTTATTTTCTAAATAAATGTTTCAATCTTAAAAGTAAAGTTATTTCTAAACAAACATGTTAACTGAATATTATTTCTAATAAAAACATTAATATTAAAAAAAGAATATTAATATTAATAATAGAAATATAATAATAAATTCACAGCTACATAAAATTGTTGTTTGCTCTCATTTCTCCAGTGCCATTGACAAAAAGATAGGAGAGCTTACACTATTGCCATTGACTATGAAAAAGTTTGAACAAGTCTTCTCTTTCCTTCCATCATGCTGAACAAACTCCATCAAGCACAAAATTAAATCATTTAAAATCTCTTCAAAATACTGTCCATCTATATTTGATAAATAGTCTATTTAAGTCAATTTCTTCACATTTCAAGTAGAATAGATATTTTAGAAGAAAACATTCATTTATATATTTTTTTCATATTAGATAATAATTTTTCCCATATATACATTTTCTTCCATGCTGGCCCAGACTTATGGCACAAATATGACAAAATTTCTATTTTTATCAGAAAGTACTATTAAAACATTTAAAGAATAAAGTCATCTATCAGTTAAAGATATTTTTTCAGCTGACAACTTTCATTCACATTTTTTTCTAATGTATGAATGGCAATATTATATCACAGAATGTTTCTTAAACATTCAAGTTTTGTTCTTTTCCAACATACAATTATTGATTAAATAATTTCTTGCAATATTCTATAGTCTCTTCACTCAGGTAATGTTTTATAAAAGACACACAGATAATTAATATTAAAATTTATCTTTCTTTTAAACAAGAAAACCTTTTTAAAATGTAAAGCTCAAAAAATATTTTTCTTCATCTTGACACATGCAATTTTAAAAATATATAATGTTCATTCAGGTAGTTCTCTTTTAAACAAACTAGTAGTAATACATTTTTACATATGTATTTGCAGATAATATAAAATATATTCACATTTATAAAATTACATCACACATATTTAATTTACTTGCATTATATCACTTTTGTTCTTCCCTTCTTTCTTTTGAAAAATGAATAAATAATTTTTGAGATTTATTTTCAACATAATGATATGATATAAATTCTTTGGCAGTTTATATTTATGATGATTTATCATAATTGTTAAATATAAATATCCTTTCACTTTGCATATACTAATAACATTAAATATAAAGTTGTTACAAATCTATAGGTTTTTCTTGGTTATATGATTGTAATTTGTATGGCTTCTGCTAGGCATTAGGCTGGTGATTTGTTAACTATCGGTCTCCATAAAATTACCACAGTTTTATTAAACTTCAATGTGAAAACTTTACTGATGAAGAATTAATTCAGTTATCCAAACATTGGATACATTTAACTAATTATTTAAGATTATACTTTTAATTCTACTAAACAAAATATTTGATAAAAAATTAAAACTTTAAAATGATTTAAAAACTAGATCAGATTTGACATACAATATAAGATTCAGACAAGACTAGATTAGATGAGATAAGATTGAACTGTCTAGGCTGATAGAACACGTATATTTATATCTTTATTATCTCATTATTTCATTGGTTAATCCAAGTTCTTTTTAAACACTAATTTACATATAAATTAAATTATTTTGTCTACAAAATAATATTCTAAATAATTTTTATATTATATAAAATTTATTTAATATTTATAATATAGAATAATTTGATATATCAATCGCACAATTCTTCTTTCCAAAAGAGTTCATAAATATCCAACATAGAAATAAAATAAACAAACTTTTTCTTTTTAAAACTTGCTTTTTATATGACTATAATGATGATAAAGAAATCCAATGTTTTGACTATTTAATATAGTCTTTTTCAAGATACACTAAAATAAAATATATATAATAATAAGTATCACATATTTCAAAAAAATAAATAAAAAAATAAAAAAAAATAAAAAAATATTAAATTAAAAATTACAAAATATATTCATAACCCAAAATTTATCTTATCTCCCACTCCCCCTTTTTTTTATTACAATCACAACCCAAACAACAAATATTTTTTAAAAAAAAAAAAAATCTATATATATCCTTTAAAACATTTAATTAAAAATCTATTATTTTCTTTTCTCTTTTTCCATTAATATTTTATTTAATTTTTTTTTTTCATTAATGTACATACATTTTTTATAATTCTTTCATTGTATGACTTAATATATTCCAAAGGATTTATTTCAAAATCAACATGCTTAAATTTATTCATGTGAATGTATATAGGAGAATTTTTATCACCTAAATGCTGTTTTAATCTATGTTTTAATTTATTCTTACTAGTCTAACATATGTTATTTCTACATTCTTTCTAAAACAATTCAAACATTTTATCAAATAAACTGAATTCATAATGTCTAACATATTATAGTCCCCATTATTATTAATTAAAAAAATTAAACTTGCTTTCTTTTTATAAACTGGACAAATTGAAACATTATATTTCCTATTAATCATTTTAACTAATTTCTTAACTTTAATAAATAAATCTTTATATATATTAAAACCAACATAAATAACCTTTTCTCTATTCCTATTCCTATCTAGAATATCTTTATTTAAACATTAAAATATTTTTAATAACCAAAATATTAATTTTAAAATAGAAAAATATTATTTAGATTACACAATAAAGAATTAATTGTTACTTTTAAAATAAAATTTACAATATTAATAACAATATTTTTATATTTGTATTTTATTAACAAAAAACTAAAAAATAATATTCTGCCTAATGCATGTGACATTTTTCAGAACACTGTAGCATAATTTAATTACTAATTATTTAAAATTATAATTAAATAAAAAATATTTAAAATATATTAGAAATATTATATAATATTAAATATTGTAATTAGACTATTATTTTAACATTATATTCTTTAAACATAATAAACATTAATTAATTTTATCTTTCAAATAATATATAATATATTATTTTCATCATTAAAATTATATTAAAACAACTTTAAAATATTTTAACTTACTTTATAAACTTTTTATCTAACTAGTTCAAACTTATTTTTACTTACAAAATTAATATAAAATAATATGGATTAATATAATTTTTTTAAGACTAACTATTTTTAAATCCTTCTTATAATGGCTGTAGGAAATAGCATGGGCACAGGATCACCATAGTATCAATGATTGTTTTTTTTCTCTTGATGGTTTTTTTGTTGTTGTCTATTCAGGACTTTCTGAATGACAACTAATTTACAATAGTTTGTTTTATATAGATCTTTGTTTTTTTTAAGCCATTGGTTTTTGACCAGTCTTCTTTTGCTCTTTTCCATAGTGATAATAAAACTCCATGTTTTGTGTTTCTGGTGTGATTAAGTATATATGCTAAGTCTGTTCCTGTATGTGTGGGTTTTCTGTAAACTATAGTTTTGATTTTGGCATGTGGAAGTTTTATCACAAAAACATCTAAGAACACTGACTTTATTTTTGTTCTGATTCTATTATGAATTTAATTAAAGGGGATATGTTGTTGATATATATTTCAAAAAGCTTGTAGTAGAGCCTCACCATGATACAACAAATAGATCAGTAACATAGCAAGGTGGATATCGTCTAGTGTTTATAGATGTGGTTGGGTAATAATCTCTTGAAATTATTGAAAAATTCTTTATTGTATAGTATTAGGTTGTTGTTATGCATAATGTTAATAGTTCCATTATACTATCAACAGGAAGAGTTGTTCTTGTTTGTATGCTATTATCACCATTTAATCTTTTTCTTGCAATATACAATGCTTTTTCATGTGGTACATTTGTGACTAACTTTTTTACATCAAATCTTATAATATGTCAGTTGTTTCAATTTTCATGTTTATGATTAATTTTATAAGTGTTTAAAATCCCTGATGATGGACTAAATCTTGTATGCCAAAGAACTAAGAACTTTGAAAAGAAATCTTGACATATTTGGAAATTTGCACTTTTAAAATCAACAATATATCTTAATGGATCATGATTCTTACAGATTATCTGTAGAACATAAGAATGAGTATTATTAGAATAAGAGCAGCGACTGAGGAAGTCACTCGCAAATACTGGAGGATAAAAAGAATACTTGGTAGGCAACAAAAATTGAAGTCAAACATATCCCATAATGAGAGGAAAGTAATTAAATCTCTCAAAGTTAATAAAAATGTATAATCATTCTCTCTGATGACAAAGGCAATGCAATAGTTGTAATGGATGCAACTGATTATGACAACAAAATTCAAGAACTCCTCACACCAGGACAATACAAAAAAGTGGCAAAAAAATCTAATACTAACTACAGAAACAAAAGTACAAGCATTCTTCAGAAAGCATTCAAGGTAGTTCAGTGGCAGAAAAAAACAAACTAACATCATATTTCAGCAAAATTTCTCATCTTTATGGTCTATCTAAAATTCACAAGGATCATGTTCTACTAAGATCTATTGTTAGATTTAGAAATTCACCTTACCAAGATTTGTAAAATTTCTTCTTGCAATTTGTTCTTTGGCATACAAGACCAGTACTATTTCAGGAATTGTAGACACTTTGTAGAATTAATCAAGAACATGAAGATTACAAAAACTGGTGTACTTATTTAATAAGGTTTAATGTGAAAATGTTATTCACAAGTATACTATGTGAAGAAGCTTTGTCTATTGTAAGAAAAAGATTAAATGGTGATAATAGCTTACAAACCAGAACAACTCTTTGTATTGATATTAAATTTGAACCATAAATATTCTGTATAACAACAATCTATTTTCAATACAACACAGAATTATACCAAAAATCACAGGATGGCTATGAGCACCATTGTCACCCTTGATTAGCCATATTTGCATGGAAGAACTTGAAGCTGCAGCCATAGACCCTACTCCAAATCCACCTAAATTTTGACCCTACTATATTGGTGATACATTTGTTGTGGGAACATAGTGGAATAATACTATAAACATTCAGGAAATACATCAATAACATATCCCTTCCAATTTGAATTCACATTAGAGTCAGAACAAGAATAAAACTAAGCACTCTTAGATGTTCTTGTGACAAACATATCACATGGCAAAATCAAAACTACAGTTTATAAACAGCCACACTTATAGAAAAAATATTTAGCATATACATCCAATCACACCAGAAGCAAAAAAACATGAAGTTATTCTATCACTATATATCAGAGTAATAAAAGTCTATTAAAAACCCAGTGATTTGAAAAAAGTAAAGATAGAATAAATACTTATAAAAATGGTTATCCATTAGCTATCATTAAAAAAGTCTTAAATACAGAACTAAACAACCTTCAAAGGTAAAAAGAACAATTATTGGTACTATAATGTATCCACACATACCAACAATAACAGATAAATTAAGAAAAAGTTTGCAATCAGTATAACATCAGAACAGTTTTCCAAACTCATATCACACTATGAGAAATTCTAACATCTACAAAGCCTAAACTTGAAATGATAAAAAGCAAAAATTGCATCTATAAAATACCATGTAAATGTGGAAGAATGCATATTAATAAGATCAGTCACTCCATTAAAAAAATAATTGCAAAAGCACACACTTATGTTTAGAGGAAAAAAACAGGTGTCTAGGTTAGCATACCATGTATGTACCAATGTATGTTCAATTGAAAAAATACACAAATACTGAAAAGAGAGAAAAGGATACAAAGGAGGAATGTTCAAAGAAGCTGCTTATGTAACAATGGGGTAAAAGCCCCATAAGTCTACATCGTGTTACTATCCACAATGTATGGAAATTGCTAATCAACTTTGTTTTTTTAAAAGTGGAGATATCAGGAGGAATCTCATAGATAAGTATATAAAATTTCTATTTACTGTTGCTTTTGTCAGTACGACTCAGTTAGTTAAAGAATTACCTTAAAATTCAATATTTAAGAATCAATGAGTCCAGATTCAATCCCCATGCTAGAGTTGTCATTGGTCAGATAAGCAACACCTGAAGAAAAGAGGTGAATAATACCACTCAAAATATTGTGCATATACTATTCTGCATGGTATTATTAACAGAATGAATGTAAATGGACAAATTAAATAAAATAAAATTTTTCTAAATGCATTCAATACTTAATATTAGATGGTGGAAATAGTCCACAATTCCTAAAAAAATATTTATGTTTTTCACACAATTGTCTGCTGGATTAATTAAAGAATTGTCACAAATTTATTCTCAATATTCATATGTTTTTAGCAATAAAATGTTACAAGATATACAAATATTTTATAGGCACTGATAAACCTACTTTTTGCTTTTAATTTTTATGATATTATACTTGACAGCATTTATATTATAAATATTACTAATCTACATTGAAGTAGAGTGTCAGGTATATTTGAATCTATTATATGACCATTTTAATTTTTTGAGTTTAAATAATATAAAATACTTATATATTAAAAAATAAATGATTTGTTATCAAATTGGGTCTCAATTTTTTCATAGAGAATCACTAATGGGTCAAAATTTTTATGTGAAAATTTTAAAACTAATTATTTTTGGAGGTTATAATAAATGATCTACATAAACATTATGATATGTTGAAA
The DNA here is from genome assembly GCA_028023455.1 of Epiperipatus broadwayi. Taxonomy (NCBI): domain Eukaryota; kingdom Metazoa; phylum Onychophora; class Udeonychophora; order Euonychophora; family Peripatidae; genus Epiperipatus; species Epiperipatus broadwayi. The sequence goes on from JAQFVV010013114.1 coordinate 81,124, forward strand.
TGTTGCTTTTTTTCATATTCTTAGGAAATTTCCGATAGATTCTAAACATTTTGCTACTTTTATTTGCCTTTGTTGCTGGTTACATATGCTTTATTATTGGTTAGAGGCACAACTAAAAAAAATTCTTTCTTACTATAGTGTATTCTAATGACCTTTCTTTTTGCAATTTTTTTCCAAGAGATTGTAAAAGACCCAGAAAGATACCATATGTGAGATGGATGAATGAAATAAAAAAGTATGCAGGGGTCATGTGGAGAAGAGAAGCTAAAGATTGGAGAAGATGGATTGAACTTGGAGAAACCTTCATCCTGCAATGGATTGATAATGGTTGATGATGATTTCATTAAAAACAAGTCAACATTTAAACAATTCCAATATTAATAACTATCAATAATTTCAAACTGTTGTCAAGGCAACATTCTAACAATAAAGGAATTCTGACTTTATTGTTAAAAGAAGGTTGCCTTGACAATAGTTTGAAATTGGTGATTGTTATTGCCATTGGGAGTGTCTAAGTGTTGAGTGGTTTTTAATAATTACTTTGAAACCCATTTAGAATTGAACATTAATACTCACATATATATAAACTTTTCTACATTTAAAAGGGAAAATGTTTCTGAAAAATATAGATATGGAGTGTTTAAAATAATATATATATATACAAACTCTTCCTGGCAGTTAAAATTATGTAATAACTAGATTAACACTCCAACACTGGTTTCATGAGTAAATGAAATGCTCTCAATCCAAAGCACAAGATAAAACTTTTGAAGAGATAAGCATGGTCTAACTTACCCTTTTTACCTAAAATCATTTATATAGGCATATCTGAAAAACTCTAGAAAAAAAGTATGAAAATCTTAAATTGATCATATTTTTCTTTAACATATTTTTACCAAACATGCCTTCAAATCTTTGAATAGAGCCTAGTGAATCTTATATTTTTCCAAGGTTGATTTTTTGCATATAAACGTTTTTCCCTATATATTATATAATTAATTTCTATTTTAAAACTTAGATACTTAATCTATCTAATAATTTTAATTTTAAAAAATTAATATTTGACATTTTAAAAATTTGAAAATAAAACTATAAATGTAGTTCTTACTGATAACAATGGAAAATGATGTCATTGGTTATGATTTTACCTATTGAAACAATGAAATATTAGATAGATATTTAAATTTTATATTATTAAAAAAAAACATATATTTAGAATTAATTATTGTCTAAAGAAAAAAAAAGAAATCTAAAAATTAATAAATTATTTATTGTTATTAATATTTTAAAGAGTATTCTATTATCATTTTGGCAAAAGCTATTTCTTTTTAGCCAATGATAACTGCTTTGCGACTGCTTCAGGTTACCAAAAAGAACTTTCTAGGAGTTGTATTTTAAAAAATAAATATTTTCAAAAAAAATCTCCTATTAGTGACATAGTTTTTGTTTTAAATTTTATTCTTTACAAAAATATTGTGTCATAATCATTAATTTATAAATGACGTACATTTTTTTCTTCAAGTCACCAATTTCACAATGGAATAAACACTCTGAAACTCCCAACCAATCAGAAATTAGTCACCTTTTTTATAGTTTTATCATAACAGTATAGGGTATTGTCAATCAAACAAAAAACTCCATATATAAAGACATCTTTTGCTTATTTTTAAATTTATAACTAAACTACAACTACAAAAAAAGGAAACTACAATTCATTGCACAATGTAATATAAGGTTATAAATATGCTTAAAACAACATAAAAAAGATAGTGTCATAGGGCCATTGTAATGCCTAAAATGTCAAAAATTAAAGTAGTATTAAAACTATAAGCTATATTTGAAATTAATTTTTATTATTTTAATTGGCAGTTATAAAAAATGTCCATTTATAGTATGTCAATATCAAATCAAATAATTACTGTCAATTAAAATAATATAAAGCATTTTAAATTATAGCTTTAAAGAAGTAATGCATCAATGTAAGATCTTCATGCTTTCTACCCAAAGTACATTAGATTTGTGTTAACTTGGTACATTTTGTGTATAATTTATTGTAGTAAAATTATATATACCAATGTTTTGGCCAGGTCACACTGGTCATCAACTGGGTAACAAATATAAAAATAATTGTAGAGGTGCTATTAAAATACATTTATGTAAAATACATCATATATACATATATGTGTGTGTTATATTGGATATTCCTTAATTATGATTTTATATAAAAAGAAGAGGCATGATATTATATCTATAACGAAAGAAAACGTTTCAGTAAATGATGAAATTATTATTGATATTTTAAAAGAAGGAGGTGAAAAGTAGAAAAATAATTGAAAAGCTATATACTAAATGTATAAAAGATAAAAGTTGTATCAAATTATTGGAAGAATGTAATAGTAATAATGATATTTCAGGAAGGTAATAAAGAAAGTATTAGAAATTATAGATCTTACCAGTCTTCTATCAGTCCCCTCTTTTCTTCCAAAATGTAAGCTTGTAGTTAAGACCTGTAGAGGTCCCTACTATCACATTTTTATGAGCACATTCTTGGGGTTACAGCCTTAGTAAATAATACTTATGTAATCAACATGCATTTAAATAAATTTATAATTATAAAATCTTTATTAAAATAATTACAATTCATCTATAATAAATTTTATTCTTATGTTTATTGATCTAAAAATCTATAACAAATTTTGAATTCAAATTTAAACAAAAAAAAGCTGAATGTTAAAACTGGTCTTATCACAGCATATCACATCCATGTATTGAAGGATATTATAGAAAAAAACTAGTAAATATAAATTGCCATTATGCTTTGGATTTATGCATTATAAAGAGCCATTTGATTTTATGAACATTTACACAGTAGTTAAAGCTTTGGGTCATTAAAATATAGACTCAGAATATTGTTATTTTATGAGGAAGATTTATCAAAATGCAATTGTTATGCAAGATGTTATTTTGAAGATGACATATATTCAAAAATTTTTACAGCAGTTTTAGAAGTATTTTGTAGATTAAAATGGAAAATTAAAAGAGCAAAAAAAAAATTGAATTTTTTTGTATGATTTACATTTTGCAGTTGCTGTGATTTGTTTTGCAAATAATGCTTCAGACCATATGAAAATATTGTAAAATTTATCAGAAAAAAATAAGAATGTAGGATTGAAAATAAATCCTACAAACACAAAAGCAATGTTTAATAGAATAAAGTAGGCAGAGATTCATGTTAGGATTGATAAAAAAGATCAAAAATGAAATTAATAGATGAAGAAAGAAATGAATCACTGGCATTATTGAAAAAAAAAATAAAGGTCAGATGAGTAGAACAGATCACAATAAATGAACAGTTGAAAGATTACCTGCATTCTAAAAGATTATAAAAGTATGAGAAAATAATGAGGTAAGATTTATAAATAATTAGTAGAAAAATAATTGGCAGTGAAATTTTTAAATTTTAATTTGATTGTTGCTAATAATCTAAAGTAAATTTCCAAGTGCAAACTAACAGAATACTAAATAAAATATATCATCTCCCAGTTCTATCTCATATTCTAATCATAGCTAATATTAAAAGAAATTTTAAACACTTTGAACATGTCACATTTAAGTTGCCAGGTGCATGGGCAGGGATGACACTTTATTGATGCATTCATGAAATGGTGAAGAGCATAATCTAAAGCATTAGTTCACCACAGTAATATTTTCTGCTCATCATATATATGCCTATAATACATGCATATTATTTAAGTTATATCTATTGAGAATATAGTCTAAGAGATCTGAAATCACTGGAATATTTACTTCCTCAGTATTGGTTCCACTACCCAAGCTCCTTGTTGCACCACCAGCAGTAATGCAGATTTGAACCCATATCCAATTAATGGTCATGCCAGCAGCATGAACTACAACTTAGAATACACAATATTCAGCCAGGATATTACACTATTAAGTTTAAACCTCTGGACAATTGGTGAAATGCACAAATGAGAAATTAATAAAGGATAACAGTTAAAATTTAACAATTTTATGCATACAATAATAATAAAATTTCTTCCACAGATAATGGATTATGCCAAAATGTTTAGTATAGTTATCAATAAGGCATTCAAAATTATCTTTTTAGGAATTGTCTTTTAATAACTTCTATTATCCTCTTTGTATTAAATTAAAAAAACAACAAAAAAAAAACAAACAAAGTGGAAGCAAACATCATCAATTCAAATCCCATGAATCCCAAATTTTAATGTTAGCAGCTTGTCTATTTATTAAATGCATTTTATTCCTATTTATAAAAATTGCCTCCTTAATTTTTTTTTTATTATGGTTTCTCTCATCATGAAGGATTTTCACACATTCAAAATAAAATTTATATTTATATGTTTTTCACGATCAAAGAAAACTGAAGCAGTCATTAGATCACCATTATTCTTATTTTTACAGGCTTATGTAACAATTCATGCTTCTTTAATCTCTTTTCAATACTGCACCTCAATTCACCTATATATGATCACATACAGTCACAAAAAGATTGATAAATGCTATTACTTTTTTGCTTGACAGGTATGACATATTTAGAATTATTCACTAATTTATTAACATTGTTTGCAACATAGAATGAAACATTAAGTATGGTTTTGTATATATCCATAAAAAAATTTCACTTGTGGATTTGAAATAAATTTATTTCCATTTATTTCAAATCTACAAGTAAAATTTATTAAGGATATATATAAGAACATGTTAATGTTTCATTCTATGTTCCAAACAATGTTAATAAATTAGTCAATAATTCTAAGGATATCGTACTTGTCAAGCAGAAAGGTAATATCATTTATCAATTTTTTTGTAACTGTATGTTATCATATATAGGTGAATCGAGGTGCAGTATTGAGAAGAGATTAAAAAAGCATGAATTGTTACATAAGCAGGTAAAAAGTAAGAATAATGATGATTTAATGACTGCTTCAGTTTTCTTTGATCATGAAAAACCATGTAAATATAAATTTGATATTGAAAGTGTAAAAATTATTCATGAAGAGTGAAACAATAATAAAAAATAAATTGAGACAATTTTTATAAATAGGAATAAAATGCATTTGATAAATAGACAAGCTGCTAGCATTAAAATATGGAATTCATGGGAGTTGAATTGATGATATTTGCTTCCACTTTATTGTTGTTGTTGTTGTTATTATTATTATTATTATTATTATTATTATTATTATTATTATTATTATTATTATTATTATTATTATTATTATTATTATTATTATTATTATTATTATTATTATTATTATTATTATTATTATTATTATTATTATTATTATTATTATTATTATTATTTTAATTTAATGGCAGTTGAGGCAGGTTTAAGAAATTAACTGAAAATACTTCTGTGGATTGAAAAACTGTTTATAATTGTTTATTACTATTAAATTTATTATTTTTATTATGATTATATATATTTGTAATAATTGGCAATAATTTCAAGATGAACTTCACAAAGAAAAGTTGTGAAGAATGATCTGTTGTCTGATGATGACTTTTTCTGATTGTGACAATAGATGTTTTTAATTTTGATTTGTTTGCTAGCAAAATATATTCTATCTCAAATTAATTATTAGAAGTCCTTTTATATATACACATTTATGTTTACTGAAAATATCCTTTTTACATCTACAACTATCTATATCTGAAATCCACTTTATCTATATTAATTAACTCCTAATACTTATATATTGATACACAGTGATAATAAATCAAGACAGTAGAATAGAAAAAAAGAATGTATGTTACTAAATCTGAATTCATTGTGAAACAAATTATATATATATATATATATATATATATACTGAATTTGAATATCGTTGATAATGACTATTTAGATAGTTGAAAATACTTCTATTAAATTATAGTAGATATTTGTTTTTAAAATATTATTTACTGTATTGTTTTTGAAGAATTGTATGTATATATATATTGTACCCTTTTGTTTAGGTTAGAATGGATTATTTCTAACAATTTACTAGAAAATTTTAAATTTTAAAGTTAAGTAAGAGATGATGTATGTTATGTGTAGATGATCTTTGAATAATTTAGTTAAAGCAAGTAAAATAATCAATGTATAATATTGTGTTGGTATTTGTAAGGAAGTAGTTAGCTAAAAATCATTATAAGATTGTATGATTGGGAGAACTGGCTAGAATAAATATTGATTTAATAAGACTTATGGATAAATTATTAAGGTAAATTTTAAAAGTAATATTTTAAAGTTAAATGAATAGATTATTTAATAATAATAATTGTATTTAATGGTTATATGTTAAATTATTTAATTAAAATAATAATGTAGGAAAAAAGTGTATTTTTGGTCTTATAATGTTAAAATACTTATTTTAAAATTGTGCTATGATATTGACTTATGTAATATTTTATAAATTAAAATATTTATTTTAGTTTTTAAATTACTAGTGTCTTATTTAGTTTTGTAAATCACGTGACACACACCTGTGTTTGAAAATAAAATAATATTATCTGTTATAAATGTTAAATTGGATTTTTTAAAGTGAATATAATAAATAAAATCAGATTTATGTTTTTTGTTGAAAATAAATATGTTTTGTTTAAAATAAAGGTAGAAATGGTAATAAATATTAAAATATGATTTTTAAAAGTTATTTTGAAGTACTTATTGAGTGTAAATAAAATGTGAAAATTAATTAGGAATTGAATAATATAATAAAAATAAATATTTAATAAATTATTATTAGTTTTAAATTTAACCTGGCATTTGATTCCTGGGATTGTGAAGCAAGCATTGTTGAAATTGACCAATGAAAATGTGTATTTTGGACAGCTATAAAAGAGCTGTGCAGGAATTCCAGGGTCACTGTTATCCTTTTATACCATGATACCATCGTCAGGGTTTCTACAACCTCGGTAAATTAATTAATAGCTTAATAGTCAATTTTATCATTTTTTAAAAATTCTAAAACTACAATAATTTGTTATTATAAGATCGTGATATAGAAATGAGTGGCTAAAATTAAATTATTCCTTGCTAGCTGATCTATTTTTATTCAATTTATCATCAACTTAGACATGGAGGAGTCATCAGTGAATTTAAATTTATGTAGGAAAATATCAAATTATTATTGTTTTACTAGGCACATAATTTTGCCTATGTTAAGCATTCATGCTGACATAATAGTCAATTTAATAGACAGAACTTTATGGAAAAGATTCAAATATGCTCATCAGAGAGGGAGAGGAAAATATGAAATTTTTATTCTGAAAGCTATTTTAAAATAGAATAGTTTTTTTTTTTTTAAAAAAAAAAAAAAAAACTGTTAATGTGAAATAACCATTCTTAAGACATTAAAATATTTCTTTGTAAAGAAATATTGAAATTGATTTTGAAAAATATAAGTTTTAAAAAAGTTAAAAAAATGAAGATCATTAGTATAATAATTAATATTACATTGGAAAATCTTCTAATTAATAGTTGTTATATGCTGGATATATAGAATATATTCGGAAAAATATAAGAATATTTAAAACTACAATAATACGTACTATTAAATGCTGTGTTGTACTCAAAAACATTGACCTATAGGAAATTTAACTGAAAGAAGTGAAGTTTTTAGAAAAGATATGTCGTAATAGAGAATTAAAAAAATGCATTTAATAATTACTGTCGAAAATAAAAGAAGAACCTGAACTATTTGTATGGCAATAAGAGATTTCACAAGTCAACTTATTTTTGTTTATTTTCTTTATTCTTAAAAGAATCGTTGGACAAGTCGTAAGAGAAAAATTATCTGAGCATGTGTAGTTTTGTTTGCATTAAAGGAAGATGTTTTTGTCAACAAATGCTGCAGAAGGAAAGGACATTTCTATAAAGAACTTTATTGGAATTTTTGTAAATATGAACTTTAAATTTTATTTTTACTAACTTTTCATAATATTTAAAAGTAGAAAAGTGTAGGAACATAAAAACACTAAATTATTTACTAACCTAGAAATTAGTTATTATAAAATAAAATAAAAAAGTCTTTAATAATTTTTTTAAAAAAAATTTAATATTTTAAAGTATGATATGGAATGAGTGATATTTAAATAATGTTTTATTTAGTTCGTGATCCAGAGATATTAATGGAATAATCGACAAGGAATACATATTATTGATGGTAACAATTATAAAAGTATTGATCATTTTCTTATGTATTTTATTATTGTATATTTTAGTGTGGATGTATGAAATGATTATAAAAAAAAACACAATACATACACATATTTTTTTTTAATTTGTTTATTCACGTTAAAGAATATGCATACTTTTAATAATATTATAAGTACATTTTAATATAAGGGAAATATAAGTATATGATTCTATTATAACGGAATTTGATGTTTAGTTTAAGTGATCAAAATAATAAACCGGAATATCGATACTGATTGTTTGTATTTATGTGTAAATTTACTAATGGATAAAATAATCTTTTCTTATCGATTGGTTAGATAGTTATTTCAGACATGAATTTATTTATTATTATAAGAATGTAAGAATAGATTTTAGCGATGTAAGCTTGGTATTAAGTTAAATAGAACTAAGATAATATTTTTAGGTAAGATTTGTTTATATTGGAATAAGTATAGATGATAGTGATTATTGTGCAAGTATAGATAACTTAGCCCTATAACTTGTATTTGTTCATGGTAGTGTTATTTTTTGTATGTTGAAGTTGTAATGTTCCATAGAGCTGAATAGATAGCTTGGACATTATGTTTATTGGTAAAGGTGATGAACTAAAATAGTCATACCTTATTTATGATACACTGTGACCATGATGGTTATTTAATAGAAGTGCTATTAAATTAAAATCTGATTTATTCCATATACCTACGTGTATTTACTATCAGTATTGCTTGAATGGTATTGTAAAGGCTAGTATTTTAAAATATGAAATGATGAATAAGTTTAAAATGCAGAATTGTTGTTAAAAAGATAAGATGGGTTATATTGTTTAAAAGTAAAGATGATTGAAGGTAAAGAATACAAGATGGTAACTTGTTAATAAAGAATCATAAACTTTTTATGTTTGGGACTCATTATTATTTATTACAAATAAATAAATGATGAATGGAATGTGTTTTTCCTAAAGATATCATTTAATCATTAAGTTTTAAAGAAATTCAATGTTAATGCATATTTTTACAAGTAAGAGAAATATACATAAATCATACTTGAAGAATGCAAGTGTTCATAATTTTATATTATTATTATTATTATTATTATTTTATAATAATACACATCAATGCTTACATTTATTTGACATCATATTGAGGAATAATAAGCATTTAAATTAATGGGTATATTATTAATTAATATTATTTACACTATGAGTAAGTTAAGAATAATCATAAGATATAGTAAAAGTGTTTTTAAAACTAAATAATAAAAGATAAATTCAAAGTGAATTAATAATTTAAATAATACTTTTGTAATGTAATAATTTTTAAAATTAATGGAGGCCATAAAGATGTTATGGTAATATTTCAGTAATAAGAATTTGATGAAGCAATCTTTTTGTATCTAATATTTTTATGTAATTCATTTTTTTTTTGTAAAATTAACTAAAAGAGAGTAAGACAAAGTGCATGCATATTGTACATACTGTATATAATTTATTGTTAAAGTGTATTAATAAATTTGTTAAGTTTTGTTATAAATCTTGGTGTCGACTCAATTTCTTCACATCACAATTGCATAATCACAGATAATTATAATAAAGACATAATATTTGCACATCACAAATAAGATTGTTATTTAAGAATTATAATGTCTTTTATTGATATGTTTTATTTAAGAAGTTTCATTTATTGTAATATTCTGATGGTCATGGAAGAATTACCAAAGATTTACATTAAATTATATTATTAATGATTGCCACATATTCTCATATTATACTATCATATCATACATGTTTACTTAAGATGCCATATGGATAATAGAAAATTATATTATATTATTATTATGTGATATACATGAACAATATTATAAGTAGAAAGATAAGAGAGTAAATTATAGATTAAAGATTAGTATTACTATTTTATTATTATTAATATTATTTAGTTGTAGTTAGGAATGATATTAAATCCCTTATCATACTTGATTACAGAAATTATAATTAGTTTTAGAAATAATTTAAGAGAACCTGAGATAATTTGAGTTAAATCAATTTTATGAAGATAGTCAGATTAATTTATTAAAAGTCATTTACTTAATTAATTTTGATTAAAGACATAAGAGTACCATAAATGTAATATTTAAGTAATAGGAATAGGGATAGTATTCTTATGCCATTAAGGTGATATCCAGTGGGATATTGGCTTAATGTATTCGCTCTGCCACTTGTAAACTCACTTCATAGTCTCATGATTTGATTAGATAGTCATTTATTTAATTTTATAATACAGAACTATATTATTATTTATTAGTTAAGCTAATTTGATAGTTGATATTATTAAAGAATATAGTTATTGTTGATTTAGATGCATTTTAGATGAACATAATTATTTATCTGAGCTAGATCCATTTATTATAATTACATATTTCCTGGAAGTGAGGGTACAATATATATATATATATATATATATATATATATATATATATATATATATATATATATATATATATATCATTCTCAACCATTATAAATCTACTACAAGATAAAGGTCTCTCCAAATTCAACTCATCTCTCCAATTTCTAGCCTTTCATCTCTACACCACTTGTGCACACTTTTTTATTTCATCCATCATCTCATTTGTGGTCTCTTTCTGGATCTTTTACAATCTCTCTGAATTCAGTTTAAGATTTCAATATATGTATATATATATATATGAAATTTCAAAATTTGCCATTTTTTTTTAGATTAATAAATGTCATTGTTTTGAATTGTTTCAAATTCATTTTGTTCTATTTTTCAAACAAACATAAGATAATTAATTTAAAAACGTTTGTTTTCTTTTTTTTTCTTTTTGTTATAATAGCATATAAATATTTGTTTGAGAGTGTGTATCAATACTACTATGGGAACTCACTTAACCGTTTTCCTACAGAATCTAGGAAATGCACATAATGTCATGTTATATATGACTTGCTTTATTAATTATTAATCTAGGAAATTTATAAATTGTTATTTTATGACTTATTATATATTCTGTTTTTTTTATGAACGTGTAGTACACAATGTTATAATATATAATATCAAAAGCTATGTTTGTTAATATTTGTCAAAGAAAATAACTTTAGCTTATTCAAATATAATCTTATGTTCTGAATTTTTTTGGTGAATATATTTTACAAAATAAATATGTTCATTTTTTCTGTACGTTTATGAATCTTTCTTTTTTTAATTCCTACTACTTTGACTTATATTTAATTTCTTTTAAAATCAGAGAATAACATAAACTTGTCCAGGAATAAAATTTCTATCAGTTAAGTTTTAATATTATTCAGCTATTTTCTATTATTAAAATATTTACTCGTGCTTAAAATCTTATAAAAAAATAATTTAAAAGGCGAAGAAATAAAATATTCTTTCTTAGTAACATTTGATAAAATATTGCTTGTATTTAAAAATTCTATTAATCAACTTATTAGAATAACCTATTAATATAATGATTATACAATTTTATTCTTTAATACTAAGTTATATTTTAAAACATTTAATTTTTGGTTTTATAACAAAAAATCCTTACAGCTATGATTTTGTAATAGATCTTAAATCTTTACTTTTAACTTTTAACATAATGACTTTATTCTGTATAATTATTTTAAAATCACTTACCATTAATAAATTCAAAAACTTTAATCAAACAAAATAAAACCACTCTTGTTCTAGAATATATTTTATGAAAGATTCAAAGCTATTAAATTTATTTAATAGTTCTTCCAATTTAACCTTTTTAACTACAAACAAACAATCACTAAACAATTAATAAACATTTTTAAATATGCACATTCCGATTAATATTTTTTCTTCCAAGTAATTAATGTAAATAAGGAAATCAAAGATAAAATAATGCAAGCTACAATCTTACATAACTTTTCTTCCAAAGCGTAAGCTTGTGGTTAAGACCTGTACAGGTCCCTACCTTTACATTTTCACATGCATCTTCTTCAGGCTTACAGCCTTAGTAAATATTACTTAATGTGCGTTTAAATAAATTTATAATTATAACTTAATAAATAAAGTGCACGGAATAATCAAACAACAAAAGCAAATATTTATATTTTTAATTTCCAGGCAAAAATGTATTATAAGATAATACATCAATATCAATTAATCTATTAACAGACTGATGTATATTCTCTATGTCAAAACTGACCAAAGCTAATTATCTCCTATCCTAAATTTATTAATCTCCTTAAAGTTCTTGATAAAAGATAAAATGGTGAAATTATTAAAATTGATAAACACTTTAAAAAAAAAATCAGGAATCGATAAACTCCTTTGACAATACTACCAATCAAAATCAAAAATAAATATTAAAAGAAAACCTTCTTTATGAGTTTTAATATTGATTAATATCTTAGCTGATATAAAATTATTAGGATAATAGTTTATATTTATTTCAACACATTAAAAACTTTTAACTTTTCAACTTTTATCATAATATATATTATATTTCTTTCAGCCAAGCTACCATGAATTTTTTTAAACAAATAAATTTATTATTAGTAAATTTTTTTCTACTTTCTTTCTAATATCTTATTTTTTATTACAAACATGAAAGAAATTTAGTCCATAAGAATATATTTGACCAGATTAGTGTTGTTCTCTTTGTAAAGAGGAAACATAAAAAAAGGTTAATGAATCTTTTTCTCTTAATTTACAAAATTATGTAGTTAGTTAAAAAATTATATTAATATAAAAAGAAATTATATTTATCTTTTTTTTAACTGGTGCTTTAATTTACATTGGTGTTTATATTATGAAATTTGCTAAATTAATTATAGACTTACTTTTAATATATAGGATATATGAGCACAGACTTTCAGATGACCCATCACTCTCCACTCTATGTAATAACACTGATACACTCAAGCACATATATGCTGAAAAGATAAATAATCACCAATATACGTATTTCATGCTAAACCAGGAATCTTGGCCTCAGGGTGGCCTTCGAGCATTCCATCATCAGATTTTCAATTGGATGGACGGTTGAAGAGTTGGAGTGTGTAGTGGATTGGAGCCTGTTCATTAAAGTATGAAGATTGTCTATATTAATATATACCTGAGCACTTATAGTATATGTGTGTGGGAGATGATAATCTGGACCAACTGATGATTGCTGGTTTAGCATGAAATACGTATATTGGTGATTATTTATCTTTTCAGCATATATGTGCTTGAGTGTATCAGTGTTATTAAATAGAGTGGAGAGTGATGGGTCATCTAAAAGTCTGTGCTCATATACCCTATATATTACATATATAGACACAGGTATAGAATAAGACTGTGTTTCAGTTAGACTTGCTTTTATAAAGTTGCTCTTATTAAAAGTCTGACCTAACAGTTTTTTTTAAGTGTGTTACCATATTATTTGTTAACCAAGTATCAATTTGGAAAAAAGTTATGGATTTGAATTACTTATCCATTCATTTATTGAGATATTACACTATTTTTTTTTCTAATTGCAAAATTCTAAACATGTCAGAATAATCAAACATGTAGTGACTTCAAACAAATTTTGACAAACCTTGATATGTTCAACCATTGTAATTGGATTTCATTTGCTTTATGACTATTAATTAAAAAAATTGAATGATTAAAACCTTGATTATTTTTATGAAGTTTATTAAGATTTGTGATTATTTTGGCACAATAATTGTGTAATAATTATTAACTCTTTCATTTTCTGACACTTGAAATTGTTTCATCTGATGAGAGTTTTGAGAAGTGCAACCTTTCATTTCTGTATAAAATCTATATTTTATACTAAAACTCAATAAATTGAACATGATTTCTTTTTAATTTAAATATATAAATAAATAATATTTAAAAAAAATCACATTTGGCCTTTCTAATTATTTAAAAATTGATTTGTAAATAAGGACAATAGTTTATAAACATCTGCTATTTTTTTAACATGAACAAATACATGTAAATATGTGATGAATCTATCAAATTTTGCTTTAAAATATAATATTTGCTTTATAATTATTAAAATGTTTAAAAAATTCTAACACTGTGTCAATTTTGATATATGTTAACATTAATGATGAATTTCACATGAAACATCATCAAATGATCACCATTTCTTTGCCTTGTTTAAACATCATCAAGAAGGAAAGAATTTCCCTGTGACAAATATTGACTTAGAGAACAATAGAGTAAAATTATTAATATTTGCCAACTGTCTGTAAAATAATGATTTTTAAAAATGTTTTTCAATAAAAAAAATCAATAAAAGTAGGATGGTCAAATTATAAAAAAAACCTATGCTAATATGAATTATGTTAATGGTAAAAGAATATCTTAAACTGGCAGAACAGCAATGCTTTTTCTGATTGAAACACTAAATGATTCTCTATGAATATGAGAGCTATCAAAGTCAAAAATCAAAAGTATTCATGATTACATATTTATTTTATATGTATATGTTTATTTTTAAAAATAAAAAGCTAATAAATGCTAGTGTAATGTTAACAAAGATAATTACAAAGTTCCTATAAATGTGTTTTTTCAACCTAATTCTTATCATGGAATCACCAACTGTCTGTTAGTATATATTGCATTATTGTAAAAATTTTAATTTTTTGATATTTTAGAGCATAATTTGTGTGTTATCAGATATTAATATTTATTTGTTTATATTTTAAACACAAATTTCAATAAAATAAAAGAATTGCTGACTTAAAGAAATAAATCTGCTCCATGGAATGATGAAAATATTTTTTGTTTTTATTAAGATTTTATTTTTTCAGTACTTACAAAGTTGATTTTATTTTGCAAATTTAAATCTCTAGTCCAATAAATAAAGTCCAATTTATTATATTCTGATATAAAATAATAGTTTAAAACTAAAATCAAATGATGAAAGCTTGCAAAACTCTCACTAGGGAGACAATTAAATCTGTCACAATACCAGAGGATTAATTGTTTATTACAAGAAAATATCCCTGTGCATATCACTAGCTGAAAATTCAAATAGAAAAAGATTCAAATTACACCTTCAAATATTAAAATATTTCAGCAATAACCTTTGTGAATAAATATAAAATTTGACTTCCTAGTTTTTTAACATCTAAAAGAATTTAAATGTTTTTTTAATTAATTACAATTTTTATTATTTATCTATCTATCTATTTATCTAGCAACTTATCTATTATCTGTCTGATTGATCTCTTAGTTACCCTTTTCTCTCATACATTCATCTATCTTTGTATCCATCTATTTTTATTCCTATTAATATATATTTCTATTTATTTATTTTTTCTCCATGTATCTATCTACCCATTTAATCATATATGTAAATAGATATATAAATAAATAACATTTGAACAAATAATTAAACAAATTATATTGATAGATAAATAGATAGTTATATATATATATATATCAAAGAATGAGTGGGTGCACCGATAAATATGTTAGACATATTTATAATCTAGCAAATAGATAGGTAAGTATCTCTAGATAGATAAAAAAATATAAGCATAAACAAATAAATTTATTAACAAACAGTGAGATATTTAGATAAATACATAATGACAAAAATATATAGATAAAAATATAGAAAGACAGATATGTGTATAGATAATGTCCATCTCTTTGCATATCTGTTTATTTATGTGTCTAACTTTCTCTCTGTCTAGTCAGTCTATCCATCTATCTACTTATTTATCTATTGATATCTATATCTATATATATATATATATATATATATATATTTATTAAGCAAGCTATCTATCTATTTATCAGTATATCTATCTGCTTGACTGTCCATATATTTCTGTATATCTATTTACCTATCTTACTATATATATATATCTGTAATTTTTGATTATCGCCATTTTACTGTGTATTTTTTTTTTTTCTTTCTGATGAAAACCAGTCCTCTGGTTGAAATATTATATTATTTATTGGATTTATAAGTCTTTATTTTTTTGTTTTTATATGTATTTCCTTTGGTTAGTTTGTTATATATTAATATATATATATATGAACTTTCTAAAGGAAAAATAAACACATAATAAAAACACAGAATTACTTCTCCACAAAACTGCTTTAATATTTTGACCAGCAGATTGGTTTTCATCAGAATGCAAAATGGCTATTTCCAGAATTTAAGAAATTCTGGAAATAGCCATTTTACTATATATATATATATATAATATACAAATCAATATATATATCAAAATACAGTAAAATTTACATAAATTATATTATTTTTAGAAGTACTTTTGATTATACATTTTGTAACCTTTATCAACTGTATAACATTGAATAATCAAAATGAGACAACCTTTAACAATATCCATAGTTCAATTCAGATTTCCCACAATTCTGTTTGAACTATGGGTATTGTTAAAGGTTGTTTCGTTTTGATTATTCAATGTTATATAGTTGATAAAGACTACAAAATATATAGTCGAAAGTACTTCTAAAAATAATATAATTTATAATATAATAATAATATAATAATATAATTTTACTGTATTTTGATATATATATATATTGATATGTATATTACATATACTGTGGAACGAATACAGATATCAAACTTAATTTATTATATATATATATATGTATCTGCTTATCCATTTATTCATCTGCCTGTCTATTTTTCCCTGTGTTACCCTACTGTCTGTCTAACTCTATCTATCTATCTATCTATCTATCTATCTATCTATCTATCTATCTATCTATCTATCTATCTATCTATCTATCTATCTATCTATCTATCTATCTATCTATCTATCTATCTATTTTAGTTTGTTTTTATTAATTTTTATACTATTATTATTTTATGACCTCAAAGTTTATCTTTTGTTATACGCACACACACTTTTATATACGTATATATGTTTGCTTATTTTTTTAGATTAAAAGTGTTTAGCTTTAGTTATTTTTATAATATTAAGTTAATTTACAATTATGGATACTTTTTTTTGTTGTTATTGGTCAGTTTTTTTATAAATAAAATAAAAATATGAAATTCTATTCAATTAAATTGTTTTTTGTTTTTATTATTATTTTACAGATATGTATTTAACTTCAAAAAGAAGTAAAAATTATAATTCAATTTGATTTTGCTGAAACATATTCAAAGAAATGGTAAGTTTTAATTCTACTTTTTTTAAGTTAAAAATAAATTATTTCAGCTACTTACATATTCTGAGAAACGGGAAGATTAAAAAATGACGTTTGTCTTTTTTCAAAAACTGATAATATTTAGAATCTGAAGCGTAATCATCATTATTAAAGAACTTTATTACATATTACTGATTGTTATATTTTTTTTTAGCGTTCTTATATAGATTGCATTTATTACTTGCAAAAATTACTATTATTATGCAATAAACGTTTCATTACCGATTCATTACAGATTCAATCTTTCAATGTTTAGAATTTTCTATTCAGATATTTTCTCTGATTATTGTATCTAACATTCTTTTTTTTATCCACCCGTTTTATATAGAATTTGTATCTTTTATTTAATTTTTGTCTTCAGTAATAGGTCAGATAATTGCAGAACTATCTGATTATCAAGGTAATGCAATTTGCAAATTATCATGGATATGTGAATTGTTTGATGTAGAACACAAAACTATCATATTTTGAAAAGAAAAAGAAAATATCTTCGTAAAAAGTTATTGCTTAATTTTAATCTTTATCAATTAAATATTTTTAAAATTATCAGAGTTAAAAACAGTTAAGAATTGAAGGATTAAGGTATAAGAATTTTGAAATAATCACCTGCAATGTGTTTCTAAGCAGTATAAAACATCTGCATAGCACCAGTCCCACTCTTTACATTTTTTCTCAATATCGTTTTTCAGAATTTTAAAATAGTTACATTTCATGCAAAGTATATATATATGTTGAAATGAAGATTTTCACGGGTTGTATATATATAAAAGACATATTTTGCGGGTTCATCCATGTTAAAAATTTTAAATAGTGATATTCCGACATTTCGACTTGGTCACACAAGTCATCCACTGGGTGATAAAAGGTAGAAAGACGGTTGCAGAGGCGCTACAATCACTGATTTGAATAAACGTTAAATTTCCACCAATAGCAAAAATTTCAAATTTAAAAATGTTTTTTAAAAAAATCTTTCCAAATAGGAGGAAGTTTGCATGTATTATCTTGCTTATTGATACAATCAGGCCTTTTAAGTATCTCAATGGCTTCTTTAATTTTGCACTGATAGAGATTATCACATCTGGATATGATCCTGGTACTAGAAAAATCAATTTTATGACCTGAATTTATAGTATGGAGTGAGAATGCTGACGATGATGAATGTTGCTTAACTGCACTAGCATGCTCATCACTCCTAACACTGATGTGATGATTATTCATACCTATGTAAAAAGCTTTACAATTTTTACATGAGATTTGATAAACACCATGAGATTCAAGAGGGATTGAATCCTTAGGCTTGGTTATTATATTGCTGATCTTTTGATGAGTAGAAAATGTTGTATCTATATTATAGTGTTTTAATATACATCCAATACTGTCTGTAGTTCCTTTTATATATGGAACACAAATTCTAATAGCTGATTTATCATCTTTTAAAAAAAGCATTATTTCAAGCCCAAAATGGACAAAATAAGAAACAAAAAGATGATAAATCAGCTATTAGGATTTGTGTTCCATATGTAAAAGGAACTACAGATGGTATTGGACATATATTAAAATGCTGTAATATAGATACAGCATTTTCTACTCATCAAAAAATCAGCAATATAATAAACAAGCCTAAGGATTCAATCCCTCTTGAATCTCATGGTGTTTACCAAATCTCATGTAAAAATTGTAAAGCTTCTTACATAGGTATGAGTAATTGTCGCATCAGTATTAGGAGAAATGAGCATACTAATGCAGTTAAACAGCACTCATCATCATTAGCACTCTCATTCCATACTATAGATTCAGGTCATAAAATTGATTTTTTTTAGTACCAGAATCATATCCCGATGTGATAATCTCTACCAGTGCAAAATTAGAGAAGCCATTGAGATACTTAAAAGGCCATATTGTATCAACAAGTGAGATGATAGATGCAAACTTTCTCCTATTTGGAAAGATTTTTTTAAAAAACATTTTTAAATTTAACATTTTTGCTATTGGTGGAACTTTAACATTTATTCAAATCAGTGATTGTAGCGCCTCTACAACCGTTTTTCTACCTTTTATCACCCAGTGGGTGACTTGTATGACCAAGTCGAAATGTTGGAATATCACTATTTAAAATTTTTAACATGGATGAACCCGCAAAATATGTCTTATATATATAAGAGAATTCTTTTTTTTTTTTTTTTTTCCATATGTCATAGCATCGGCCGGGACGCGAACCCACAACCGTCTGCAACCTACTACTTGCTTGCATAGCAGCTGCGATACCTCTCGGCTAACAACGCAAGAATTCTTTTAAAAGTAATTTGTAATGAATTTAAAAAAAGTATTTTGCCTCAAGCACATGCATATAAAATGCGATCGTAGGGACCTCTACTTGAGACTACAGCCTTAATGAATATTACTTACATAATCAATGTGCATTTAAATAAATTTATAATAATAAGTACTTTGGGAAAATTGGATGTTATGGAGAATTTTGACTGCATACAATGTTGCTACTGTTGTTGTAGTTGTTGTTGTTGTTGTTATTATTATTATTATTATTATTATTATTATTATTATTATTACTACTACTACTACTACTATTACTACTATTACTGCTAGTACTACTACTACTACTACTACTACTATTATTATTATTATTATTATTATTATTATTATAAATATAACTTCTCACATAAAGTGAAGAAGTTTTATTAAGTAATACGTGGGTTAAACAAACTTATGCAAATATTAAAAATTATTATAAACATTTACATTTTATCTAACAATTATTATTTACTCTGAAGAGTTTGAATGTTTGAGTAAAATTGTTAATAATATTGTTTATAAAAACTTAGCAAGAATTCACACATTCAATCATTTCTGGAGACAGGTTGAGCATTTTCACTTAATTAATTAAGTTGACAATTACTTTAGTTTAATATAAATTACTCATGATAAGAATCCGTTTCCTACCCTTACCTCTAAATTTAGCACTATACGATTACTCTTATTGTTGATTTATTGCTATAATGAATATATGTAGTTTTTGATACAGGAACTTATACGATAGTATGAATGAATATATTCTGAGATTTATTTTAAAACTATTTTAGCTAGCTAAAATAATGTTTCTATTGAAATTCTAAATTAAATGGTAATTTTCTGATTACTTGCCTTTTTCTACCACCACACTAGATTACCAGAATTTATATTCATCACTAATAGATATATGTGTAATTTAAAACATGTTCAGAAAGAAATAAAAATACATTACAGGATCACCATTCTTTATGCTTGCACAAGCTGTTCACACAGAGGCTAAACCCTCCATACAGTAGCACCATTCAGTGCAAACCAACTATCTAATATATCTTTATAAGCTTCTATCTACTGAGTTTGAATCTCTACTATCTATAATATTTAAATTATATGCTAAAAATAACCTAAGTTTAAATTTTTTTCAATACAACTACTTTTTTCCAACTCTGTCTACTTGTCTGTATTTATTGTAAAAAGTACAATATATATATATATTATAACAATCTGGGTGAAAGGGACTTAATGTAATCTGCACTACAGGGCACCATCTAGGCATTTGAACCTAGAAAAATTTATAAAGTAGGCAGATACGTAAGTTTAAAAAAATTATATTGGTTGATTCCGGTCGTTAGCCCATTGTCACTAGCTCAGTGGAACAGCAGAGATTTATATTTTATTAAAAAATTCTTATCTAAGAATATATAAAAAAGAATAAAATAAGCCACTGCCAGTAATTATACACACAAACATTTATTAATGCACATATACATTTTGAATCATTTTAACATTACTTTTACTTTATAATTTTAACTTGATTTTAGAATTTGATTTTACATTTTTAATTTTTATGAGTTTGCATTTTAATTTTTATAAGTTCGCACAGATGGATTTATAAAATAAATGTTGAGTATAGATCAGTTACATAGATTACATGGTTAAAAAACATTTCAAAATAAACATAAACGATCAAAATACAAAGTCATTGATACCGTCAATTGCATAGGGAATACAAGAAACCCAATGGTATTCATCATAAGATACTGCATTGACACCAATAACTTAAAAGACATCCAAATAAATACATTTTAGATACTCACCATAAGGTATCATTATTTACCGAATGTCTATATATTTTGATCAAATATGAAAACCAAAAACATAATTAACCGATAACGAATCCATGCAACGTCCATACCCAACTTAAATTTAATGCATTTTTATTTAGAGTGTCGAGTATGAATAGACTACATAGATTTGCATTTGAAAGAAAATATTCTATCCTTATTTAACCTTAGGCCAAAAGTTCGCAGCTAAACCGGCGTCAATCCATCTGATATATCGATGTGTTCAATGTAATACGAAATACGACAGCACAATTAGGTTAAGAGAAGAAATTGCTTCTCATCAGATAGGAATACTACATCTATCTGATGATAAGAGCAATAAAAAAAAACTCCATAGGAAGGAACTGCGGTCTCCATCTTATAATTCCTCCCATAGGCAAAACGAGTGTGTGTGGCATATAAAGCGATTCTGCCTGTAGCGAATCTCGTACTACATCTACTAATTACACCAATATATCCAATCCATTGACCTAATTCAACTACAAAACAAATAACCTAAGATTACCCTCCCCTAATATAACTTTACAAATCTATACAGCCATTCACGCCTGACTTAAGTTTAACATTTATATAATTTAATTTAACGAAAAACAGAAATCATAATAAAAACTTAAAGAACAAAAAAAAATAAATGGAAATGATTTTACAAAAAAGAAATACATCAAATAAAATTATAACTAATTTAGTCAGATAGGAAATTCTTCTATTTAAAATATTGAAACATTTAGCATTTAGAGTTCTTTTGTTTAGAAATGTTCATTAATTATATATTTCTTACTGTTTTGAAAAATGTCCGTAGTCTCTGATTTCTTGTAATGGAAGGTGTTAATTTCCATGAAGTCATAAGGAGATCAGTGTGCAGTTAACTGTTGGTCCTTTATGGTTGATGGTATTCTTGGAAAATGATGGTTGATCGTAATATTGGAAAATGATGTTTCATTTCTTTTTGAACAACTGAAGGAATTGAAAGTGCATCTTTCAATCCCTTCTCCTCCAACCCTCTCCAACTTAACACATATCTGTCCTCTCTTAATAACTAACTAATAATTTCCAAACTTTTCCTTTTATATTAATTTTAAGGATTCAATTGACATTACGTCATCGATGTGATGGTCCTTTCACTGAGGTCCGATTCCATTGTTTTTCTCTCCTATCTGACCTTTGCTTATACATTTTAAATGCCCAAGGGCTAGTTTATATTTAACTAATTAAAATAATCATTTCCATTTTTCAATAACATTAATTAATTTGTTTTCAAACTTAAAGATATATTTTTATCTCTAAATCTTTTTTAAGTTTTTGCTTTTAAAATACTTTTTCTATTTTTAATAAAGTTTTATTTTAATAATTTTTTTTCATCTGTGCGATTTTATATATATATGAGTTTAGTATAGAATTTTAATTTTCAATTTTTAATTCTTAAAAAGGAAGTTTTATTTGCGAACTTTTATTCTTTTCATGTTTACTAATAAAAAAAACAATGTAACGTCGTCTGTGCCCGTTACAATATATATATATATATATTGTCCCCCCTCGCCCGTCCTCCATAAACTAACTATAATATGTTTAAATTTTCCGGTTTCTCTGCTCAGTCTTAACAAAATCAATGAAATTAATTTATTAAAAATGATTCTCTGCTCTAAACTTTAAAAAAAATCTATTATTAAAATTTGGGGTTTTATTTCTTGATTTTGTAAGGAGGAAGAGATATTTAAACTTATAGAGATGGAGGGGGGGGGGGGGGAGGGCGGCACGTGGCCCTCTCCCCTCTCCTCCCTCCTTCTATAATAATAATGTTTAAAATTATTCCGGCTCTCTCTTCTTAACAAAATCAATGAATAATTTATTACTAGCTCTAAACTTTAAAATATAAATACTTATATTATTAAATTTTATTTTTCATGAGACAGGGGGGGGGGAAGATACATTGAGAATATCCAATGATACTATCCCAATGGCATAAGAACACTATACTAAATAATCAACTTATGGTATTCTTATGACTTTCCAAACTCTTGTCATTACGATTAAGATAATAATCATATCTTATTATCTTTGTAATAATAATCTAGATCAATTAAATAATTTAAGTAAATAAATGAAATAAAATCAAATCAAATAAACTCGGTCATAAATTGCATTTAAACTGATTTAAATTCGGAGTAAACTATGAGAAGGGAATTTTTGTCATAAATTCACTACGTAACAACTAACAATAATAAATAAGAATAATGATAATAATAGTATAATTAATCTATTTCTTCTTAAATGAAATAAATAAATAAATATATGTTGTGGTATATTTAATAATCTGAATCAAATCGAATATTTATTTTATGGCATAATTTTTTAATAAATAAATTCCATGTCTCTCGTTCATTACACAGGGAGAATATACAAGAAGAATAAAACATATTTATTAATATTATACAAAATTTACTTGCGGTCCCCCGTTACAAGTTACTTTACTATTTTCTCTATTAAATTTTACTTATTTTATTTTTACTTATACTTTTTTTTTTTTTTAAAAACATCTATCTACCTTATTTTAAATTAATTCTCTAAATAAATTTATACAAATTCAATCCTTTGTATCATATCCTAATTTTCTTTTTACATACCTTTTAAATCAAAAATATCTTAAATCTCTCCATTCTAACTTTCTTCCCTCTCTTTAAAACACCAAACCGCTCTCTTGTATCTATACCGTTGAAAAAGGATAAAAAGCAAAACTAGTTCAACTGAAGATATTAAAACCAAGAGGGTTTTTCCTTCCTATAGGTATCAAACTATTCCTTCACTTTATAAAACACAAAAATTAAAAAAACTCAAAATAGCTTAAATGTCAAATATTTTCTTTCTGAAATCCTTCTATCTCATCTTCTTTTTTCTCTAGTTTATCTTGCTCTCAAATCTTCCCTAACATAACTTAGTCAAACTTCTTCTTAGAAAATCTTTACTCTTCCTTTTATATTCACTATTTTAAAATTACCGAATATTTGACAAAAGTTCAAAATTATTTTATGGCTATTTTTATTATTTTTAAAAACTTCATGTTAAAACTTCTCAAATATATTTTAATGTTGGATAAATGTGTACTATAATTAAAACTTTCTACTCATTCTTCATAATAGATGCCTAAAAAATACTTAGCTCACCTCGTCTCTTCTCTTGTCGCTTCCATTCCTTGGATATTTAAACTCAAACTTTATATTTCTCTTCTATTAGCTTATATTTAAATCTCATATTCTTAAATTCTTTATATCCTATTAGTTTTATATTTAAATAATCAAATAAATATTTAAATTATATTTTCGCCATGACTAAAAATATATCTTTTTTTTTCTTTTCATAAAAAATACTTATCTAATTATTTCTCAATTTTTATCTTTTCTTTTCCCTTCTCGTAGTTTCTTTGTTCTTTGGCTTTTAAAATCTCAAATTTGTTTCCATGGTCATTTTCATTTATTTGGCAATTTAATTTTAACATTTTAATCAAGTTTTCTTCATTGAATCGTTATATTTTTTTTAATAAGATAAAGTTTAGGCTATAAATTTTATATTTCTTTTTCTTTTTCTCTGACTATATTTTTTAATATCTTTTCTTTCAAAATAAACTCCTTTTTCTGATACATATTAAAAATGTCCATAGAGAAGATATTTGTTTAAGATGCCTGTAATTTATCGTCATAAATTGTTCTTGAATCTTTTCAGTTCCTATCTCCATTGTTTCCTTTCAGTTAAGATTAAGTTTCAGGTTGGCCACTAAGTTGGCTTAAGTTTTCCAATTATTTTTCTTTCAGCATCCTTTAAAATTTTTTCTTGTCTTCCTGTTCTGTAGGTTTTCTGGTTAAATTTGAATAAATTTCCTGGTAAGATAATTAAAATTAGTCTATTCTGTAGTCAAAAATATATTATAAGTTACAGAACTTTTAGAATAAATCGAAATTATAAATTTATATTCTGCTGATTTCATAAAAATTTGTTCTTTCTCTTTCCTTCTTCTTCTCCCGTCTATATTCTTAGATTTTTTCTCTTAATTTTACTCTTTGATTGGTTAATATTTATTTTAGGTGAACAATTTTTCTTTTATTTTGATAACAGAATAGTGTTTAAAGTTAAGAACTGATGACGTAATGTCTGGAATATTTATACAATATTTTTAAATTCAATTATAGTTTTATATAAAAAAATCATCAAGTTTTAAAATAATTATTAAAAAATATTTAATATTTTTAATTTCCTTTAAAGATCGATGGCAATTATATCTAGTTTTAATCAACAGTTTATTATTATTTTAACAAGATTGTGTGTGAAGGCATATAATATAGGTCAGTGTTTACTAACTTTATCAAATGATTTTTTATTTAGTCTGGTCTAAATTAAAAACGATATATTTTATAAAAATTTAGAAAATAATTTTAAAATGTATAACTAAATATAATTCTACCATCCAAGTTTATTTTAAAAAAATCTATAATTTTGATTATTAAATATAATTATACATTACATTTCATTTATTTAATTTATTAGTTTTTAAATATTATACTAAATAATTGATATACTTTTAACTATCTATAGCTGTATTATTTTATATGGCAGTTTCAACATAAGAATGATATGATTAAGCTTTATTTACCTGTTTTCTTTTAAACTAATTTATTACATGTTCCTACCAGGTATTTTTAGCTTTAAATTGTACTATAAAATCTCATTCTCTTATTATTATTTATATCTCTTACAAATATAACTTAAAATTTAAAATTTTTTAATAATTGACCTTTCTCTACTATGTACGAAAGGGCAATATATATATATATATATATATATATATATATATATATATATATATATATATATATATATATATATATTGTGACCCTCGTGGGCACAAGCAAGCAAATCATAGTATGTCAATAGTGGATAACTGCATTGTATTATTTTAAAAAAATGATGATGAAATAACCTTGTAAAAAATAATAATAATAAAATTTTAAGATTTTACTGGAAATTGTTTAAAGCTTTAGATGTTGATTAATTATGCATTTTGATTAACCATTTTATAAGCATTTATTATTATTATAGTAGTTAATGAAATATTTAATGCAAGAAAGAGGGGTTATTTATTATAGGAATTAGTATATTTTGTCAGGAGGATGCAAGGTTATTTTATTTTAGTGTCTAATATTTGTTTGAATGGTTTCCTGATCTATTATGCATTGGCACCCATCCATGTTCAGATATTGATTAGTAAAACATGTTTAACCTATAGCCAGATTAGTTGTATTTAGTCAAGATAATTTAATATTTATATTGCAGTGTATGTGCATGAGTGTATATCTGTATTATGTTTCATTTCATTTTCATCTTTTAATAACAGCAAACAATAGTACATTTACAATAAAAACATTTAAATTATAGTAATTATCTTTAATAATTTAACAAATATATATATATTTTTTCCAATGATTAATGGATATTTGGATCAGTGGATTATTTTACAAATTAAATAAATTATTAATCATTTTTGTTTAACAGTTAATTAATATTCATTTATTTCAAGTTTGTAAAAAGTTATTTTTTTTTTATTTTTTTTTTTTTGATTTAATTGTGAAGGTTAAAATGATTTTTTTTTTTGGGGAGAAGATTTCTTGCATATTAAATTAGCTTTCAGTGCAAAAGGTGGAGTTAACCTTTTGAGGGCAGATGACCTTTTGATGGAAGGAAGAGATATCTATTTAACAAATAGTCTTTATTAAAAATTGCTCATTATTGATATAATTGCAGCCAGTATATTATTCTTCTCTGCTATAACAAGTATATATCTCTTCCAGAAGTCAAATTAATTTTAAAAAAGCTTTAAAGTAAACTTCAAGAAAAGTCATAGGAAATTCTAGTACAGAAAAAGTCTTCAACTAGAATGTCAGGCTAGAATATAAGAAGGTATATCAGTTTTCATTTCTTTACCTAATTTAAACATTTGAGTTAACCACCTCATACTTATTACTATTTTAAAATGTATATCTATAATATTAAGCTTGCATTACCTTATTTATTTACTATTAAAAAGGAAGTTAAAGTGCATGAACTTTATAATCATCTAACTAATCTATGTGAATTTTATAATATCTTTTGGAAATGTGTGCAGAACATTTTTGCAGGATTTATTTTAACTTCTCATTTCATTTTCTATCTTACTTCTACAAAAGTTAAACTAAAATTAAAGGATACGTTCATTCTAAAGTAAAATGCTATATTTAAATTCATTACGGAAAATGACTTTATTTTTTTTTGTGTGTTTTGTATTTTAAAATAATATGTGCTTTATGAAAGAAAGTAAAAATATGAATTACCCCAAATAATTAAAAGATACTACTTATTAAATATGTACTTAAATTGAATGGAAGAACAGGAATGCAGTATATTTCTGTTCTCTTCAATATGGATGCATTATAAAATAAATTATTATTAATTGTGGAATTACCAACGTATTATGACATATTAATTTGCAATGTTTAAAAATAACTATATGTATGCTAGCTTATAAAATGTCGGAAAAAACAAATGCTATTTAAAAAATTTATTAAGAACAATTGCTTATTTAATTTAAAAAACTACTATGGAGTGAATTAAATAATTGTTGTATAACTGTAGCTGAAATGTCTTTCGTATTACCGTCAGTATAAAGGTTCATTTCTTACATATGATGTAGTAAACTCAATTAGTTATGCTAAGAACATTGGAGATACTAGATCAAATTTAAATTATGATTATTTTTTCTTGTTCTACAGAAATTTATTTTATGTTTCCTATTCTTAATAAACATGAACTCAGTTTGGAAATTATCTCCGTATCGGTTAATAAACTTGGAGAAGGACTTTGCAAGTGAACTTTTTATTTTAAGTGAAAGAACAAATGACTTTTGTTTTTTTATTTTTTTTATTACTTATCATCAATATATATGATAGACAGATAGGCATATTTATTATTATGTTTTGCTTATAATTTTGTGCTATTATAAACTTCTAGATTGTCTTGGAATGCATATTCACAAATTGTGGATATGCTGGTAAAATTATTTTATTTAAATATGCTTTGTTTTATTTTATGAAGGTAAAAAATATTTTTTTATTATATGGTTAAAAAGAGGTGTATATTTTATTTTGTATATTTTTCTTTATCTCAAAGTGAGAATTTTGGCTTCAAAGTAGCGAGTGTCTGATAGAAATATTCTTCCAGAAATAGCAAAGAAATCTCTTTCGTAATATTTATGATTATTTAAATTTTAAAATAATTTAAAGTTTATTCTGAATTAAAAGTTATATTTTAATGTATCATTTAATTACTGTATTATCTGCATAGTATATAACTTAGAATTTTTCTTATATTCTTATTTATTCATATGTGTGTCTGTTTTGCACAATTATTATATTTACTGGGTAAAAGTTCATTTTATAAATATTTTCCCCATATAAATTTCGAATATTGTTGTATTCTAAAGAATTGAAAGGATTAGTAGGTTATCTGTATGTATTTATCTGCCAGCGTATATATAATGTTAGATATGTAGAAGAGCTTTGGGAATGGAAATTACTCTGGATGTGTTCTATGTTTGTAGGAATAAGAGATTTTGCCTATATAGTATATTTTAATAATTTTCCATGAGTAGAGCCTATTTTGTATTGTATGCATATTATGAAATGATAGTTTTGAAGTTGAGTGATGTTTTCTTATGGTCCTGATGATGAGGAAAAGTCCCACACCAATAGTATATTTCAGAATTAGATGAGTTATTGTTGAAGTATGAAATGATATTTAGGAAGTTGAGTGATGTTTTTCTTATAGTCCTGGTGATGAAAAAAAGTCCCACACCAATAGTGTATTTCAGAATTAGATGAGTTCTTGTCAAAGTGTTAAGCAAATAGTTTATTTGCTCCTCATGTGAATTTCTCTTGGAACGTTTAGTTTGTATAATCGTGAAAATACAGCTCTGTGTTATTTAGTATGTGGCCAGATAAATAGTTAAATTAAATTCTTGATATAATATTAGTGTCTTATTTTGTTGGTTGGTTTACGACATTGTCCAAAATGAAGTAATTGTTTAATATTTCCTCAATAACTTGATAATGTGTAGAAAAGATTGTTTTCTATTATTGTTGCTTAAGATATGACACACACGCATAATATAAACAATATCGCAGATATAAAAGTATAGAGTTATTGAAATTAAAACAGGAAATAAATGCTTTAAAACACATTATATTCATTTAACATAAATTTATAAATCATCACATCATTAGAATGAATATGATTTTAGTGCTATGCATGAAAGGTGTATGTATTTAAAACAGTTATTTAATTAAGTTAGCAAGAGTTGCTTTATTGATAGCCAAAGGTACAAATTTGCTTTATTTCAACAATTAATAGTAAATCCTTTCAAAATATTTATTGTACTAATAATATGATATATTATTTAGTTAATGTTATGTTTAGATGAAACGCTTAAGCAAAGCAGGTATTCAAAGTCAGAATATTCAAGTTTTGTTTGTTAATTTTGCTTTCAAAAAGGTATGAATAATAAATAATGTAATATAATAGGGATAATCCCAAACTGATGTCCAAAGATTTATTTGAGAATTAAAATTATTAAGACAAGTAGTCTTATTGTAAAATAATTATGTTAAATTACATTTTCAGTGTAATAAATGATTTGTTTATTTATTAAAAAAACTGTGTCTCTAGTTATTCTTGTATACATTCATGTACTAATTTCCACATCTCCATATTTCATACATCTATTATAAAATAACTATATTGTTTTATAGCTATGATATTAAATATGCTGATATCTGATAATATTGTTTCCACATTGCCACTTGATAAACGTATAAGAAAGGTTGCCTAGTTAATGTATTGGTTAGATAATGATGTGAGATTAAAATATACCCTATTTCTGTCATTATCTAATTGCTAAACACAGTAAAACATTTAGTCAATTTATCTCACTACATTTTATTATAAGTTAGAATTATAAATTCTGGGCCAATGTATTTTCTTTAATTCAACTGTGTGTTTTTTAAATTCCCTGAGATCTTATTGTATATTCCTTGATCGGCATTAAGGTAGCTGTTTAGATGATGATATGCCAAGTCATAGAATTGTTTAGTGATATAATTATATCAAGCTGATATATGTTATACTTGGATGATGGAAGAAATTAAGTTGAAAGGATATTTTAATAGTCTTTACAAATAAACATTGTTATTCTTTATCATGCAGTTAATTAACAAAAGGATTTATATTTTATTTAATGTTTTATAATATTTCTTCTCTCATTTATTTATAATTATATATTTTATGAACTTCCTGTAACCTCCCACTGAGCTGAGCTGAATGTAAACATAGGTAAAGAGTCTCAGTAATAATTTTATATCAGATATGTTGTTATATTGTTCTATTCATTAATAGAACTGGCGCCCTGGGCATTTACTCATATGATATATATGAGCGGTGTTGTGAGCGTGGGTTACAATATATATATATATATATATATTTTTATATATATATATTATATATATATTATATATATATATATATATATATACCTAGTTTAAATAAACTTTCATATTAAATGCTTTATTCTCCAATCATCAAACGTATTGTACGAAACTGAAATTACATTTATTCATTTTTTAATGTCTTAAATG
This sequence comes from Epiperipatus broadwayi, assembly GCA_028023455.1. Classification (NCBI taxonomy): domain Eukaryota; kingdom Metazoa; phylum Onychophora; class Udeonychophora; order Euonychophora; family Peripatidae; genus Epiperipatus; species Epiperipatus broadwayi. The sequence continues at coordinate 112,373 of JAQFVV010013114.1, forward strand.
GACATTTAAACAGATTATAATAACAGAAAGCATAAAATTAAAATCAACAGAGATAACCATATAAACATTTCAGTTTTGCTCATCGCCTTTGATAGTTATGATACTCAGAGTATTACGTAAAATATGATTGCACATTTAAGTTGGAGTTTACTTCTGTTGTATTTCGTATTACTGATTACTATTCAATTTAATTTTACATACATGCATATATATATATATATATATCTGATAGAAAAAAACATGATACGCTGAATAATATATCTAATTGCTTTGCCCATAAAGAAGGCTGCTATAGGTAAAGCTTTGAAATTGGTTTAAATAAATGACAATTTCCAAAGAAACTAAAAAGTTTTCACAAAGCTAGCTTATAAATATTTCAGTCACATATTCAGTTACTAGTTACTAAATGAATATGCAGATATTTTTAGCTGAGAGATAAAAGTTTTTTTTACTCCGGAATAAGTTAGAAATTCAGACATTAATCAGCAAATTAATACACAGGGAACATACCAGTATTAATGGAAGGCAGAAGACTAAAGACTATTAAAATAGACACCAAAGTAGATATGAGGAATAAAACGAAATGTCAAAAATCTTTCAGTGAAGATGATTAAATTTCAGAGAAAATATGGTAATAATGAACGATGTAATGAAAAAGTGAATTTATCTACACAAAAATAACCTTTAAGCATTTCTACTATGATCTATAACTTAAATGTATATAATTCAACCAAATAATTTATAATGAATTTCTTTAAAAAAAACAATTAATATTAGTATTTAGTATCTATATATACTTTAAATAAATTCAGTCAACAATAACTAGTATTACTGTATATATTTAACTTTAGATAAATATATGATCAATTATGGTGATTCATCATTAAAAATGAATCATTCATAAGAGATTGAATCAGAATAATTCAATCTCAAAATAAAGTGAATGACTCATGATGCATTTGGTAAAAGCATATCATCGATCTGAATCACCCCAAGTTTCTAATATAATGATGCAATCGCCTTAATTTTGGACTTTCTGAAATAGTTAGCTTCAGTGATCATGTGATGTTATTTGTGACAAACTAATAAAAAAAAACAAATAAATTACATGCTTATTTTTGAATTTTATTTCAGTAGTTATAAATTACAACACATTGACAATGATTAATGCAGCATGGAAAGGATCTAAAAAGGACAACATACTTGAAAAAAGAACATAAGGTACTTGCCATTTCATAGTTTTTCTTTTTTCCTAAGTCTTCATCTGCCAATGATTTATAATTTTTGGAATGATGAAGAGCATGTTAGTGGCAGATATATATATATAGATATATATATATATGATCAATAGATGGTGTTTTACCAAAAACACCATCAAGTGTATGTTTGTTTACATAAACGTCAGAGCAAGTATTCACTATCTCTATCATCAGTCCCACCTTCACATCATGATTTCAAGCTGATTTGCTATCATCAGTGAAGGATAGCAAATCAGCTTGAAATCTTGATCTGAAGGTGAAACTAATGATAGAGATAGTGAATGCTTGCTCTGACGTTTATGTAAACAAACATACGCTTGACGGTGTTTTTGGTAAAATGACATCTATTGATCATAAATATAAGTGTTAGCAAGTTTAACTTGTTTTTTTGTTTTCATATATATATATATATATATATATATATATCATTCACTAAAAACCAGCCAACACTTAGACCTTTCTAATTCCAATAACAACCAAAATTTCAAACTGTTGTTAAGACAATCTTCTTTTAACAATGTTATAAAAAATATACTGTAATTGTCACAATTGCACTCAAGGACTCCACATGTGTTTTCCACATTCTGACATCACAGAATACCAACTTTTTATTTTAAAGCCCACTAAGGTCAAGGAACAAGGAATTCTTAACTAATTATCTAAATTGTTGATTGCAAATAAAGATTATAAAATCCAAAAGTAATGAGACAACACTATTTATTCATGTATATACAACACAAAACATACTCTGGTGTGATTTTAGTTAATTAATTTATAATTTCACTTATGATAAATAAACCTACACTATCACTCCATACTATGGATACATATAAAATTGATTTTTTTGATAACAAAATCTTATTCAGATGTAACACTCTACAACAATGAATATTTAAAAAAAACATTGAGATCCTTAAATGGTTATATTGTACCAATAAATGTAATAATCCATATAGAATGCTTTCTATTTGAAAATTTTGTTTAAAAAACCATTAATTTAAATAGTTTTTGATTTTATTATTTTAGTAGTTACCTATTGATAGAACTTTCAATATTGTTCTACATGAATGTTTATAGCACATCTACAAACATTTCTATAATATTCATTAAACAGTTGATGGCAGTGAGACCCAGTTGAAATGCTGATATATATATTTTTACTATAATAAATTATAAACAGATCAATCCATATATGTTATTTATAAACGTAGCCTATGAAAACTTTTGTTTATATATATATATATATATATATATATATATATATATATATGAAAACTATATATATATATATAGTACCTAACTGAAGTTTCACTTAGTTCCAGAAGGAGCCAAAGGTTAACTTGGCTTGACCTTTTGGTTTGAAATTGTCTGATTTTAAAAAAATAATAATGATAAAAATGGAAATTAAACTAGTTAATTATTAAAATAGGATAATCTAAATATTTTAATAGTGTCAGTTAGTTTGATAAGGGATGTTAAGTAATAATTTTTACATAAGCAAATGTTAAAAAATAATTGTGAATTGATAAATAGTATTAAATGTATTCTAAAATAACTATCGTATAATCTATTCTAATGTTTAAAGAATAATAATAAGATATTATTATTAAGTTGGAATAAGTAAATAATAAATTAAAAAAAAATGATATATAAGTTTTTATTAAAAAAATAAGAATATTTGTTATTAGTTTTTGTAGTTTAACATTCCAATATACAAATTATTTAGATTAAATATTCATTAACATTCTATTGTTGTAGTTTTAAAAATAACTTTTAAACAATTAACTTGCATTCCTATGTGAGAATGTGCATGCATTGACATGGAAACATAAAAAAAGTAATTTAATTCCAATATTGTTTAAAATAAATAAATAAAACAAATGTGTGGATAAAATTATTTCAATGAAATATTTATGGGTTTAATAAAGAGTATAACTTTAAATTTTATATTTATTACTATGGGTTGGATAAAATATCATTAAAAAAAATATTGCACAATATTTGTTAATAATAAAATTTTGACTTTCCAGCTGAAGGTCACGTGGTAAGGGAAAATTATATTGATTATGTCAGTAGATTGATTTCACAGTTGATTTGTCAGAATATTAAAATTTAATAAAAAATAGTTTTTATTGGTTTTTAAATCAATTGTAGGGGAATGAAAAATTGTGAGATAAAATGGACATCTAGGGGTAATTCAGTTGCTGATCTGTTTTAAATATATGTGGGGCTGAAACCTAAAAGTTTCTTAATAAAAAGTAATTTTTAAAAAACTTTATATTTTCTAAAAAAATAAAAGTATGTTTTTAAAACCATTATTTTAAATCGTCCTGTGATGTCTGAGGGCTAAGAAGAAAAGGTAATCCATTTTTCTGACAGTTTTTCATTACAATTGAGGCATTAAAATTTATTGTAAAATGTTTGAAGAAAATACAGCATCTCATATTTCATTTACTTTTGATCTATTCATTTTTCTTTATTTAGAAGTAAAACTTAAATTATTAAGTATTGTTATGGCTAAAGACTTTATTGCACTAAAATATAGTATATTTCCCATCAAATCAAAAATACATGTGAAGAAGAAATTAAAAAAAAAAAGACATTCCAACATTTTAAAATATTAAAATGGAAATGCGTTAGCATCTTAATAAATTAGAAGTGACATTAAATGTAATATTTTATTACTTAATAGATGATATATATATACATTTAAATATGCTCTTAACAGAATAATGTTTCTGTGGATAGTATGTATTTTAAAATATTAATTCTCGTTTATGCCAGTAGTATGAAAAGAATTTGTTTGGAAGTAAAGCTTTAAGAGAATTTAAAAATATTATTAATGAACTTCTCTCTATCAAATGCATAATGTTTTGTTATAATTGCCAGTACTTATAAGTAACTTTATGACCATTGATCTTTGCTCATAAATGGAGGAATGTCTTAATTATAAAAAAAATCTACTCTTATGGAATGTCTTAATTATAAAAAAAATCTACTCTTATGTTTAATAAATAAAAGGAAATTTGTTTAAAAAAAAAAAGTAATACATTTTTAAATATTAAGAAACGTTTAAAAAAAAACTCTATTTTAAAAAAAATGCATTTATCTAAAGAAGAACAGTGAAAGTTAACTAAAAATATATATTATAATTATTCTGTGTTTAAACCTAGGATTATAAATATAAAAACATGTACTCAGCTGAAGAATTTATTTTTTTCAATGCCGGCTTATTATACTTATACTTATGCGTATTATACTTATGCTACTCAGCTGAATAATTTATTTTCCAGTGCCAACTTATGTTTATGCTTACGATGTTTTATTATTTTAATATTTAAAATTATCTTTAAAGATAAAAGAAAGTGGAAGTGTTTATATAAAGAACTACTGAAAATTTTCGTTTGGAAATGATTGCCATATATATAAATGTATTAGTTGAAGCTTCGAATTTAAATAGATATCTTAACCTGGATAAATTGTCTACACATTATGAAATGGAAAAATCATCACGGAGCCGAAATATGAACTTGAATTAATGTATTTTTTTTTTTTTTTCGTATAGTCTGCTTTATTGGTTTAAAAAGAAAGAAACCATAAAAATATTTATGCTATTAAATTTTTATGTAACACTTTTTGCATAAATATACAGGTATACTAGGGTTATAATTTTAGAACAAAATAGGTTTATTTGAATGAGCAAATGTTTCTTGCCATTCTAAAGTAGATTTAGTTTATTTATCAAGCATTACACTAGCTAGTTTCTATTTAATAATTTTAGTTATAGACTTAAATATCACAGTCTTATTTTCGTATAAATGGGATGTTTTACTCAATTTTATTTTAAATTTACTAGAGAAGTTTATCAGAGAATATCCATTCATTTGTTTTATGAATGTTATATTAATAATAATTACAAATATTTTATATTCATCGAGAAGTAAATATTCTTGCATTTAATTTACAATTTTAAAAGTCCACTAGTTACGATATTTTTAGTATTTAATAGTTTGTTATGTGTGCATTGTGCCTTGCCTAGAATTTTATATGCATTTGAGTTTAAAGTATTTTCTACAGTAGTCAGTTGACACATAGTTTGCTTTGTTGGTTCGAACATTGGATATACATTTTGTATTTTATAAATTTCTTGGAAATAACTTAGTTAGTTTAAGTGAAGTATATATCTTGCTATTAGTTAGAATTTGTTAGCCTCAAGAGTTAGGCTTAGTTTATAATTTTGAATATGCCTTATGGAGTCGAGGAAATCCTCCATCCTTATTATATTGTATTTCCATGATTTGATAGTGCTTGTCCCCAAAAGAGGGTATTGTATTGTATTTTTCAGTGATGCTGATCACATTTATAAGCATTGGAAATCCCATGAGAGGATTGTGCTTTTCCGGTGGGTGTTCCTGTTCCCAGATGTACTAAAGATGAATTTCAGACATCGTCATTTTGCCTCGAAGTTAGGTATTTTTGGAAGCCACCATATTCTTTTCAAACTCTGAGAAGCCTAGTATCTTTATATTTTTTGCCTATCATTCATGATGACTTAATGCTAATTCCACCACAGTAGGTGATGTTGCATTTGTTTTATATTTGTGATGAAAAGATATGCTTGTTTGAGGAAATGTATTTCTTCAGGTAGTTGTAGCCAATTTAAGGCTCATAGGTATATCAATGTTTGAATTGTGTTGCTATGATAGTTTTATCACACACAAGCTAACCAACAATAAGTTATATTTATTTTAAAGTATATTAAATATGCATATGGTATAAGTGGCAATTCACACATAATAATTTGATATTTTCATCCAGAATTTCGCCGCTGGATTTGTAAGTCTGTTACATCATTATCTTTAAAACATTGAGGGAATAATTTTATGTGGACTAAAGTTATTTTAAAAAAGTATAACTGATCTATGATGAATGATTGTCCCATACACTTAATTTAGTTTAATTTTAATATTAGCTCAATCTGATTTAAACCTATATCTAGCTGTGATATTAGTTATATCCGTGAAACTAGTGATGATATTTTTTAAAAAGTATTGTTGAATATGCTTACTCCAACTTAGCGTTTGTTAAGTTGAGGAGTATAAAATTAAGCTTAGGGTTTTCAATATAAACATAGTTCTGTGTGTTATTATTATTAGTAGATGACACAATAATGTTATTAATTAGTCCAAATAATTATATAAAATCTTAGTGCGGTATTGGCACTGTTTGTATTCCACTATATTTATAAACATTTCTTCTCATTATTAATAAATCAAATTATTATTATTTCAAAAGTTTTGTTTGTTTGTTTTGCTTTTATATGAAAATATATTCTTGTCTTGGGTTCCAAGTTCACAAAGTCTTAAATTTTAAAGTTAATGAATCTTCAATTCAGAAATTTACAAGTATATTCTAATTTAATTAAATATAGTTGATATTGTCTTGAAAATTAAAAAGCTATGTTAAAGTAAATGATTCTCATATTGAATCACAAATACAGATAATTGCATTATAGCAAATAAATAACTAAATACTTAGTTAAAAGTTTATTTTTTTAAAAAATTATCAGTATATCTTTTCAGGCTAAAGATTATGCAATATCAGATTAACAATATTAGTATTTCAGAAGAATATTTTAATTAATATTATTTTAAAAGCTGCACCTTGTCTTATATTTACTGTACATCATCAATCATCATCTTAAATCTTATATATTTAAAGAATTCTAATTCATTTGCATTTGAGGTCTTTAGTGGTTGTCTGTGAGTATGGAAAGGCATTAAAAGTACCCGTGCTCTTTTCTTTGCTCAAGTAATATCTTAGATAATAGGCCATTATTAGTTTAAATTTAAATTGATTCACTAAATTTTGTGAATTAATATTTGTTTTGTTTATTATTTTAAGATTGATCATATTATAATTATTTTATGGTCAACTAAGATGTCACTTATTTATTTATTAATCATAGTAATTCTTTGTTAGGCAACTTAACTTAAACTTTAATCTTACACAAGAGTTTTAGTTTTAAAATCCCTGAGGTTATTTACTCTTGTTGTTTTAGTAAATATAATTCTGTAAGATAATCTTATAAAGTAAAGCATCATAGGTCTTATTCAGAGAGTGTATGATCTATTGGTAAGACTAATATGGTAAGCATTGAGTAATGATTTAGATAATCTTTTGGATGGTTTATTAAAAGATCAATATTCCATAATAGTTATAGTTCATCAGTATTCCATGGATTTGATCTTTACTTGATTATACATCTCTGGATCATCATCTCTTTTCTTTAAATTTATTGTAACCTCACTGAGCCGAGTCATTTAGAGTCTCTCATTTATATTTTATTTTATCTCATTTCAATTCTATTCCATTTCTTTTCATGTCATTTCTTTTATCATCTCATTTTGTTTCTCTCTCCTTTATTCTATCTTCTTCTTATATCATTTCTCATATCTTTCTATCATCTCAGCCATTTAAAATATCTTTTTCTTATATCTCTCTTTCATATCTTTCCCATCATCTCATTTTTTCTTTCTCTTTATTATATATATATATATATATATATCATTTCTATTACTTTTCCCCATTTTTTTTCCCTCTCAATCTTTTCTTTTTCATTGTTTATTTTTATCATTATCATTGCCTCCATTTCATTATTAATTCTTTCTCTTTCTTTTCCCCCTCTCTCATTTCTTTATTAGCATTATCTCTTTCTCTCTCTTTTCTTTCTCACCCCCCCTCTTATTCTAGTAGGTACAATTAGCATTTTCTCTTATTCTATCTCTCTTCCTTTTCCTCTCTTTCTTTCTCACACCCTACTTCCATTTTATTATTATCTCTTTTCTCTTTCTTTTCCCCCTCTCTCATTTCTTTATTAGCATTATCTCTTTCTGTATCTCTTATTCTATCAGGTTACAATTGGCCTCTCTCATTTCATTTTCATCATTTATCTTTATCATTATCTCTCCTTTATTCCATTTTCTTCTTATCTTTCCCCCTCTCTCTATTCCATCAGGTTATAATATATATACGTTTGAGGTCTGTATTCTTTCCAAAATATATGTCATATTCAAATCAATATTAAAATATAGTAAAATTCACATAAATTATAGTTATTTTATTAGAAGTACTTTTGACTATGCATCTTGCAGTCTTTATCAACTATACAACATTGAATAATAAAAATGAGAGATCCTTTCACAATACCCATAGTTCAATTTAGTTTAGTTCTTCCACAATTATGTTATTTTAACATTTGATGATAGCCAATTCTTTAACATTTGACGATTTCTTGAAATCAACATAGCCTCTTTTATTTTACGTTTCTTGTGGCAACGTTCAATTGGCATACTTTTTATATTTTCATAATCAAATTTAAATAAAATAATTATAATTTATGTGAATTTGATTATATGGTAATTTGAATATTATATATATATATATATATATATATATATATATATATATATATATATATATATATATATATATAAAATCTTATAATTGAATATTTATAAATACATTAATTAGATATATGTAAAGTATGACTTTAAAAATTTTATCCACTTAGGAAGCTTTTGACTATCCTCGTAGTCTTTGTCAACTAACTCTTTGAAAGGCTAACCTTCCCACAATTCCATGATTTTAACATTTGCTGCCTGTCTGTATTTGTATATTAGTATAGCTTCTTTAAAAAAAAAAAGAAGAAAAGGAAGCTATGCTAATATACAAATGCAACAAAACTTAATTAACAGATAGGTAGCAAACATTATGATGATGGAATTGTGGGAAGGTTAGCCTGTTGACAAAGACTACGATGATAGTTGAAATAATTGAAAGTGCTCCTAAGTGGATAAATTTTAAAAAAAAATGATGACATCAAGAAATGTGTGGAAGTGTTCTATCAAGAATTATATAGTAATAAAAACAAGGAAAATAACCTCCTACAACTATTATATCTTCCAAATTGCTCAGGATTTTAAATGAAAAAATGAGACATGTAATTAAATTTAGAAAGAAAAGAAAAGCTCCACATAATGATGGAATTTTTTGGCAAAATTATATATCAAATTGAGGTGGCTTACAGCACACAGGGTTCCCAGGTGATCACCCATCCAAGTACTAACAGAGTTTAACATTGCTTAACTGCAGTGATCAAATTAGAGCCAGTATGTTCATTATAGTAATTCTAAATAATAAAGGTGTACCAGATGATTGAAAGAACACAGTATTAATAATAATAGTTTAAAAGTTGATAAAGATAATAGTACAAATTACAGACCTATTGGTCTCATCAGTTTTATACAAAAATTTTACCATAATAATTAAAACTTTGGATTTCAGCCAACCAAAAGAACAAGCTAGATTTAAAAATGGTTTAAGTCCAGTGGATTACATCCAAGTATTGAGAGTACTTATAGACAGGAAACTATGAATATGAATTGACATTATGCTCTAGATTTGTAGATTAGGAAAAAGCATTTGATTCTATTAGAATTTCTCTAGTGATTAAAGCATTGGATTATGAAGGTATAGACCCAGGATATTGTCACATTCTAAAGAATATTTATAAAAATTCAATAGCAACAATTAGATTACATAATGATTCTAAAAAGATTAAAATTAAAAAGTTTGTATGACAGAGTGATTCCATATCTCCAAAACTTTTTAGAGCAGTAATGTGAAAAGTATTTTGTTGATTAAAATGCAAAGGTAAAGGAAGAAAAGTAAATGGAGATTATTTCAACCATCTCGATTTTGCAATTGATGTAGTTATTTTTGCAAATAATGTTTCAGAGTTTCAGAAAATATTGAAAAAGAGTTATTAGATTAAAGTAAAAGAGTATGGCTAAAGGTAAACATTAAAAAGACTAAAGTAATGTTCAATGGATTTCTCAAAAGATGAAAATAAAGATGGATAAGGATGAGTTAAAAGAAGTTAATTTGCAAACACTTTGGTCAGATTATTACTACAGATGGAAACATAATGGATGAAATTAATCATAGAATCAAACTTGGTTAAAGTGCTTTTGGTAGAAATAACTTAAAATTAAAAAGAAATATTCCTATGTGTTTGAAAAGGAAGATTTTTAATAAATTAGATTTTACTAGTTTTTACTAATGGATCTGAAACTTGGATATTTAACAGAAGATCAATATAGAGACTTCATATTACTCAAAAGAATATGGGGAAATGCATGTTAGGTGTAACAAGAAGAGATTGAAAGTAAACACTGGTAAAAGAACAAACAGGTGTTATTGACAACATTAAAGAATTAAGAGACTAAGAATTGGTCTGGATATATTTCCAAACAGATAATAATAGAAGGACAGTTGAAATCTTAAATTGGATTCCAAGGGATTGTAAAAGATCTTGAAAAAGTTCCACATTTGAGAGTGAGAATGAAATAAGAAAGGAGTGTGTGGAAAAAGTTGTACAGAAGAGAGACTGATGAATGAAATAAGGAAGAATGTGGAAAAAGATGTGGAGAGGAGAAACTATAGATCAGAGAAGATGGGTTGAACTTGTTATAGGCCTTCATCCTGCAATGAATTGGTAATCATTAAAAATGATGATAATGTGATCAGAAATCAAAAAGTTTCAAGCCAAACAGATCCAAAATTGATAAATGCTATTCTGCATAAAAATATAGACCAACCTTCTATACTATGTAATTATGTTTCATGTAATAGATATACTAGTCAGGTACGTTAGGAATTTACAAATTTCAGACATTCTAAAGCAACAATGTAGACTTTTATGTTAATAAATGCCTTTCTGATTTTTTTATTTTATTGTATGAATTTTATAAACACACAATCACAGTAAAATTTGTTTATATTTTTATCAAACTTATCTAGAACTGTGCATTCATCATAACATTTAATAGTTAAAAACTTTAATGAAAACATTTATAAAATTGTTTGATAAAAAGTGAAGATACATTATTATAACTATAAGATTTATTGTTTAATAAAAATCTTAAAACAAAAGTTGCTAATTAAATGTTTAAAACTTATAGAATTATTGTAAATTATAAATTGGAAACGGTTATCCTGAAACAGTTTCTAAAATCTTGCAACACTACATTATAAATAGAAATAAAAATGTCATTTGTATGTATGTATATATATATATATATATATATATATATATATATATATATACATTTATATATATATATATATATATATATATATATATATATCAAAATTATAATTTTAAATGTATCAAAAATATTTCTATAATAATAATTGATTAGAATAGGGGTGGGCAAATAGTGGCCTGCTAAGGTTTTTATGTGGCCCACCAAGACAATCAGAATAATCCACCTTGAACTGATATTTCTTTCCCGTGCACAACCAAAGATTCATCTTTTATTTTCCACTAGAATGGCCACATCAATACACATGCATAGTGTAGATATGATGTGCAGTGCTTTTGTAGTTGATCTGGTTAATTTCAATTTTGTCTTTGAATTAGCAAATATATACATTTCCAACTTTAGTGAAACCATGAACCCTCCGAAAAAATATAAAATTGGTGATGAATGTTATGTGTTTAATAAAGAATGGAGAAACAAATATTTATTTGGTAATACAGGAAATAAAGCAGTGTGTTTATTGAGTCATGAAAAAAAGTGTGGCCCTCCACTAACTTTCGTTTCCACAAAGTGGCCCTGATGCAGCCTTCAGCCAACCTTTGCAGCCCCCAAGCCAAAACAATTGCCCACTCCTGGATTAGAGCATTTAAGTATAAAACTGATTATATATGAAATTATTGTTAACTAAAAATAAATCAAAGAGTTGAAATCTTGATTATTCTTATAGAGAAAATAATATTTTAACAATAAACACAAGGTTTAATAATCCCAAGAAAAGGCATTGCATGTAAAATATATTATAGATGGGAGATGAATTAAAAGTTTAAAACATAATATATAAAAGAATTGATATTTAATAAATTGTACTTTCTATTGTAAAAAAAATATTGTGAATTTTAATAAAAATAGAAGATAATATATAAAAAATATTGATTAAAAATTATTTTTGTTCACAGGGAGCATTGTTGAAATAATTTATCATTGGGGTAATTAGTATTTTTATATTTGTATTTCAGCTAGCCTTTGGATTTAATTCTATTTATTATATAGTTATGTTAAGGAGTTTTTCATTGATTAAAGTATTTATTATATTAATCTTGCTTTAATATGTAACATGAAATTATGTTAAAAATAAGTTCTCAGCTGATTTACTTTTGAGTTCCTTGTGTACATAGATCTGCTTTTTAATATATATATATATATAAATTTATAAATAAATATTTAAAAATACAGTATTTAAAAGCTTATAAAAAATATAACTGTCACTTAGGAGCACTTTCAACTAACTTGTAGCTTTGTCAACTATCACGTTTAAAATGTCAGCTTTCCCATAATTCTATGATGTCAATTTTCCCATAATTCTGTGATCTTAATGTTTGCTGTTTGCTTATTAACCAAATGTTGCTTGTATTTACATATCAACATTGCCTCTTTAATTTTCCTTTTATTATTATTTCTTTCAATTGCCAATATTTTTACGTACAAGCAACATTTGGTTAATAGGCAAGCAGCAAACATTAAAATCACAGAATTATGGGAAAGTTGACATCATAGAATTATGGGAAAGCTGACATTTAAAAACATGATAGTTGACAAAGCTACAAGTTAGTTGAAAGTGCTCCTAAGTGACGGTTATATTTTTTATAAGCTTTTAAATACTGTATTTTTAAATATTTATTTATAAATTTGCGTGTATTATTTTGAAGAAATATAGACATCAATTTATAATATTATATATTGTGCCCTTTTATATGGGTCACCATTTAAGTTTTGTGCTAATCTAGTAGAAAATTTTAAATTTAAGAAGTATTTTAAATGTGTGATGTTGACTTTGCTTGTGGTAATGTTACCATAAGTTTAATTAAAGCAATCTATGAGTATTTGATATGTGAATTGTGTTGGTATTGAGAAGATATTAAAATGATGATGATTATGATGTAATACTGCATTAATAAATTTAATAACAAATGTTTGAAGCTAAAGTATTTAAAAGACAAGTTAAAATTAGACAAAAATATTTATTTAATTTGAAATATATGTTAAAAGTGAATAAAAATATTTTAAATTATAAGTACTTAAATTGAGATTAATATTTGATTTTAATCATATCAAATAATTATTTTAAAATCTGTTATAATATCTTATTTATTTAAATAAATATTTATTTTAAAAAAAGCAATTGTTAAGTTTATTTTTAGACAAGCGTTCTTGTGTTATAAAGAACAGATGTTATACACACATGCGTGGAAGTTGTCTAATAAAGTTGCATAATTATTTTAAAAAATCATGTTATAAAATTTATAAATAATACGTGAGTTATCACGAGATAAAAATAAAGATATTAATGTAAAATATTAAATTTGATTTTAAAAATATTGTCTTAAAAATATAACGTATTTAAAAAGATTTAGTTTATTTTAAATGATCTTATAAAAGTTAAGATTTAAATCAAGTGAGAAATAATATTTCAAAAGAATGTTTAATAGATTTAAATAAACGATAAATATTGTTTTAAAAGAATTTGATAAAATATTAAATATTAAATAAGTCATTATTATTTATTTTTAATATTGTGTTGGTAAATATGTAAATAAGAAATTTTGATTGTTTAAACCTACCAATCAGATAAGGAGTTTCTGGCAGTATATAAGCTGGATTCAATTGTTGAGGGGGTCTCTCTACAATAAAACTTCTAAGTCGTTTGTGCTATTGAGAAAATAGCTAAGTAAATTTATAAACGCTCTTAAAATCAGTTTTAAAATCATAAGAGTGTTATTGTATATAATTTTATAATTTTAAATGATAAGTATGCAGGAGTAACTTAATAATTCCCTATTATCTTCTCAATATCGAAACTCAATTTACGTACAAATAATCATGGAAACCTCACACATCGGAGAAATATATCAGAAACTTTATGCTATAGAAGTAACAGACGCTGGATTAGTACAGAAAACTATAAGATGGAGAAAAGTAGTATTTTGGACTATAAATAGTTTTCAAAAGTTAAATTACTATTGTCTATTACTAATAGATATTTTAAAGAAATATAAATATTTCTGTAAAAGAAAGTATTTTGACAAATTATAGAAGTAAAATATGTATCTTAAGGAAAGATATAAGAAGCAGTAGTAATTTTAAATAAATACTTGCCTTGTTAAGTCTTTATGCTTAAAAGACTAGAGATTGATAATTTGAAAAAGGCAAATATATTATAAGTGTAAGTATTTTAAAAATCGTAATATAATAAAATTATTTTATTAAAGTTATCTAAACGCAGGTCGTTATAGATGGAGAAATTAATTCTTACCTGAATATATTATTTATAAATGCGCAAAATAATACGTGGACGTCCAGGCCAAACCAGATTAGGCCAAGCTAAGTTAATGAAAATAATTAAAGGAGAATAATTCAACAATTATAAATTAATTTAGAAATATTAACTTTTGAACAATATTTTATGAAGATCTGGACTCAGAAACAGAATTTATAAACTATTTTTGAATTTTATTTGTTTTCTTGTGGAACTTATTTTTTTTTTAAAAAAAAAGAACGTTATCATTTTATTATAAACTTTCAAGAAACACGTGATACAACGGAACAGGAAATAGTGTTTTATTGACTTTATACGGAGGATATTTGTTAGAACTTTTATGGTAGGACAAAAATCAACGCTGGACTATGTAATATGATTTTTTTATTTTATTTATTTAACATAAAATTTAAATATTATTAAACTCTTAAAAAGTAGGTTAGGTACATTTATTAAATAGTAACTTAAAAATAATATAATAATTAATTACATAAACTTATTTTTATAATTAATATAACACGGAATATTCTAATGAATGTTTATGAGTGAAAATGTGAATGATTTTTATTTTATGAAGCTGCAAATTCCGAAGAATACTGGATAGCAGAATGGACAATATTATTATTATGGTAAAAAAATATTGTATAATGATTTTTAATGAATTTAATATGTTTTTCTTTAGATCAACTGAATATTATGTTGTTGTAGAATGAATGGATAAATATATTATGAAAACACATACATTACGAACTTTATTAAAATATGCATAAGTTTTTAATCTATAATATCAACATGATACAACATTACGTAAGAAAGCTTAGAAATAATTATATGATTCTTTCGTAAATAATTTTGATATTTTTATTTATGCTTAGTATTAAAATGATGTTTATTATTTATCTAAGTAATTATTTTATTTTTGCAATTTAGAAAAGGATTTTAAAAGTCTATATTTTTGTGTATTTTGTTTATTGAATAAGTTAAGTTACGTTATGAGTAGAAGCCTATATTTAGATTGAAAAGTTTACTAAGTATAGACAATATAGTATGAGTAATTTGGATAATGAATATTTTATTTGAAGTTGATATTTGTTTTCCGGAAAATGTTTTAAATAAGTTTAGAATATGTTTTATAGATAGAAATTTATTAGAAAGGTTAGTATAGCACATAGGGTAAAATAATGATTTTACACAGAAAGGAATCATAAAATTTATCTAATGTAATGTTTTATAAATTTAAAATTGATAAATGATTTAAATATTAATGTTTGAATAATACAGATATAGAATGCATATTTTATAAAACATATAACAGGAATTACATTAGGTGGAATATAATTATAGCCAATCATTTGTTTTACATTATAAAGAGATATTGATTTTATATACAGATATTAAGCAATGCTAGTAATAAAGTGAATACATGATAATACATTATAAATGATATTTAATTAATGTAGTTATTTAATAGGTAAAGCTACATTATGTACACATGCTACATAAATAGTCTTGACATATATTGTTATTTGTAGTAATTAAAGTACAACTATTTATTTAAAAATCTAAGTTTAAGAAAAACACACTATAATCATATTAATATAGCATTTGAAGGAATGTGTAATTGCTTATTAAGTACATAAGTTAATAACAGTGTAAGCCTCTTATATTTGTATTCCTATTTTTATTTTATTTGTTGTCATAAGTTATAAACTGTAAATAGTGTAAATAAATTTTATTTGAAGTTATTGTAAATAAATTTGTTAATTTGTTTTAAAAGTGTGTCGAGTTTCATTATTTTTCACCTCAGCATTTTGACATCAGATGATTTGAAATAAACATAATATTTGCACAAAATTGAATTTGTTATTATTACTTAGAATTGAATACCATATTTGCTTAACATTATTTTATAAGAATTGATTGACATGAACATAAATATTACAATGGTCATAAGATGATTATAATACACATTATAAGAATACAATATTGTTTATTGCCACAGATTATTAAGTCTAAGATTTTGATCTATTTTAAAATGAAGATACCATATGAAATAAAAGATATACATATAATTATTTATTTATTTAATGATTGATTATATCATAGAAATAGATGAGATTAAATTACACTTTAAGATTATTATTTATTATTATTATTAAAATAAGTTAGGTGTATTTAAGTTTGATATAAAATCCCACATCATACTTATTTACATGAGTTATTATTATTTTAAAACAGCTTAGAAGAACCTGAGATTATTTAATTATATTTTAAGTTAAAAGTTAGGAATTATTTTAGTATTATTAAAGATAATTTATTTCATTTAAAAGCCATAAGAATGCTATAGATGTAGTGGTAAAGTGATAGGGTAGTGATAGTATTCTTATGCCATTGAGACAGTATCTTGGGAGATATTGACTCAGTGTAAATCTGCTTATTACTTTGTAACTTTACTTCGCAGTCTCATAATTTTATAAATACTTATTTAATTAATATAATCTAGAACTATATTGATTTTGATGATTGATAATAAATTTAATTAAGATATGATAATATAAAAGTATATTAAAGATAGATATGCAAATTTTAATTAAGCATAATAATGTAACTGAGCTAGTTGTATTTTAAACTATTTTATATATCAAGAAGTAAGGGTACAATATATATATATATATATACATCAATTTATAATATATATATATATATATATATATATATATATATAATTTTACAGTTTATGGGTCAGATGTTGAACTTTTACCTATGCTGTGAACTTGATAATATACAGATTCATTAAAGAATGTACTTAATTACTTCCAAAAAAGCATGGTAGTTCTGCTACTCTACATTGCTATTTTGATGTTATTGTAAATTATATTAGCATAGGGTTTTTTAAAAAAATTATTTTCCATAGGATTGCTTTTATTGATCTTTTAAACTTAAAAAATTCTGAAGAGGTAATTATGTTATGAACAATTGACCAAGATCTAAGTATTCCTCTATTATTTATGACAGAAAAAATGCCCAGAAGATATTTACTTTCATCTGGTCTAGTTTTCATGCAAAGTTTTTGGAATAAAAGAAATATAATTTTTTTGGTTGTTTATAAAATATTTTTGATTATGTTTACACACTAATTATGGAAGTTGACTAATCTATAAAAAAGATCTTATGTGTGGGAGAAAGAGAAACTTAAATAGCCATGTGTGTGTGCTGAAAATCAGATATATTAATCTTTAACTTGGATTAAAGTTTATATCTGTGCTAAAGAAAATCTCTAGTTTAATAAATAATTAGTAATAATCATTAAGTGTTTATCAAAAGTTGATAATGTAAAAGTTGGGAGTGGAGTAAATTGACACTTAAAAATAAAAATGAGACAATTTTCTCTAGTTAAATAGTCTTCATGTAATAAAGATATTTATGAGAGACGATGACCTGGTCCAACTTATGAGTGCTGGTTCAGCATGAAATGCATCTTGGGGGTTATTTGTCTTTTATTGTATCCTTATTTATATGAATTTGTGAAATAAAAAAACAATGAAGAAATATGGAAATTCTCTAATCTATAAAAAGATTGATATAGTGTTAAAATCTTTTCAAATATAGTAATTATTATTAAAAGATATTATACTTTAAAATACAATTTGATAGATTTATAACAAATCTACTTGCATTTATTTATTTTTTACAATGCATTTATTTATATTTAAAAAAAAGTTAAAAAAATAAAGTTGTTTACTTTCTGAATGTTTATACTAATTTAGTTGATGATGTTTAAATTACATTGTTCTGATTTACAAAATCATCTTTTAAAAAAAATCAAGTCTAACTTATTGAGTTTTATTATTCCTGCAGAACCAAATGAAAATTTTCATTGTCAGATTTAGATCAATCAAAAACTGGCAATTTTTACATTATCATAGCGAATTTATGGTCATTTTAAAGTGGAAAATGTGCCATATGATGCTGCCATCTCTAGAATTATTTCTTAAGTAAAGATTCAATAATATTTAAATTTAAAGCTATAACAATAGGAGAAGGCAGGCTTTTCAAGATGTTGATTTGTTGTTTATCATTTTCAACAAAAGAGAACACTTGTCAATAATTTTGACAGATCTAAATTCTTTGTTTTGATTTTCAAAATGAAAATGAATGTTTTAGACTATTTTTTTAGTATTTTGTTTATATATTATAAATTATTTTTATAAAATATGTTGAAAATATAATTATTTTAAAAGAATAGTTAAGGTTTAGTAAAAATATTTACTTTTACAGGAAAGTAAATTGAGAAAGAAATCAATGATGTAGGCTGAATTTTCTAATAGGTTACAAAATGTTCATTTTATGTTTTCCACTATAGATTATTTTTATCTATTATAAATAGATATTTATTTTTGAAAAACTTTTGTTTGCTTTAATAATCTGACAAATTATTAAGTTGCTTTTTACAAATGAAACTAAAATGAATATAAAATTAAAAAATAAATATATTTTTACTGCTGATTTTGTAACTGACCAATCAAAAGTTTAGAACTTTAATTCACTCAGCTAATAGGAATTTGTACCGGTTTAAAGATTAATGCAAATAAAAATTTTATATAGTAAAGAAAAGTTGAGCATTTTTAAAATTTCTCATCAGGTGGAATAAACGAAAATGTCAGATATGATAAGGGTTAATTAGACATTATATTTGTCTCACAAGCAGTGCTATTGGAATAAATAAGTATTGTGGTAATTTTTATTATTTATATTTCCATGTACTGAGATGTGAATGTGTATTATTTGCAATAGCAGCATTTAAAAGTATATATATATATATATATATATTGTAAATATCGATAAGTCGATATTCCATTACAATATATATATATATATATATATATACTGTGGATTACTCTACTTATAGATCATTCAATGTTTGTTACAAAGGTAAAATTAAAAAGTAAGAAAATATTTTTTTACTCTATTAATAAAAATAAATTTGCTTGATCAATATAATGTAATCATCAGATTCGTATGCTTTGTTAACATAGTGCAGAATTCGACCATCACACTCAAAAGCAGCACCATAGATAGTGAAGCTATCAGTAGTACTGAGTTCGAACATGGTTTATTGGTTCCACAATACACTCTATGAAACAACACATCTGATGCTACATTAGTAAACATTTCTTTAGGCATGGGGATCATGGAGATGCGAGAGACTCAAGCACTTTATTTTTGAGTTAGCTATATATAATATTAATATTAGACATTTATATTTTAAATAATCGAGGAGATAGTACATTGAATGGGTGTCGAATAAATAAATATATGATGGCAGATGTTTGGTTTGAAGTTATTTAATGATAATATTTTATACTAAAATCATTTAATTAAAACATTTGATTATATTAGAATCTCAGTAGTGGTATTATTATTCTGATACTGTTATATTTTCAAAGAAATACAATTATTTGGCTGACGTAATCTAGCTACCTGAATTCTTGAGCAAGTATTTCAAGAACATGCCTTCAGGGATTTAATATCTTTGCAATACATGAGTCTAAATTAGGATTGATAATAGCAGCTGTGAACATATATTTTATTTAATGAAATAAAATATTTATAAGTGATTAATTATGAGCAGAAATTTATTTGAGAGTGAATTTATGTCATTAATGCAGAGACAAAGTCATGCATCGAATAATAAAATTAGTAATAAGAAACATGTGGTACATTTAGAACTGCGATACAAGTGTGGCAGTACATTAAAACTGTGAAGCCAATGGATGATTTTAAAACAATGGGCTGGCATTTGCTGTAGGCCCAAAGGTAAGATGTCACATAAGCATAATCAGGTTCAAAGGGTTTATGCTGCTTACTCCCTGATTGCATGACAGGCATCAAGCCCTATGGAAACATTCATTATGTCCACTTGTGTAGGATGACTAGGATTCAGTAAATCCTGTATGATCCAGGATATCCAAGGCTCATAATGGATTATTGCATCTCTAAACCATAATACATGTATAATTCACATAATATTATGTTAAGATTTAATATAAATTTATGACTCAACCCTACATTACCAACATTTAATAAATAATGTGTTTTGCTCTCAAAGAAATGCACTTAATGGATTTATTATTTAAAATTAAAACAAGTGTAAAAAGCAATAGGTAAGTTGGGTGGGTATTAAGAACTAATATGTCCGTCACTTGCTACATAGTAGACCCCTGCACTTACAATAAATGAAGCACCGGATGCATGTCAATTTATATGAAAATAAAATAGTTTATAGAAATAAATATTAATTATATAAAGGACACACATCCACTGTTTCAGGCAATCATGTATTTGCTTTTAGAGAATTATGGAGATTTCTGAGCTGACCAGCCAACATGAGTATATAAAAAAATATATTAGTAGGTTGCTGTACAAGATGGCAACCATTTTGCTAGGATTTATATTTAAAATTTGGTGAGGTCTGGTCAGAAATCTTATAGGCATGCTATCATTAGATTATAAAAAAATGTAAAATTAGAAATATGTACCCAAGAAAAGACAGAGTTAGGTAAGCTAGATTATTAAAGAATTTACATAATAAATTAATAATTAAATTTATAATTGTACAATTTATATAGAGAGTGAGCTATAGCTTGACTAATATTTAGAATACTCTAGAAGGCCTTGGGTACAGGTATCTGTTTTATAAGAAACTTTCAGATTGCATGGTCAGTAGCACATGGTTCATGAGTTTAAACAGTAGCAGTTTTTTCCAGCACTCAGGTTACTAATTCATTTCCGTAGCAGCAGCAGCTTTCTGATTGTTTGGGCAGCAGATCCTCCTGGTTTATTTTGTGAAGAGCACATGTGGAGGTTCAGGCATATGATCACCCACATCCGGGGGGAGAATAGTCTGGGCACTTCCTACTCAATCATCTTATAGTAGATAAATTAATTTAAGATTTGGATTTTCTCAACCGAGCAAGAGCACAGCCAAAGTCTTACTAAAAGTTCTTAGAAATCCAAAATGTCCTCTTTTCTTTATTTTATCTTTTAAATTTTATTCTATTTTATTTTTAGCTCCATTCATTTGCCCGAGAAGAATCAATGCATTTTTATAAGTTTAATTAATTCAGAAAGCTGCATTCCTATTGTTTAGGTTTATTTTACCTTTTAACATTTTCGTAATTAAAGCTTTTAGGGAATTTTCTTTTTAATTAATCTATTATCTCTCACCGACCATTACTTGCAAAATTTCAAGTACAAAAGGAAATATACAATTATTTTGACTTTTCTTTAAATTACAATATAATTTCCAACATTATTACTTAAAATACGATTTTTAAAAACAGCAGTAAACTAATGAACGTTTATAATTTAAAATAAATCATTAAAGTTATATAAAATTATATAACTAAAAGAGAAATCTAAATTATATCAATTATTTTTATTTATTGCTTTAATTTTGTTATCGAAGTATGTGTGCGTGTTTATGGTGAATTTTACAGATATTTATACATTTTTAATATTGCTACACACACAATTCGATACCAAAATGTTTAAATTTGGGTAGGATAAGGTGGTGGGTGAGAGACGATAGAAAAAGGTGAAACTTAAGATTCGAATTCAAATCTTACTGTTTCAATAAAAACAATAAAATCTTTGAATTCCTTAATATTTCATGTTTGTACCATAAGTATCAAAAACAATTTCCTTTATTTACAAAGAGGATCAACGAGAAAGAGATTTATTTTTTATAACAGAATTGTCATGCATTGAGGTAGGTAGAGTACATTATTTACTAGAGCAGTACTTAGAAGCAGTTGTGTTTATATAATGTTATATGTGATATACATATATAAATGTGAGTGTGCATGTGTGTTTGGATGTGTATGCGTAGAAGAATAAACAATCTTGAACTGAGATAAAAACGCACACCACAAAACAACAATATATTACAAAAAATGGTTAATCATAATATATATATATATATAATTAAAATATACAGCAAAGAAGGGTAATACTGTAAATGTTGTTAGAGCACAAAACTTGACGCAAATGTACTTAATTGTTAAAAACTAAATTTAAAAGAATTATAAAGAATTATTTAATGTTTGTAAAATAAGGTGTGAGTTAATGAAGAGAGTGAGATCACCTTTTAAACTGTTATAATTCAATTTTAGAAAAGATTTAATAAAATAATTTAAAAAAATATAATTAATATAATTAACAGTTGAAAATTGAGTTTTCTGAATAAATGCATTTAGATTAGATAGTTTATATATAGAAAATAAATGAAGACACTTAAAAATAGATTAGTAAAGATAATACATATTGAAAGATATAATGATATACTCACTATTTTAATCTTCAATAAAAAAATTTTTGTTTTAATTCGAACTTTTTTAAAACTTTTAAAATACATTCAACTATTGGTAATATCACAAAGATTAGTATATCACATAAATGTTCAATTAGTAATTGTAAGTTTTCCTTTTCTTTAGATGCTGCCTTTAGATCTGACTAGTAAACAATACTAGCTTTTCATATTTTTACATGAACCATAAATGATTGTTTTTATGACTGAAATCATAAATGCATCATATTTTAAAGTGATCTAACAAAGCTTACAGATAGAGAAAATAAACTTATTACAATGTTAAAATTGTAAAAGTTTTAACAATAAAATAAATGAAAAATAAGACTTATAAATGCAGATAATAAAAGATTAAGAGTAGCGGATTGGAATGAAGTCATATTACCACATAGAAATACTCAGAAAGTTAGTATATTTCTCACTTTTGTCACTGTTCCCATCAAATAAATATAGTAATGCTTATGACTAAACATTTATTAGGCTAAAAATTATCATATCATTTTCGGTCCAGATATAAACATTAAACTTAATTAAAAGATTGATACACCTATTCTTGTAAACATAATCACAGTATTTACTAATCAAAGTTCTCTTCTCTTTTTGACAGCGGCTGTTGTCAAATGTATTTGTGCAATAAATTGGGCACTTATAGGTCAAATTTTTAGTAATTAGATATTGACAAGTAGATTGTAATATAGCTCAATTGAAAAGTGCTGGTTTAATCAGAAATGTATTTTGTGAATCATTTACATTTGTCAGATAATTTTATATCAAAGTTATTAAACTTTTGATGGGTATAGTATTTGTTATTTATAATAATATCTCATCTCCAAAATTTTTTGTAGAAATTTATGGAAGATATTTTGTGATAAAATAAATAGAGTTTAATTTAAACATTTGAATTATGTAGATTATATGATTAATTATGTAAACAATATTCTCAAAATATTATAAAAGCAAAGATGTAAAAAAAAATAGGGATTTTAAAAAACACTAAAATAGAACAAAATTAAGTTACTAAATTTGCAAATATATATATATATATTATATCCATAAATAAGAAAAATTTAAAACGTATAAATTTCTTGGAAAAAATTTACATATGAATAAAAAATATATATTAAGGAATTTAGTCACAAAATATTATTTATAGATGAAGTGCTTTTGTTAGACATGTAAATTTTAAAGAACAAAATATCATGTTTGTGACACAAAAAATTTTTAATAAATATATTTTCACAATAAACATTTATTGATCTAAGACTTGTGTAGTTAATAAAAAACAAACA
This sequence comes from Epiperipatus broadwayi, assembly GCA_028023455.1. NCBI lineage: Eukaryota > Metazoa > Onychophora > Udeonychophora > Euonychophora > Peripatidae > Epiperipatus > Epiperipatus broadwayi. Next base: position 136,708 of record JAQFVV010013114.1, read on the forward strand.
TAAAGGCTGAGATCACATAACAAAATATGAAGAAGTGTAGGTTAGCTTAACATGAAGAGATCATAAGCAAAAAAGATAAATGAAAGAACAACCAAATTATTACTAATTATATTGAAAAACTTAAAAATTTACAATAGATCTGGACTGGATATACAATTATAAAAGTTGACGTTAACTATACAAATGACACTCTAAATTGAATCTAAAAATCTAAATGAAGACTCCGCAAGACATAAACATCATAATTGCTGGAGATAGGATGGAATAATTTGTAGAAGAGAAATTATACTTTGGAAATGCTGATGCAATCTGGAGGGGTTGTCGTGATACGTAAATATGATAAATTTAAAAAATTAAACAAACCCACACACAATATATATATATTTAAAAAAACTTGAATGTCGTATAAATAATATGCATATTTTTTCCCATTTTACCTCAAAACCATTTTCAACTGACAAATCAATGATTTTAAAAAATTGTACAAATTAACTGATACTTTTTCTAGTGATGTTTTTAGTTTAAATTACCTTTTTAAATCAAATTACAAATTGTCTGAAGTAATATTATACATACGGCTAAAAGGTTCTATTTCATATGCAATATATTATAAAAGGATTCTTGAGTTTTTTTAAATAACTTATTTTAATGCGTAGTAATAAAAATGAGATTTTTTTTCTAATGTTTTTATTTTGCTTCATTGATTATTAAGAAGGTTGACTTCTTTTATGTTTCTTATTACACGAATTGATGAAATAATTAACTTTCACTTTTAAAATATTGATTTTAAAATATTCTTTAGAAAAAGATGTTAAAATTTTACTGGCAAAGATTTTATATCGATCTGATTAATGATTTTTTACTACTTTTAAGTTGTAGAAAAATAACAGAAATCTCATAAATATGAGGACTAAAACATAAAAATGGGAAAATTTTTTTTTGGAATGTTAAGTAAATCTTTTTGCATATCTTTTTTTCTCCTCTTGTTGGCAACTTTTATTCTAACATTTTGTTTTTCTATTATTTATATTTTGCTGTTCCAATTTTACTTTTCTCTTTATAGTTATACTTTTTTAAAATCTTTTTTTTCTTCTCCTTTTTTCTATGTTTTTTTTTCAGTATATGGATATATAGGTATTTCAGTTGATTTTTAACCCATTTCTTTACAATGTAAATAAGAGAAGCTATTCTAGCAGCATCTATTACAAGCATGGGTAATCAGTGATTAGCTGATGATGATTAACATTTTATCCTTTATTTCCAGACTGGTCTCTAATTTTTTTATTTCTCAATAAGAATTTGACTCCTCCTTTCTTCGTCTTCTTCTTTTTCTTCTTCTACTTATTATTATTATTATTATTATTATTATTATTATTATTATTATTATTATTATTATTATTATTATTATTATTATTATTATTATTATTATTATTATTATTATTATTATTATTATTATTATTATTATTATTATTATTATTATTATTATTCATGTGTAAATCGTGATAAACAGATCAGACAAAATTCAAAAAATATTAATCACAATGAACAATTTGCAAGTGCAATCATGGTGACATATTGGAACTGAACGGTTAATATTCCAGTGCATGCTCAGTGGAACACTTGTGTTACCTGATTGATAATGTTCAGATCCAATATGTCACCATGATTCTGGCATATTCTACCAAAAGCACTGGCAAATTGTTCATTGTGATTAATATTTTTTTAATTTTGGCTGCTCTGTTATTATGATTTATATATGAAGAATAATTTTCATTATCTGACAGAGTTTTTGTATTATTTGTTTAAAGTATAATTACGGATTATCAAGTTCAATATGATTCGAGGTAGTGGAGGCCTTGAAGTTATGTAAAGAGATTGTTAAAATAGAGAGTGGTTAAAGTTCTTAAAGAAGTGCATGAAATTTAAAGTCTTTCCAAACTGTTGTAATTTTGTTGTTAACTCATCTATTCATAGGAGGAGTAATGACATTTACATTATTAAAGTTTATTGTAAAAGATTGTAAAAACAATTATATTTAAATATTGCAAGAAGGAGAAGAATTTTAAACTTTTATTCGATATGGATATTGTTAATAGGTGTAACGATTTGCAAATGTTTTTATAGTGTAAATTTCAGAATAAATTTAACTTTTCAGTGACAAAACAAAATGTAATAATTTATAATAAAGTACAAAATAATTTTGTGAATTTATCAAATGTAAATTTGTTAATTGAATTTAAATCTTTATTGGAATGTATTCTAGATTTGAATATCACTTAGTTTTAATAGCATCACTGAACATTGATTATTTATATAGAATACAGATACCTACAGAAAGAATAATAAGAGTACTCCTTCCAAAACAAACTAAAAAGTTTCTGTTCTTAGAAATATATATATTGCACTCTAAGTGAAAAACTTTGAATTAGATCCAATACAAGCCTGGATTGTTTTTGTCAATATTGTATCATATGCTATCAACATATCAGTCAGTCTAAGCTACCTTCCTTGAGACTATCTGCCCTGGAGAATGATTTGCATTAACAAATTAGCAACCTAATTTCAACAAGTAATAACTAAACTATAATAAGGGTATTGAGAGATGAATATAAAACTACATGTGATACCCTAAAATAATATATAGCAATAAAAAAGATATTTTTGCAAGACTGCATTCCTGGTCTAGGCAATACATCCGATGGACCTTGGGTCAACCCTCTGCAATTAAAGTGTCTAATTCACTCAAACATTCAAGTTGAAATCATCACTAGTCATAACATTAACACATTTCAAAGTAGAGAATTATTTAACCTTCCAAAAATTTTTCTAGATTGCCCTGGAAATGTCTATTAATTTGCACCTAATGAATTCATACAAGAACTGGCATTGATACCAGACACAAGTCACCCTGGAATGCATGGAATTCCTCATTTTATATATGGTCATTTTAGTCATTCAATACAAAATTTCTTTCAAATATGGCTGATTTCTTTTATCAGAAGATTATTACCACATCCATGATTTTTACCTTGTATTAATAGTCCCATATCTCCATAATTACAAATTTAAAATCTCTCTCTAAGAGTCTGCTTGGCATCAAAATTCTTGAGCCAATATTAAAAGATAAGATAGAACTACATATATTACCAGGATTGTCAAAAATGCAATAATACTTAAATACAAAATTCACTTTTTTATGTGTATACTAATCTTCCTTCTCAACAGAGAAATCCATATTACATTAAATGGTAGATTCTCTTCACTTTTTGCTTCCCACTGCTTGATACTTCAAGGCTTTCCTCTAAGTGTTCTTTTTTCATATGTTATGTAAATTCATTATAACAAAAATTGAACAAATACAGCCTGGAATACACATTTCTGAACAAAAAGCTAATGTTGCTTGCATTGCTTATATGGATGATGTGTCAGTTTTTCTCTTTTCACAAAAACAAATCTTGATACTTCAAAAAATGTTGGCATATAAGCTTAAATTTAGTATAATGAAGTCATGACTGGTCTATCTATACTGGGAAAATAAATATACAATACTTTAAAAGGTAACCAAGTTCATTTCTAGGTTTTTCTTTATATCTGAAAAAATCCTTAACTCAGTTTCAAATTTTTATCTTTGATTTTATTCAAAAATATCACTAATCAATTGCCTCTATGGCAAAAATCACATGTTTTTCACCCATCATACTATTCATGAAAAGTTTTTTCTAATAGCATATATTCTGTGGGTAGAAAACTTCTCTGGGATAGATAGTTGACATCAGTCTCTCTAAGGCATTTGCAACAACCATGAATGAAAAATGGCTTAGGATTTCATTATATCAATATATATATAAAATACAAAAAAACTGTAAATTTAATTTCTTGTATGAAATTATACTCCCATTTAAAGATTGTGACAAAAATAATACCTATGGGTAAACTACACTCCCATTGTTGGATATTTAAAAAAAACTAATGTCTCCATTATATACAATTCCAAATTTGTTTTTTTTTTGGGGGGTCACTTATGAATAAATTCAAATATTGTATTGGAATGTTTGTGAAATTACCCAGCAATAATTAAAATATAACCTGGAGGAAACAGTAGTAAAGTTGAATAAGTCATCTTATTAGGAAATTTAGATTTTGGTTATTTGAACCAAAATTTTTAAAATTCCTAATCAAATTAAATCTGTATTCTCTATTTACATTGAATTGTGAGAATATTGAAGATAAATGCTGGCTATGCCATAGACATATGGAAACTAAATTCATTTGTTTTTTGTTTAATGTTTTAGTTTTCATAGCATCCATAAAAATGTCCGACACTATTTAACAATTTAAATACTAATATAGAATCATTGTTTAACTCATATTCAAAATTTTTTTTGTTGTCACCAGGGCAAGCACTTTTGTACTATATGCTCTATGGTGTTCGATGTGCTCTTTTTATGTACAACCATAACCAAAGAAGACATATAAGTATATTTCCAACAATTTAAATACCATTAAAGAAAGAGATAAAAAGATTATCCCTCATTAAATATTTATAACCACATGGTCTCCAACCAACAAGATAGAAGAATAGTTTTGTGTTGTCATAAAAAAAAAAATTATAATCTCTATATACTTTGAATGTATACCAAGAAAAAGTGTAATCTTTTGAATAATAATCAATAAAATACTTTTGAAATAAAATGTTATGAACGTTCTTGGATTATAGTTAATAAAGTAAATTCAAAAAGTCATATTTTAACTAAGCATTCTTTGAGGAACATTAGGAATAGGTACTTGTTTTGACTTATAAATATTATTTAATTGATGCTAGATTTTGATGCTTTAGATACTATTGTTTTCTGATATTCTGATGCTTTCTTCGGTTGTTTTATATGTTTGGGTCACTTACATTAAATTACCAAATATATTTTTTCTAACTAACATGCCAACATAAAAACAAACAAATATCTTGAATTCTATGAATTAAAGAAGTCAGAAAATACATCTTCTGTTTAACTGATTTTTTCGGAAGAATAAATAAAGATTGATAATAAAGAACTAAACAACAACAAATAATTTGATAGAAGTAGGAGAAGAAATTAATCATACAATTAAATTTAGATGAAATGCTTTTGGTAGAAATGACTAAGATTAAAAGAAAATATGCATATGGGTTTGAAAATGAATGTTTTTAATAAATATTAATCTTGGATCATTAATAAAATAGAAATGTAAAGACTTAAGATGACTCAATGAAGTACAGATAGATGTATATTATAATTAACAAAAAGATTGAAAATGAAATATAAAACAAACAGATATGGCTGATATCATTTAAAAAGTTAAAAAATTAGAATGTAACTGGGTTAGACTCTCTAAATGAAGAAATGGTAAAAAGTGCACAATTGAACTTTTAAATTGGATCCTAAGAGATTGTATAGAACTTTGAATAGAACCTCATGTGATATTGATGGATGTAGTAAAATGTTTGTTAATGTTATGTGAAGAAAAGATGATATGAATTATAAAAATTGGATTAAACTTGGAGACTTTTATTCTGCAGTGAATTGATAACGATTGAAAGCTGCTGATGATGATGAGGAAGAAATCTGTGGTAAATGTTTCAGCACTTTAAGTATAAGATCAATAACTTTTTTAATATGGTAATATAACAAACTTCTGATATTTTTTAATGATATGACCGAATTCTTAAGTTTGTATAATTAAAATTGATTCTCTGTATGTTAACTGTGTTGGGACAATACCTATAATCATTTTACATTGGCAACAAAATCCATCATCAACATGTGATTTTCAATTATCTATATGATTTTGATTTTCTAATTATTATTTTTTCTAAAAAGTTTTAAGATATGTTTATTGTAAAATTACTTTAACCCTTCTCATTATTAAACATGACCTCAATAATTTTTTACAATTACTCATGTAGATTTAAATAGTAAATCAATGTAATACTTCTATTAATACAACTTATAAAATACAATATAACAATTTGTCAATTGCTAAAACAGAGAATTATTAAGATAAATAAAATAACTATTGTCAAGCACTTTCATTTCCTATGAATCCTTATTAAGGCAGTAAAAAACTCTTAATTTATCTTTAAAGTGATAAATTCAACATTTCATTGCATTGGCCAGGAACAACTAATCGAAAAAACTGGTTAATTTTGAATTCATAGCACAAGATGAATTTTGCATAAGATATGATTCTTTAATCTTGCATTTTTTATCGTGTGCTTCATGCATTAATATTGCAAAATCTTTTCGACTACATATATGGCCTGTATTATTTTGGGGAACATAAAAAGCCAAATAAACTGTATCATCTTCCCTTGCTGTAATACAGTGGTCTTCAACATTTTCACACCTGCGGACCGGCAAAAATAAGGATAAGATTTCACAGACTGGCAAAAGTCTACAGATAAATTTTCTTAGAGATTTAAACTGCCTAGCCTTAGATGAGCATAATTTTTATAACTGACCAAAACAACACACTAGGTATTGTGTATTGTAATGATGTTGCTTACCCATTCACATGCTGAACACTCTTTCTCAAGTTGCACAGTCATATTGCTACATAAGACAGTAATACTCATTAATGTGCCTGCATTGCTACATTTATTATTTCATTGTTAAAACATGCAAAAATAAAATGTTATTCACCTGAATGTTGGGAAATATCACAGCTAGGATAATTACATGACAATGATTATTATAAATGCAATATCTGTATTTAATGTTAAATATATAACATTAAGTTATATATATATATATATATATATATATATATATATATATAACTATATAAAAACATAACTTTTTTTATTATACAAACTCCATATATATATATATATATATATATATATATGGAGTTTGTATAATAAAAAAACTTTGTTTTTAAATTTTGAATCTGGTGTTATTTTAATCTATTTTTACCCAATTAAAAAAAAGAAACAGAACGAAAAGTTGTTTTGGTAAAGTATCCCATAGAAATAAAACAATCATCATAAATATGTCCTTTTGCTTAAAAAAAAGATAATAGATTTATGTTCTTGATGAAGGGAAATCACCAATGATCTGTCTCCATTTTGTGAAGTTTACAATTTCAAAAAGAAATGTCACACACAAAATAAAAAAATAGAAATGCAATAAAAATGTTGCTATATGTGACCAATAAATGAGCTGATGCAATACAAAAATGCCTATTAGATATAGAAATTGATGTGTAAGGAGTGGTGCAATTATCATGAGATTGATGCTTTGTCTTTTAAAGATCCATTTTCAGATAAATTCCTTTGATTATTATTTAGTAATTATAGTATTATCTAATAATTTAAATAAAATTTTGATTTGTAATTAATTTTATTTAAGCAATTGTGATGAAAAAATGAATAAAAAATGTTTATATTAATTAAAAGTTTAAAATCTTATTATTTTGTTATTACAAACTTTCCTGCCAGTCTAGCATGGACTGGCAGAAAACTTCTGCGGACTGGCACCAGTCCATGGACCAAGGGTTGAAGTCCACTGCTCTAATATATGTATATTTATATCATTGAAGGTGATATTTAATATTTGTCTTAGCTTCCCCAATATACCTTGCACTACAATTTATCTATGGGCATATAATAGAATATACAACACTGCTTTTATCCTCTTTACTTATTATTCCCTTAGAAGTATTTATTAAATACCTGGATTTGCAAATATCATATGTGGATAATAGATTGGTATATAAAATGGTTGTAAAGCATATAGATAATAGAAGTTATATTCATCCAACATCTAATGTTTCTTTAATGCACAAATTGACTGGTTTTAGAGCTTTTTTAACATGTAATCAATGACTGTATTCAAATGAAAATTTAAGAATGATAATATAAATTGTTATATGCAAGATTTGATACAAGTTGGTTATAATAGGCATAGGCTATTATTTATTGTATTGACTCAATATAAACAATGTTATAATAGGGAGAATGTAAATGTGAATAATAAACCTTGGATCTCAATAGCTTTTCCTCCCAATATTAATAAAAATATACTAAGAATTTTAAGACAGGATTTCTGATTGGCATAAAAGACTCCACCTAATCTTATTAAATTAATAAATACTTCTAAGGGAGTTATACATAAAGAGGATAAAATCAGTGTTGTGTATTCTATTAGATGCCCACAGATAAATTGTAATGCAATATATATTGGGGAAATGATGATCATGTGATGTATATTGGAGAAACTAAAATAAATATTAGGCTGCAGAAAGGAGTTTGGTATAAACTGAAAGGAGAGCCTTTGATTCTTCTTGGAGGCCTTAAAGGAACCAAGCAGGGTGAATTCCTAATGTCCACTCCATATGTTCTTGTCATTGCAACAGTTATTACTATGTGATTATTCATATAGTATACGAACATGGATGGGCTGCTCTCCAACACATCTTAATTAGTGTGGTGAGTTTATTGGCTTTTTACGTCCAAGTTTAAAAATATTTTTTCAATATATACAATCATGACAGACAAAAATAAATCATAGCCCTTATTCCCAGGAGTCTGTAAAGTCACCAACCAAGGCATCAGTTGGTGGCTGAAGGTGGGGGTGCTAAGAATCCCCTGATTGCGGACTCAGGCTGCCAATTGATGATGGCTTTTTATTTAGGTACTTACAACTGCAGATTACTTTCAAGTGAAGGAAGATTTCAAGAGTTAGAAGAAGAACTGTCTTATATTAAATGGGACATTATTGGACTTTGTGAAGTTAGAAGAAAAGGTGAAGAAACAATTGATTTAAAAAGTGGACATAAACTCTACTATAAAGGTACAAATATTGGAAATACAAGTGGATTAGGATTCATTATAAATAAAAAATGGAAGAATAACATTGTGGAGATTGATGGTGTATCAGACAGAGTGGCAAGATTAGTTTTACAACTTAATAGCAGATACCAAATGCAGATAATTCAGGTTTATGCCTCAACAAGTTCTCATAGTGATGAAGTTTTTATATGGATGTACAAAAGTCTTTTGATCAGAGTAAACAACATTTAAAAATTTTTATGGGAGATGTTAATGCTAGAATTGGTAAACAAATGAAAGATGAAAGTGCTGTAGATAGTTTTGATTATGGTAATAGAAATGAGAGAGGACATAGAGTTGTGGAGTTTGCAGAGAAAGAAAAAAAATTTTTTTTTGAGAAAAATGTTAAAAGGAAATGGACATGAAAGCATCCAAATGAAGGTACAGCAGAATTGGATTATATCTTGACTAACTGAAAATACATATTTCAAGATTGTAATGTTCTCAATAAATTGAACATAGGAAGTGATCATCGATTAGTAAGATACGTGTTAATGCAAAACTAGAGAGACAAAAATTATTACGAAAAACAATATTTACTGTTGATATTCCTAATCTTCAGAAACATTCTAATGAATTTAAATTAGAACTTACAAATTGGTTTCAAGTATTAGTAGATTTTGAACATGATTCAGATTTGAATGACCTTAATAGGAAAATAAGCGATACACTTTTAAAAACTGCAACAAAGATAGCTGGTAGAAAAAAGCAGCAATTGACCAATAAAATTTCTACTGAGACTAGAGAATTTATGAAGAAAAGAAGGAATATGAGGATATACAACAATGATACATTAAAAAAGATTCAATATCTCGAATTTTGTAAAATGGTGTGGAAAAGAGTTGAAAATGATATAAGAAAGTATAATTGTGAACTAGCAAGGAAAGCTGTAGAAGAGAATAGAAGTCTAAAGAGTGTAAAACAACATTTTGGGATTGGTAGGAAATTTATATCTGCAATAAGAATAAAAGATGGCATTATTCCTAAAAAGAGAGATGACATAAAATGTGTAGAAGACTTCGATCAAGAATTATATAGTAATAAAGAACAAGTGCATCCTATACATATTATATCTTCCCAATTGCCCAGAATTTTAAATGAAGAAGTGAGACATGCAATTGAAAGTATGAAGAAAGGAAAGGCTCCAGGAAATGATGGAATTATAATTGATATATTAAAAGAAGCAGGTGAAGAAATAGAATTTTTTTTAGCAAAGTTATATACCAAATGTCTAAATGATAAAGATGTACCAGATGATTGGAAGAATGCAGTATTAATATTAATATTTAAAAAAGATGATAAAGAAGATATTAGGAATTACAGACCTATCAGTCTTTTATCAGTTTTATACAAAATTTTTACTAAGATAATTACAACTCGTCTACAGAAAACACTGGATTTCCACCAACCAAGAGAACAAGCTGGATTTAAAAGTGGTTTTAGTACAGTAGATCATATCCAGGTATTGAGAGAAATTATAGAAAGGACAAATAAATATGAGTTGCCATTATGCTTAAGATTTGTAGACTATGAAAAGACATTTGATTCTATAAACATTTCTTCAGTGATTAAAGCATTGGATCATCAAGGTGTAGATCCAGGATATTGTCATATTTTAAAGAATATTTATAAAAATGCAACAGCAACAATTAGATTACATAATGATAGTAGGAAAATCAACATTGAAAAGGGTGTAAGACAGGGTGACTTCATATCTCCAAAACTTTTTACAGCAGTGCTGCAAGAAGTATTTTGTGGATTAAAATGGGAAGCTAAAGGAGTGAAAGTAAATGGAGATTATTTAAGTCATTTAGATTTTGCAGATGATGTAGTTGTTTTTGCAAATAATGCTTTAGAGCTACAGGAAATGTTGCAGGAGTTATCAGATGAAAGTAGGAAAGTAGGACTAAAGATAAATGTTAAAAAGACTAAAGTAATGTTTAATAGATTTTCTCAAAATATGAAAATAAAGATTGATTATGATGAGTTAGAAGAAGTTAACAGTTACAAATACCTTGGTCAGATTATTAATACAGATGGAAATATAATGGATGAAATTAATCATAGAATTAAACTTGGTTGGAGTGCTTTTGGTAGAAATAATTTGATACTAAAAGGAATTATGCCTATGTGTTTGAAAAGGAAGGTTTTTAATAAATGTGTTTTGCAAGTTCTTACTTATGGATCTGATACTTGGACACTTAATAGAAGAGCAATACAGAGACTTCAGACCACTCAAAGAAGTATGGAGAGATCATGTTGGATATAACAAGAAGGGATGGAAAATGCAATGTATGGGTAAGAGAACAAACAGGTGTTACTGACCTCATTGAAAAAATTAAAAGACTGAAGTTGAGTTGGGCTGGACATATTGTTAGAAGAGATGATAACAGATGGACAATTGAAATTTTAAACTGGATTCCAAGAGATTGTAAATGATCCAGAAAAAGACCACATGTGAGATGAATGGATGAAATAAGAAAGTATGCAGGGGTGATGTGGAGAAGAGAAGCTAAAGATAGGAAAAGATAGATTGAACTTGGAGAGACCTTAATCCTGCAGTGTATTGATAATGGTTGATGATGATGATGAAGATAAATATTAAATATCACTTTCAACAATATAAGTATACTTATATTAGAGCAAAGGAAGATGATACAGTTTATTTGGCTTTTTATGTTCACCAAAATAGTACAGGCCATATATGTAGTCCAAAGGATTTTGCAATACTAATGCATGAAACACATGATAAAAAATGCAAGATTAAAGAATCATATCTTTTACAAATTTATCTTGTGCTATGAATTCAAAATTAACCAGTTGTCCAGTTGGTTGCTCCTGGCCAATGCAATGAAATGTTGAATTTATCACTTAGGAGAAAGTAGGAGTTTTTTACTGTCTTGATAAGGACTCATAGAAGTTGAAAGCATTTGGCAATAATTATTTTATTTATATTAATGATTCTCTGTTTTAGCAATTGATAAATTGTTATACTGTATTTTATATAGATTTCAAATTTTTATGTCTATTACTATAAAAGTCTGACAAGGGATGTTTTTTACAAAAATCTATTGGCCTTCATTGATTGAATGAGAAGCTTCACTGTGTTTTACTTTTCTTTGTTTTTAGTATTAGTCAATTTTTGTTTTATCTTTTTCTGATCATTTCTAGCATTGATACATTAATTAATAATGAAAAAGAGATTTATTAGGAATTTCTTATAGATACTAAAATATTCAAATATTCTAATAGGTTGTTCCATTTTTCACTTTGGTGATTCAAAGAATATTGTGTTCCAACAGTATTGCCTTTTTCAAAAATGATATTAAACATGAATAGTCTTCATATCTAAAGAAAATACATTTGAAACCTTATGAATATAAGAATATCTGCCCAAAGTAACCAGAAAATCCAATGTGATGACAATTTTTTTTATCTTTAAAATAAATCAATGGTTTATGAACTGATTATCATACATTTTTTGCAGATATTATTTAGGTCGTTTGTATCAAAGTATAATTTTTTGACCCATTTTTTTATGATAGCTGAAAGGTTAATTTAAATGATTTTATCACCTCAGGATTAAATTGGTAAAGATGTGAATAGTTTTAACTAAATATTTGGTTGTCTATTGCATTTATTTGAGTGTAAAATTTTTGGTCAATCTCTAGTCAAATAAATAATGCAAGCCGGTATTTATATAAGAGATTTTCAAGAAATGCCTGGTCATTGTGCATAAACAGCAGTCTCTTTTACTTTGCTAATGATTTTATACTGATAATAATTTTATGTTAACATTTGCTTTTAGATATTACTTCAAAATTAGAGAGTAAATAGCCTACATTTGACGTATTATCCAGTAATTGATTTTTCTAATAGTCTAGAACACAACGACTTCAAAATATAAATCCATTTTTTTGTAAATTTCTTTATATTGTTTGATGCCTTATTTAGTTTTTCTGTTATTACGTAAATATATGATTTTTTTCTTACAGTACAGGCTTTTTCACACCTGCACTCCAGTATGTAATATATAGGGGGGTTTGAACTCAGACTTTCACATGACTCTCAACTATCCACACTAGCTCATACAGCTGACACACTTCATCACACACATGATGGAAAAATAAATAATCACCAATATACATATTTCGTGCTAAACCAGTACTCATCAGTTGGTCCAGATATTAAGTAAAATAACTTGGAGGAATTTCAAAGACGTTAAAAAATTAATGATGTATTTTCTAATAAATCATTAAAAATTATTGAAATTTGGTGCCTGAGCATAACATTTCTTCAATTAATAGTATTTCAATTGAAGTTTATATTAAGATAAATCTGTAGAGCAAATTGAAAAAAATTATCAACCCAATCACAGCGAAATTAGTTAGTTTTATTAGACTGTTCTTTCTAACCAATTTGTTGTTTCTCCAGGTAATGTTTCATTGTAGTGATATATTCTTGGATATTTTTTCTGGATAATTCTTTACTCTCTGGTGGAGTTGATCTCTTTATCAATTTTTCCATTTTCTTATCAGTAGATAAAAAGAATTATGCTTAAAAAATGGTATTCTAAGCTTTTGAGTTTGTTAAATCCGTAGTCACTAACTATGAGCCTTGCAATGTGTGAATTGTCTTTTTAAAAAAAAAGAAATAAAAAGCAAAAATATTATAATCTTTATAAATAAAGATATTAAAATGGCTTTTTTCTTTTTGCAATTTCTTTGAAATTGTTTGTATTGCTGGATCTAATTAGTGTTTTTTTTAAAACAAACTTTCATGATAGATTTTGTTTCGTAATAATTTTTTCTTGGTTATGATGGCAACTTTCTGTCTTTGTTTTTATTCTGTAATAAAAAATTAACATGTTTTAATTAATTATCCATTTTTTTTGACATTTTATTTAATATTTTTGTTGTTGTTGTTTTTGCTCACAGTTTTATTTCAAACATAGGCAGCTTCAACAAAATGTATATTATAATACTGTATTAGTATTACTTGACGATTTTTTATTACCCGCCCCCTAAATTTATTACTTTGTTATAAACAAATGATTATTATTATTTAGCAAAAATTGTCTGTTCCAGCACTAAAGATAAGTTGTTCATTGTTACATTTTATTTACCTACTCACCCCACTCACAACTTTGATACCATCCACCTCAGATAATTCAATGATGATTATTACTATGTTAGTATAATTTATATATAGATAGAAGTGCCTGACTACAGAGTCATCTGTTATCTTTTTTAGAACAAAGTTCTAGTTCAGAGGAAGCTAAAATATAAAATATAGTTGAAAAAATTCTTTTTTCACAGTTGTACCAATGGCTTTTTTATAAAATATATATATGTGCTGACTTTTACTTTTTGTATATACAGAACGAATCATTATCAAACAATTATTTAAACTGATAGACTTTTTATATTAATATTAATATTAATATTTCTATTATTTTATAATTTATTAATTATTTTATTTTATGCTTTAACCAACTTATAATTAAATGTGCGATAATCATTTCTTCGTTTTTATTTCTTAAGCTTCAATTAACCTATATGAATAGTTGTCGCTTATTGAGAAAGAGCGCTGGTTGGTAATTTTTATTCTACCCATGGATAAAATTTTTAAGTATTTTAAACATTATTATTTATGTAAGTAATAAATATTGGTTTTAAAATAGAATAATTACATAACAATAATCGGCTGAGATTTTAAACATTTTAAATTGATAGAAATTTTAAACAAAATTGTGTTAAGTATTGAAATTTTATTACTGATAATCGATTTTAAAATGCTTTCCTTTTCATGTCTATTAAATTGTTTTATTGATAAGATTAGTATGTGTTTGTATATAAATATAAATGGTAACATGAAAATACACACGTAAAAGGTAGTTTTTAAAATAATATTTAGATTTATTACTGCCTAGCATGCTTTCAATGTAGTTTTATTATATCATATTCATGACCTTAGTAACAAATTAATTACTTGATAACAATATTTTTGTTTATAATACTTAATATCATTATTACAGCCAAATTCAAGCTATAAAATTAAGCAATAATATTTTCATAAATTGTAATATGTTATAAAATTCTAATTATGGAGTAAATGTGTTTCTATTAGTTCACTAATTGGCAATATTCATGAAGTTTGTCATAAACTTCAATTCTGTAATTTTCTTTTCTTTGTGGATTAAATCTGTTGCGAATTTCTTTTTCATGATTTAAAAAATTAAAACTAAAAAGACATCATTGCATAAGGAAAATCATAAAAGCATAGTACATTATAAATTTAAAGAATATTATTAGTCAGATTATGGAAATTTAATTTAAAGGTGCTAAATTTCCTGCACTCAAAATTATGAAATTGTAATTCCAGATAAATATCTTTATGATTATTAAGAGTCATTTAATAAGTTAAAAATTATAATATATCATTGTGAGGGTAATTTTCTTTTTTCCTAAAATTTTTGCTTACATAATTAAAGTATACAGTAATTTATATCATATACAGTGCTGTTTTACAATCCAAATCAAGTCATAAGTATGGTAAAAACTACCAAAAAGCATATTTCACAATTTCATATCAAATCAAATCTTACTTTTTAAAAATCAAATACTTAAGAATAGTTAGTTTGTCTATCTTAAATACTTATCATTGTTATATATATATATATATATATATATATATATATATATATATATATAATAATGATATTTATCAATGATAAGTATATATATATATGTATAATTAGAAGGTTTGAACTCAGACTTTAAGCTCATACAACTATGCATTCAATCTTACACAATCGATACACATGACCACACATGTGAAAAAGATAAATGACCTTCAGTATATGTATTTTGTGCTGAACCAGCACTCATCAGTTGATCCAGATCACCATCTCCCACATGTATATACAATCCATGCTCAGTTCATATTATGATTGAAAATCTTCCAACTTAATGGACAAGTTTTAATCTTCTCTACCCTACAACTCTTCAGTCATCCATATCATAAAAATCTGATGGTGAAACACTCAAAGCCCTTGTTGATGCCAATATTATTGTCATATCCATGTTGACTTTAAATCACATTGACCACTCACATATATGACCTTAATATGTCCATTTATATGCACAGAAGAGAGAAGGGTGGAATACAGGCTGAATATGTAATTCAAATTTAAATATACTCTTTGTTAAAAAATGTAATTAGAGGGGACTTGAACTCAGATTTTCAAGCTCCTTATAACTATGTTCTTCATCTTATATAACTGATGCACATGATTGCAAATATGTGAAAAAAAGATCTACAAGTTATGTATTTTATGCTGAACCAAACCTCATTAGTTGGTTCAGTTCACCATCTCCCACACATATATACAATTCAATGCTCAGTTTATGCCACATCTTTAAACTGTAATTAACTTCAATCTTTTCCATTCTTGATCTCTTTGGCCAATCATATCATTGAAATTCTGATGATGAAACATTCAAAACTCTTGTTGATGCCGATATTAATGTCATACCCATGTTGACTTTAAGTCATTCTGGTCTCTCACATATAGGATCTTAATATGTCCATTTACATACACAGAAGAGAAATGGATGGAATACAGGCTGAATATGTAATATTCAAATATAAATATATTGTATATACTATCAATGCAGTTAAAAGAGACTTGAAATCAAACTTTTATGTTTCTTACAACTATGTATTCCATTTTATACATCTAATACACATATCCAAATACAAATGAAAAAAAAAAAGATTTTCAATATACATATTTCATGCTGAACCAACAATCAGTTGGTTCAGATCACCATCTGTCACACATATATTCAATCAATGCTCAATTTGTATTAAGATAGCAAATCGATCAAATTATAATGGACAAGCATCACTCTTTTCTTCCTCCAACTCTTCAGCCACCCATATCATTGATAATCTGATGATGAAATACCTAAAGGTCTTGTTGATACTCATCTCCATGTTGACTTTAAGTCATTCTGACCACTTATATATAGGATCTTAATATATCCATTTACATACACAGAAAGGGAATGGTCAAAATATAGGCTAATAAGTCTGAATTCAGTCCCTTCTAATTACATTGTTTAATATTGACAATATATTTATATTTGAATATTACATATAAAGTCTGTATTCTGCCCATTCCTTCTCTGTGCTTATAAATGGACATATTATGATCCTGTATGATAGAGGTCAGAGTGACTTAAAGTCAATATGGGTATGACAATAATATTGGTATTAGAGAAAGTGCTTTGAGTGTTTCTTCAACAGATTTTCAATGATATGTATGGATAAAGAGTTAGAGGGTGGAGAAGATTGAAGCTTGTCAATTAAAGTCTAAGTTTTGCTATTGTAATATAAACTGAGCACTGATTGTATATATATATATATATATATATATATATATATATATATATATATATATATATATATATATATATATATGGGAGCTTGTGATTTGGACCAACTGATGACTGCTAATTCAGCTTATATTGGAAATCATTAATTTATTTTCATACATATGTGATCACGTTAAAAGGGTTATCTATGATGGAGTGTACAGTTGTACAAAGCTTAAAAGTCTGAGTTTTAAATACCTTATATTCAATCCATCCCTCTTCTGTATATATAAATGAGCAAATTAAGGCCTATATGTGAGGGGTCACAGTGACTTAAAATCAACATGTATATGATAATAATATTGGCTTCAATAAGGGATTTGAGTGTTCTATCATCAGATTTTCAATGATATGGATGGCTGAAGCATTGGAGGGTGAAGAAAAATTGAAGCTTGTCCATTAAAGTTTGAAGATTTGCTATTTTATTACAAACTCGGAAGGTGGTGATCTGGACCAAATGATGAGTGCTGGTTCAGCACGAATATATATACTGGAGATCATTTATCTTTTTTACATGTATGTGGTCATGTGTTTTATAAAATGGATGAGGTTGAAAGTCTGAGTTCAAGTCCCTTCTAATTATATTGTTTAGTACAGACAATATACTTATACTTGAATATTATGTATATATCATAGAGGTCGTCCAGCATACATAATTGACATATTAAGCAAATGTTCGGTCTAAAAATTTTTGAATTCTTTTAAATTAAGATATTATTATTTTTTAAAGGTGCATGCAAGTGCGTGCATGATGATATATAAAAACCTTCTTACTTGGATTCAGTAAGCAAATAAACATAAGTAAAACATATATCACTTATTAAAATGAATTTTAATAGAAAAATCCTTGTAAGATTTCTTAAATTAAAGGAAAGTTCTTGAAATAGTTATATTTTTTTGTTTGGAAAAAAAAAACTAATTTAATAAGATTTTCAAATAAAAAATAAAACTACAAATCTGATTAAAAACATTAATTAAGAGATAAGAAAAAATGTCCAGTTTATTATGTACTTTTAAATACCAATTGAATGTAGATTTGTAATTAAAAAATGTAAAAGAATGCATAAAAGAGAGAATAAAAGGAGGAGATGGAACATTCTCTCAATAGTCTGGACTAGGGAATTCAACTCTGATTCTTGGAAAGAGCAGAGGAAACTTTTTTTACTTTGTGAACTCTGTTGTGGCTAAAAAAATTATCATTGTCTGGAAAATTATGTGACAGTAATTTATAAAACATAATCATGCTTGCTGGAAGCAGAACATTTACTTTATGGAATACAAGGATTATGTGTTAGTACACCTGGAAGTCATGCAGTGCTAATTAGTCTAAAGTGTGCTAACTTAGTACTTAACCAAACGTTTTAGTTTAATCAATCTTAAGCAATTTTAATGTAACCAAATATTCATATATCAATATTAATATATAATATCTCAGGATTATGATAATAAATGCATGAAACTGTATAATATGTAGAGTAATAAATAAATTTAACAATAATAATGTGGATAGTAAATTCTCTCGAAAATTTGAAATGTAAGTAAATCAAATGTAATGTTACCTCAATTAAAATATTCAAATATGACAAATAATACTCTTAAGTTTTATTATATAATTATAAATTTTATAATCAATACAGCTGAATAACAAAGAGAATTTTATTATATTCAATAACATATCTTATAATAACTTACATAAATATTAAAATTAGGTATGTTATTATGAGCAACTAATATCAAGAATATTACTTTTACAAAATCAGTGAATCTTTAACTAAACATAATATGATAATATTATTTAACCATAGACTATAAATTAGATGATAAATGTAAAAATATAAAATAAAATAAAAATTAAACTAAAGATTAGGAATAGAATAATAATGAATTAAGTTCTTAATAAATTACTAAAAGGTTTAAATTATTTTTTTAAACTTTGACACTTTATCTACATTTAAACAATACTATATATATATGCAAGTGTACATTTAAACAATACTATATATATATGCAAGTGTATCTCTAGGTGTTGTTGGACAAGCAATTTTTTGAAGAAGATTTATGCTAGTATTAAATAAATTTCTGTATTAAAAATGTTAAATAATTAATAAAAACAATGTTTTATATAATTTGTATTTATTACATACTGCCAGTCTGTCAAAAATATGCATCTCTTTTATGTAATTTTTATTCTTTCTTTGCCCTATACATAAGTGACATTATCAATTACCTGTTTTTCACAGGGTCAAAGTACAAATCACCAAGAGGTTACCTTGACTGCATGATTATAAATAATACATCAAATATTTATGGCCATGGGAGATTAAAGTATATTTTACATAAGTACATGTGCCCAGACTAAAATATGAGTAAATTTATAATGAAAGATGTTAAGACTTACTCACTACTAAACAACAATATTATATTACTTGTAAAACTGATCACTACAGAAATATATAATTTGACACATAATTCTTCATAAAAATTTCTAGATGTATCTATACTTGATAATCTTTTAAAATAATTTAGAGATTGCCATTTTAAAAGAAAGATCAATAAAACATATTAATTCTAATAATCTATTATAATAACAATCTCTTTCAAACACAATTTTATACACATATATATTGCATCAATCTTTGTTTGATTTCCTATTATGAAGATTTTATTACTATCAACAACAATGAAAATATACAATTATAACAATAAAATAAAATAAAAATTGTATGACTAAAGTTCATTCACAGTCTTTTTTGTCCTCATGTATCATACCATCAGCCAGGAAGCAAACCTGCTAATCTGGGACAACTACTTGTAAAGCAGCTGTCACTGACCTCTCGACTACCAATGCTTTAACTTCATCAAGATACAATTTACATATTTTCATTTGAGCATAGATTTTAAAGTTTATGTAAAAGTGGTTTAAATTTTTCTGTACTTAGTTCTATTATGGAATTCCAAAGGATGGAATAAGGACTTATCCTTTCAAATAATTAACATTATGGAAGAATTTATTTTTTAAAAATAAACCATTAATGCAGTAATTTAAAGAATAAATCAAAACAGATTTTTCTTGATTTCTAAATGGGTTTTAGCAAGTAATTAGTAATTTTTTCTTGAAGTAAGTTTTACAAAGATTGACATTTCTTTTAGAAAAATATTTTAATAATAATATTTAAAGAGCATTAAACTGTTGCATATGCGCTTTGGATTTAAAATATAAAATGAATGAATACTAACACTTCAACCACATGATAAAGTCTTTGGAAAAAACAGAAAAGAAAAGTTGCATTAATTTGAAGAAATATTGTCAAATATCTGGTATACAGGTGTTGTATAATAAATCTTTTATAAGTATTTACCTTTATAATTTTAGCAGATGAGTATAAAAATATTACCTTTCTTCAAATAGTTTAGCAGAATTTTTTTTTAATTTCAAAAAAAAAATTTTCAATTCTGTTTATTTGTGCATTTTAAAATTATTATAATGTTCCAAAGTAATGTTATTCATTTTCACAATCTTGAAAAATGCATTTGCCATTTGAGCAAATGATTTGTAAAAATTCTATTCCTTCAGGTACAAAACAATATGGCTAATTTAATATTGGCACAGTTAAACTTTAGCCAGCAAATGGATAATAAGAGAAATATATTATTTTCATGCTTGTTTATTTATAGTTTTCTACCATGTGATTGATTTCGTCATTATCATTCTCATTCTGCTTAATTAACTTTTATTTTTTACACCAAAATTTATTATAGCTTTCATGGGCTCAATATATTTGCAGACAATAATAAAGTCTTTGAAAAATCAAGCATCCCCGTCATAATAAAAATTATTTTAAAATTACAAATAATTTTTAAAACCATATTTAAATCGAATATTATCTTTTTCAATGAAGTTAAGTGTATTAAACTACTAAACATCACATGATCACCATTTCTTATGCTTGCTTTAAAATTAAATGTACAGATTATAATATTAAAATAAACATTTAAAATACAAATGTTAAAATAAGTCATTTTACTTTGTTTATTTACTATTGATCTCACCATTGATTGCCTTTTATTAAAATAATAACTTTATCTAAACCTTTTACAATACTACCCCTTTAAATTTTAAAAAGAGATCAAATAAACACAAAATAACATATATGCACACACATATACATTCAAATATTACATTAAAATTATATTATTACCAAATCATTTTAATATTATATATAAATTAAAATGAATAGTATTTTATTAATTTTATTTCAAATAACTTGTGCACGTGTTTAACATATATGTTTTTTACAGTGTATTGTCCTTTTTAAAATTCAACCCAGTATATTTGTGTTTACATTTAACTTAATTTATAACCATTTTAAAAATGGTACAAAATCTCAAAAACTGTAACGAATAAGATGACATCGTGTAATCTTAAAATTTTGTTTTACAGAAAACTTAAATAATAATATTATCGTTATAATAAGTCAATAACGATTATAAATTAACGTATTATTGAATTTTAGGAAGATTAAACATTCATTACGATATATATATATAGGTAAAACATTCTATACAATCGTTTAAATAGTAAATGATATGCACCCTCATTTTAGTATTTAACAATACAAATAATATATGTAAATAATAAGAACAATACAAATAATATATATATGCAAATAATAAATAATAACTAAACACTATATATATATACGTGGTAGATTGAACCTCTTCCAGTATTAATAATAATATATCAGAGAATAAAAGTATAAAATTAAGAAACCAAATTGTTGTGTGGGTGTTTTTTTAATTGATAACTATGACTATCATTATAGGGCTAACACATAGAAAGTGGTAATTGATTTTCCCAATTAATTTTGTACTTTATTCTTAGATGCAGTGTTTTTTAAATATATATATATATATGTAATAAGTACGGTATTACTTTTGCTGTTATGTGTAATTTCTAATCTTGACTAAAAATACAAAACATTGTTAAAAAACATTTCTGCACCCTATTTTATGTTCGTTGAGCAATCTAATAGTACAGTGAGGTTACTGAAATATTTTTCAACAGCATTTCGTTTTGTTGGTGACGACTGGAGATTATATATAAATAGATATATATATATTCTAATAAATTAAATACAAAAATGTGTGTAAATAAAAGAAAGTAGATCAATTTCCAAGGTCTGTCAAAATATAAAGTATGCATCTATGTTTTATTACTGAAAATACATAAATGAAATCATACACTACTGTCATATTTTAAATATTGGATAAAATAAGACTTGATTTTTTGAAAACTTCGTTATTTTTAAAATAACTTATGCACAATTTTTAAATGTAGATAGAAACTGAAAAAAAAAAAAAAACAACATAAACATCTTTGGTAATATGTGTAGTATAAAGAAATTTCCAGAACTCAGGTCACGTGACTGATTGATTTTGCAAGTTTTGTCACAGGAAAATTAATCTCTACATTTTTAAAATCAACAAGTGTATTTTTTTTAGAAAAGCACCCTATTTTTTTAAAAAATGGAAAATAATACTTTTTTTCATTTTAAATTATAAATCAATAATATCAACAAATTAAAAATCCTACTTTTTCTTTTAAAAAACTTTATTTTCTTGTATCAATACTGAACATATATTTATAAGTTGTGAGTGGAGGGAGTTTGATAATGGTAAATGGGTATACCGGTAAATGTAACAATTTATACAATATAAGTCCAACGTTTCAACTGTTTTTATCTTCTTACAGTTATTTTTGGAGTTTTGTATTATATAAATATGTTCAGTATTGATATAAGAAAATAAAGTTTTTGAAAAGAAGGATTTTTAATTTGTTGATATTATTGGAGAACATATATATTTTAAAAGAAAAAGTGATTGCACATTTGCAGTGTTATAATATATGATTATAAATCAAATAATTTATATATATGCATTTTCTCAAAATATTGATCCATCAAGCTTTCTGGGGTTTTTTGGGAGGGGCTTCCTCCATTATTACTTTTTATTTGGCTTTGGGATGAAAGGAAGTAAAACGAAAACATTACTGTTCTATTTAGTTTGTGCTTTAATGAAGACAAAACTTAACCCTAATATGTAATACTTTTTATTTATTATTTGAAATGCAGCATTTCAAAAACTTTGAATGAAAACTGCTGTACACATTCCATTCCATAAGTTTTAAAGTTTATACAGCTTTTTATGGACACACATGCGCATAACAAATTAGAATTAAAACAACTAATAAACAGACATTTAATCAAAAACTGACATGCAAACAAATGAAGACAAAAGACTAATGATTTCTTTAGGTTATGTGTTTATTTATAATAAATAAATAAAAAAAACACAAATTCAAGTTAAACTAAGACCTTGATATAAACAAAAAAAACTAAGACCCCTTGTTGCAAAATCAATCAGTCACGTGACCTGAGTTCTGGAAATTTCTTTATACTACACATACTACCAAAGATGTTTACATTTTTTTTTTTCAGTTTCTATCTATATTTAAAAATTGTGCATAAGTTATTTTAAAAATAACAAACTTTAAGTGAAAGAAAACGCGATCAATACACGGGAACAATATAATATATATATATCCATATTTTATCACTAATGGAGAGATCTACAATGCCCAACTTTCGTTTTGCAAGGATGAAAAAATTCAACGACCTGCTGAAAGATGAACTCACTCTCCAGGGAAATTGGAAATCTATTTTAATTACTTTCAAATTCTATTTTCTATTCTGATTATTTTATTATATATATGCGACTTAATCCGAGTACTTGCAATAATTTTGATATAAACTAGTATTGGAGTAACATATTAACTGAATTTAAACTTTAATGACGCTATTATAGATTAATAGGAACATTGATTACTTAATATGTATTAGTCTGTTATTAAGGTTTGAATTATTATTATATCTGTTAGTTAGATAATTGAGACTGATTCTTTTTTTAAGACATTTCCCGCCATTTTTCGTGCTGTTATTTTTTGCATTTTATAAATACTTTTATTTTTTAAATCACTTTGAGATTTAGTATGTTTTTGTTTAATGTCGTGGGCTTTTATTATAGGTTTTTTTCTCATTTATTTCATAGGATTTTAAAAATAGCATTCATAATTTGCATTTTACTTATTTTTCATTGAACCCTTCGTGCGGGAGGGGAGGGGGGTTTCTAAACATTATTCGCCTCAGATGTTATAATTAACTTTTGTTTTAAATTTCAATTTTCTATTCTGATTATTTTATTTCTGTTTTGTTGATTTTATATATGTGCGATTTAAACCGAGTATTTGCAATAATTTTTGATATAAACTAGTAATATAGTAACATATTAACTGAATTTAAACTCTAATGACGCTATTACAGGTTAATAGGAACATTGATTACTTAATATGTATTAGTCTGTTATTAAGGTTTGAAGTACTATCTGTTAGATAGATAAGTGAATAGTGATTCTTTTTTAAATCACTTTGACATTTAGTATGTTTTTGTTTAATTTTGTAGGCTTTTATTATAGTTTTTCTTTTCAATTATACATTTCAATTTCAGCGATTTTGACAGATTTCTCGTGCGTGTGTGGTCTACCACTTCTAAAATTAAGCGATTTTTTTTATATTTCAATTTCAGCAATTTTGACCGATTTGTCTCATGCAGCAGGGGGGGGGGTCTACCATTTCCAAAATTAAGTGATTTTTAGCGATTTTTTTTTTTACATTTCAATTTCAGCGATTTTGACCAATTTGTCTCATGTGCCGGGGGGGGGGGTCTACCATTTCTAAAATTAAGTGATGTTTAGCGAATATTTTAAAAAAAAATTATCAATTGCAGGTTTCTTGGTGGTTCTGCAGCATCACCTGGTGGCTCATCCAGTATGTGAGAAAAGCACCAAGATTTCTTTTAAAAATTAAGTGATGTTAAAAATTACTACTTGAAAAGTTTGTATTATATAATTAAAGTTCATATTTCATTTAAAGAAACAGTTCATACTTTCCAATGCTGTAGGTTTATTAAAGTCCATTTTTATGATTTGTAATACATCACACAACTTCAGTCAAAGGTTCTTCCATGTTATATGAATATTGTTTTTGGAAGACAAGTCAATCATTTGCCACTTTCTGGAGACCATCATTCTGGATACCACCTCAGCTGGTGAAAATATGAGAAACAATTTTATTGCACAACAGCTACATTTTGGAGATCCACAATACATGTATAAATTATGTATAAATAACATGCAATCAGCAAGAACAATCCAAATCCAGCAAAAGTTTTCTTTTTTCTTTTTATATCATTTTGATTTTCTTATCTTCAAATTCCAGGATTGATCTTGCCTGGTGTGGCACTGTTCTTATTGATGATGATGACTTTTCTCTCTGGACCATGTATTCATTCACATCCTTATTGGCCAGCTTTCTTTTGAATGGAAATCCAAAATTTTAACACTAGTAATTTTTAATTGATCTCTTATTTGACTTACCATTGCACAAATGCCCAAGAGCCTGTTTGCTATTTAGAAAATCATTTCCAATCTGAGATTAAAAATAACTTTTAACTTTAAATAATTAACAGTTTTTTTATCCTTTTATATTAAATGAATCTTGTTTTTAGATTTTTAACTTTAAATAATTATATAATTAATTTGTCATTTGTGCATTATATTTATTAATTTAAATAAAAATTTTATTATTTTTTAATATATATTTCTGTTTGAGAGTGATTTTATTTATAGATCTTTCCACTTTTATTTGAAAGCAATGTAATAGCATATATGTATACTGTTACATATCACCCAACTACTTCAAACACAAAACAATAAAAAAAAAGAATTTATTTAGTGTTAGTAAAAAAAAAATTTAAAGTGTTTTTTGTTTTTTTTTAGTAATTACACAAAATATTCTTTTTTAAGTCTATTCTCCCACATTTTTACATTCGCTGAGCATGCATCTCCCATTCAACTGTTCCAAATTTCTTTACTTTTTTCTTCATTAGTCTTTCCTAAATACATTTTTTTATATTATATTTTACATATTTTTTTCTCATGATGTAAGCATATATTCACAATATACATTCTGGCAGTACTTTTCCATCTACATTCTAATCTATATCTTTATTTTAATGTAAACAAAAATTATTCACTAAATTTTTTTTTTGTTACTGGCATAATTTTCTTTTAAAATTGTCAGGATACTTATGGTTGAAGTATATTGGCCCCATGTTAAACACCAATTATAATGGCAAGCAGAACCTCACAAATCTATCTACCATGTTAGGGCACTACTAGGCTACTCGAATCTAGGAAATATATAAAAGTGGCAGATATATATGGGTGAAGTTCAACTTTATCTAACCAAAAGTCTCTGTATATTTAAAATTTCAAATTCTTTTTTTTAAAATATTATTAATGAAATATATAAAGTAAGTTACTGCCAAAATTAATTCAACAATACATTTTTATTATGCACACACACACACATTAATACAAACATCTAAAGATTAATTAACTATTAAATATATTTTATTTAAATTATATGCACAGATGGGTACACTCAATAGTTTTAATACAATTTGAATATTCTGCTAAGTGTAAATATGATCCATATAATATCTACATAACTAAGCCAATCCTTTTAAATCTTATGCTAAAATTTCATGTTTAAACCAGTGTTAGCTTACTGATATACTGATGTGACCAATGCAAAGTGAGATTGTTAGCATAACACAATCATGCTGATAGGAATTTACATTTCTAGCATGATATAATTGGAGAGATAATGGATCATGGTGGGAAAGAATGAGCACCTTCTCCATAAACATTAATAAATTTCACCAACAGGCAGGAATGATCCACTGCCTAGTTGGTAATACAAAAATAAAATCATTTGGAATATATATAAAAGAGATGAACTATACATGGGGGTCGTGGTCTTTGTTGGATTTCTGTCCCAACCAGAGTTTAAGAAAATCAATGGCATAGAAAATACATCTATGATCATTGGCAATGTGATGTCTACCATTTTAATCATGCATTCAAGCGAATATGGGCAGTTGTTCTAGGTTAAGTGATTTTTAATTAAATTGATTTAAATGGATAACTCCACACATTCAAGATTTCCAAATAAGCATTCATTAAAAATATTATTTATATATATATTGAAATAATATAACTACTTCAAAATTTTGTATTATATTCTTTTGAGTAATCACTATATGGCAGAAAAAAATCGAACCAATTATTTTACAGGACATATACATTTTGAAAATAATATTACTCATTATGTGCTTAGATAAAATAGTCCAATGCCTATGCCAATACAGTGACTTCATTTTTATGTTATTAATTTAAGCACGACCAGTTTGCTATTATGGTGTGAATAATAAATAATCTAACAGCTGAATTCGATAGAAAGTCTATACCATCACGATTAAATAATATACAAAATGAAGTTGTACAAACTTATTTTATTATAATTTTGAACTATTAAATATACATTCAAATATATAAATAACCAAACAATAAAAAAATTAACTGATACAAATTCTTCACTATGCTGCTTGCTTTTTTTTTTTCAGTTATTAAATTGTGCAAGAAATTAAATTAGTCATTTTATAAGACACGTTTCTGAAACAACTCTTTCATGAGTAACCAAAAGAGACTTTTGACATCCATACCAAAGTAAGAATTTATTTTTATATTAATGATGCAAACAAGATCGATTTTCTATTAAAATATAATATTTTGCTTTGCACATTGGTTATTCATTTTGATATAAGCTTTGTTAAATTCATCATGTTTTTATTTATTCATGAAACATATGTGCTAAATGCAAGGCACTCAGTTTAGTGTTATATTAAGGTATGTAATACAGTTGTAATTATAATAAAATATTATTAAGAATTTATATTTTTCCAGTTTGATTAGTGTATTTAAATGTTATTGTTTGTTTATATAAATATATATGTATGTGTGTCATTTTAGGCAAGCTATATTTTCAAAGATATTACGGAAGCAACAAAATAATGGTTAATGCAAATCTGTTAAGCTTAATTAGATGTCTACTCTAAATTTTTAGCTTTAATTTTGAACATAATTGAAATTATTTTATTTAAATAAACATTAAATCGTTAAATAATTACCCAATCAACGGCTACAACATCATTTGTTTAATGTAATGCCTACAAAACATCTTATTTTATAATGTAATTAAGGTTCCAAATTTCATTTTTTTATTATAAGCAGTATTTCCAATAAGCATTATAATATTTGAATAAGAAAAGGAGCAAAAACTAGCCGTAGATCATAAAAAAAATGGAAAAATAAAATTAGTTTCCTTTATATTGCGTTCAACTGGGATCAGTTGGTTTCTTTTTTTTAAGGTAAAATTTCATTTGTTATTATAATGGAATAAATTAAATGTTTTTATTATAAACATTATTTACATAAAATATAATATTTCTATAAAAAAGTAGGAAAAAAAGCTATACATGTCAAAACTTATGCTATACCGCTAAACCCCACAAAAATGGCAAAAAAATTATATTACTCTAAAAAAATTAAAACTATTTGGATTTTTGCATAATACAGATACACCTAAAAAAGTATTCAGATAGATGCCTGTTCAAGTTATAAAATTATTTACAATTAAAGCATATAAAAATTTATAATGGCATCACATACTGCTTAATAGCTATTCAGAAAATATCAATCAAAAATTGTTAGGGCAAAAATTACAATTTTAAACAAATGTATTCATTCCTAATTTGTTGTTGTCTAAATGAATACTATTATTAATAAAAAACCAAATACAATATGTTAAAAATGACAATAATAAATATAATTTATATATTTTTTTTATATATATTTTTTAATAATTTATATTTCTATGACTATAAAGAGTGTCCTGATGGTTGATTCATGTGAGCTTGATTGTACTTTCATGATTCTATTAAAAGTTTAATTTGTATTACTTAGTAATATATTTTTTGTTACTCGCTCTTTTTTAAAAACAGACTATGTATAAAAGTAATAAATTATCACTATAAAGTTTTTATGTAATCCCCCCCCCCTTTGTATAATTTATGTGAAAATTTATAATATACTGAATCCTTTTTTTTAAAACCAATAATCTAAATGCTATATAACACTTTAATTTATCTCACTTTTCTACTTAAATGATGAAATAACTGCAGACGAAAGTTGATTATTTTATCACAAGCGTTTTGAAAAATTAATGTCTTATTAAATCTAAAACAAATCCATATATCTATAAATTTATCTATAATAAAATTGTAGTTTAATGTAAACATTTCTTTATAGAAATTTGATATTTAAATTATTTATTTGCTTATTTAAAATACATTGTTCATTAAATAAATTCAAAAGGTAGGCACTATAACATCTATATTTGTAGTTACATGAAGTATTTATTACTAGTGGTGAGGTTATAAACAAACAATGTAATTTTTGTTTCATAGTTATTATAAAATTTGTTTACCAAATGTATATTGTTTTGTGACCTTCATTTCTTTAACTAATAAAGTATGAATATCCTTTTACTGACTTGCTATGGAATAGTTATTTTAAAAAAGGATAAACGCTTGCTATCAAAATTCTCAGCTATCTAAATTTATTAAATACTGGTTTATTAGTAAATAATAGAAAATCAGATTTAAATAATCTTAAAATCGATTAAAAGCCTATGATGAAAATCATAATAATCAAAACCCAATAAGAATAAAATACAAATAGATAACTTTATTAAATATGTTAATAAAATAAATAAATAAAATTTACAGTTGAAAAAAATAATAAAACAGAATAATTTTTTTAGATACTAATTAATAAAACTTTAAAAACTAAGAAAATATAGAAACAACAGTATACAAGAAACATAATAAAATAATATACGTTTATTTTCATGCATAGATATGAAATCCAAAATTAATAATTTATTCTAGATTTTATAGGCAATAAACTAATTATCTAATAAAAATGAATATAAAAAATAAATAAAATAAATAATATAAAAATCTACAATATTACTCAAAAGAAATAACAAAAAGAAGTAAAAAAAAAAAAAAGGAGAAAAAAACAATATAAAAAATCATATCAATATCAAATTTAATCAAAAAATTAATAAAAATAATAAACTATTAACACAAGACAATAAAAATTGTATATAAAATTACAAACAAAATAAGTAAAAAACATAAAATATTTTATACAAAAATAATAAATTGAATAAAAACATTATGTTAAATAAAAAAATATATATGAAAAATAATTAAGATATTTATTTCTGCAGTGCCTAATTTAAGAATACATTCAATGTTGTTATTTGCTTTGTAGTTTTTAATAATAATAAAAAATGTATTCACCATAAAATTTAAAAACTGATTCACCATTAAATTTTTCTGCACTTGATACATTTTATCAAAATTATAAATTGTAAAAATGAAATTAATCTTATAAATAAAATATCAACTTTGCAAATAAAAAATAGCAAAAATGTTATTAACCAAAATTGAATTTAAAAAAGTTATGAAGAAGTAAAAATAACAGCTGCTAAATCTTTATATTTAGATCATATAACTTTGCAAAAAATAAACAAGTTGTACAACATTGTTAATGTTAACATGCTAGAGATATATATTTTACCTATTGATAAGACATTTTTAAACATAATAAAAACTAAACTTTAGGAAATATTAGGTGAATAAATTTTACATCATTCACTGTCATTATATATATATATATATATATATATATATATATATATATAATGACATGAATGATATATATTATATATATTTTATATATATATATATATATATATATATAAAATAAATAAAATGTCCATTAATTAAAAATAAAATTGTAATTATAATTGAAATAAATTTAATGGTTTACAAACTATTACAAACAATCCTTAAATCCACAGAAGTACGTTTGGTTAATTTCTTAAACCTGCCTCAACTGCCATTAAATTCAAAAACAAAAGTGGAAGCAAATGTCATCAATTCAAATCAAGAACTTCTATTATTTCTGTTCATTATTATTGTTTGTTTGTTTCAAAATTGATATATATAAAAGACATATTTTGTGGGTTCATCCATATTAAAAAATTTAAATATTGATATACTGATGTTTCAACTTGATCACACAAGTCATCCACTGGATGATAAAAGGTAGAAAGGTGATTGTAGAGGCGCTACAATCACTGATTTGAAAAAAAATGTTAAAGTTCCACCAATAGCAAAAATGTTAAATTAAGAATGTTTTTTTTAAAATAATGTTTCCAAATAGGAGGAAGTTTGCATGTATCATCTCACTTATTTGATACAATATGGCTTTTTAAGTATCTCAATGGCTTCTCTAATTTTGCACTGGGTAGAGATTACTTGCTTTATCAAATGAATTCTTTAAAAAAATTGTTGAAAATGTAAAGATATAATAATATTTTTTTTTAAATTAAAAAAATGTAAAGAAAAAAAAATTAATTAAAGATTTACTAGTATGTAAAAAAACATTTAAAGCAATTGTTGATCCAGTATAATGAATGCATTTTAATAATCATTAGTCAAAAATACTAATCAGAGAGATCTTGATTTATTTTAACATTTAAGCTTCTATACTTGATAAAAAGTGTTCAATAAATGTGAAATGAATAAATGAGCATGATCAGAGTTTTAAAAAAGTTAAATAAAATAATGTTTTACTAATATATCTAATTATCATTATTAAAAAATAAATTAAATGCACAATAACTATAAATAAATAAAGTAAATTTATTTTTTGCATGCATGTAGATCTATCTATCTATCTATCTATCTATCTATCTATCTATCTATCTATCTATCTATCTATCTATCTATCTATCTATCTATCTATCTATCTATCTATCTATCTATCTATCTATCTATCTATCTATCTATCTATCTATCTATCTATCTATCTATCTATCTATCTATCTATCTATCTATCTATCTATCTACCTAACTGTCTGTCTGTCTGCCTGCCTGTCTGTCTGTCTGTCTGTCTGTCTATCTATCTTACTTTTTTAATTATATATAACAAACTTTGAGCAAACATATATAAATATGTTTTTCAAGCTATAAAATAAAAAACAATTCCTGCTTTATTTAGCTTAATTTTCAGTGCAGAGCAACTTGATTATAGCTTATATAAATAATCATTAACGATTCAATCAATTCATAACATATCCAGATAGGAATCATATTTTTAAAAAAATTCAACTAAAATATTGTCTACATTATTTGAAAGTTTCTAGATGGTCAAGTGTTTTGCTAATAATTAATATTTATTAAAAATATTATATTTAATGTAAAAACAAATTGTTGTTGTTTTAACAAAATATTATATAGAAAAGCTATTATTAACTTTACTTAATTTTTTTTATTGTAAAAAGAAACTTACACTTAAAAAAGTTGAAATGAATTTACAAACCTATTATTTTAATACTATTTAATAGTTAAAAAATAACATTAATATTTCTTGAGATAAAACATTTTGTATATTGAATGCTTTTATTTACTATGTATTAACATGGGAAAAAAATGTTTTTACAATCACAATTGGGATTCATGGATTTAACTTTAAATAAAAGCAAGGGAGAGTCTGAAATTAATTATGTCAACCCCTTTCTTATAAAAAATAGGGATTGATTTAATTAGTATCTGGACCCTCCATGGTTTTATTTCACGTTAGATCTAAAGACCCCAATTGTAATTAAAAATAAATATTTCTTTTGCTTTGTATTTCATAATAAAAATATTATCTCTATTTACTTTTTAGTATTGGCATAGTAAATAAAAGTGTAAAACTATATATGTATTTGACATTGACTTGATACTTATATATATATATATATATATGTATACTTATATATATATATATATATATGTGTGTGTGTGTGTGTGTGTGTGCTGAAGTTAATATGTATGCTCCTTATGTATATATCTCAATTATTATGTATACTTAATAATATATATGTATAATAAATTATTAAGTGATTACAAATCCAAAAATATTATTTTAAATGAAAAGTGTTTAATAGGTTTACATTTGTTTGGAAATTTTAATTTTAAAAATTTTTTTTACCAAAATTATATTATAAATGAACTTCACTTAATACATATGATTTTACTTTAAATTGATTTGATGCTTACAATTTATAAATATCATTAGATATTTTTACAATATATATATATACTCTTTATGTATTTATTATATTTAGTATGTGTACATAATTCTATATATGCATAATAAAACACTAAGTAACTTACTTTTGTATTGAAAGTATTTGAAATGCTTTCTTTTTATTTGAAATCATTTGAAAAACACTTAACTATGTTGTAAACTAGCTTTCTTATTCTGACTAAAATTGAGCTTACAATCAAAACCAAGAAGATCATATGTATTAGTTAAAACATATCAAAGTTTTAACAACAATTTTTAAATTTGATATCAAAATATTCAAAATATCCCCATTGTTTAATATCTAAAATAACTATATCAGCTACTTAAATATTATAGTGCCCTATAACTTTGGTAGTGAATTTAAAAAAATGTATCAAATATTGACAAATTATATTAAATTTAAATGTATTAAACTTGAAATTTAAAATGTTATAACTTTAAATTGAAACTCCTAAAATTATCTATGCTGCTATTCATGGAACTTACTTAAAACATAAAGTTCTAAAATGATTTGTAAATTTGATATCAATATATTCATAATTTCCCTGCCCATTGGTACAGATCTAAAAAACTAAGCCACCTACTTAAAATATTATAGTTCTATATTATCTTGCCAGACATTTTATTCTTATATATCAAATTTGAATTAATTATATTGAATTTGAATCTATTAAGCTCGATTTTAAAATTTTATTTTAACTTAAAATAATAAAAGTGATTTCAAGAGTTTGTAAACAAACATCCAAACCAATAAATAGATATTGTAAATTAAATAAAAGCATTTAATAATAATAAAAAAATTATTCTTTTTAACAAAAAAAAAACAACTCTAGAAGTTTAATAAATATAATATTTGTGTAGTGTATAGTATTTTAAAACAGTAAAGTATTGCACTTATATGTTGGACTATTTCCATCATATCATATTAAATATTGAATATTATTGTGCTATCACCAACACCCTAAAGTAATTGGAAAATTTAAATAAAGTTAATTTTTTCTAAAGAGATTCAATATTAAATAATAGAAATAGTCCAACATATAAATACAACAAAATGCCACTTTCACAAACCTTCATGCAAATAATAAATAAAAGATACTTTTTTTTGTTTTATAGATTAATACAATTTTTATGGGGGGTTGGACTATAAGTAGTGAAGTGAGAAATAATATTTTTTAGAAATATCAATAATCTAAACTAATTATTGTTTCATATAAATGTTTCATTATAATATTTTAATACTATCTTTTAAATTTTCTGGCATTTTTACCTTATTATAGTATAACATGAACATCATCAAAAACCAAGACTTAATGCTTGTATATATTTGTTTCATCATTTCTTTCCAACTTGTTCATTCTCATTAAACATTATTTATTTCAATTTGTTCATAATATTTTTGTCTTAGTTTGTGCTTTGTATTAAATCAAAAATTCAAATATTTGAAGTAATATTAAACATTTGTATTTTATTTCATTTTTTTCCAATTTTTTATAGAAACAAATTGCATCCAGCCAATTCCTAAAAACTTTCTGTAGCATTTTCTTCAAATGCTAGATTTGGTGAATATTTTTCCATTATCTATATTTCATATCATAAAACAGTTCTGTGTATATGCATGTGTTCTTAACATTTTTTTAATAAAAAGATGATTATCATAACCAAATTATTTTTAATTACTATTGTTCACTTGATATCCACCTGGAGAATCTTTTAATAAAAGTATTTATTTTTATTAATGTTTTAGGTTCCTTAGTTTTATACACTAGATGTGTTTAGTTATATGTTGATTATTTACAATTTAAGATCATCATTTAACACTTGAACTATTGTTAGTAACTATATTTATCATATTAGATTTATTTTAGGATGATATACTTGCTATATGCATTTAGACAGATATCCTACTTTTATTTCTAATCATGAATACGTTCTAAGCAAATAAAAGAATTGTTCAGATTAAATAAAAATAGGGGTCACTCACTGACTAAAAAAATGAAAATTCGTTCATTTTTATTTTAAAACAATAGTCACAAATTGTTTCTGATAAATGTGACCAATCGAAGTTGAAAGAAAATAAAACGTCAAGCGTTGGTGGCCGAGTGGTCAGCGCAGCCACCTTACAATCAGTTGTCCCTGGTTCGCGGGCGCGCTTCCCGGACGATGCTTTAATACATGAAAAATAAAAAATAAAACGACTACCAGGAATTAGATAAATAAAAAAAAAATAGTGTCTTAAAAATAAGTGATTGTTGCCCCAATAAGAAAGCAAGTATATTAAAGTACCTGCAATATACTATGCTTTTTTTTAGTAAATAAAAAAAAACTGAATTATTTCCTTTCACGTGATAACTATTATAATTTATTCAAAAATAATTTATGGAAACATAATAAATAAAAAAATGGATTGATTTATATTTTTCAAATAATTATTTGAAAAAAAAAATATTGAGTGCATGTTAATACATACTAATTTCACAATCATGTCAAATACAAATCAATTATATCTTTATTCTCTCAAGTTTAAGTTATCATCAAACATCGCATGATTATTAATAAACAAAGGTAGATGTTATATACTTAAAGCTGTCATTTAACGGTGAACTTTTGTGTTACCACATACAATTTTAAATTAGTTTCATTTAAAAGAAGTCTGCAAGAATAATAGTAGCTAACATTAAATGTTAAGCTATAGAATTTATAAAATTAGAAGAAAAAGTAAATATATACTATTTGAGAAGGGAACAATTATTAGAAGCAGAAAAAATATGGGATTCATTATAACAAATGATAAAGGAATAACATTATACATACTGATTCTACATCTGAAGCAGTTGCGCAATTAGGTAATCAACGTACAGGTAATTCAAGTTTATGTCCAACTAGTTCTTATTATGATGAAAAATTAAATGATTTTTCCACATATATGCAATATGCTTTTGATTAGACCAAACAGTTATTATGGAACATTTTTATGCTAGGATTTGAAAATGATTGGAAGACAAAAGTATTGTGAAGAACGAAACAAAGAAGACACAGATTTATAATATTTGCAGAAGAAAAACTGTTATTACGAAAAACATACTAAGGATGCATCAAAAATAGTTTATATTTTATTATCCGAAAATATATTAATCAAAATATAAAGCGTTTATTAAATTTAACTCTGAAAGAAATCATGACTAAAAATTTTCAACAATTAGTTAATATGAAGCTAAAAAAACGCAATTTATATAAAAAAAAAAAAAAACAATATTAACAGTTCTTATATCAAACTTTAAAATAAATTCATCAATTTAAGCCAGAACTTGAAAATTATATTTCAATAAGATCAATAAGTATATATAACTGATAATCTATTAAAAAATTTCTAGCAAATAGTTGGAGAAAAAAACTGCAATCCACCATTAAATTGTTGAATGTCATAAGACAATTTCTGAAAAAAGAAATAGAATTTAAAACTATTTTTTAAACATCCTGATTGGAAGAATTGAATGTTTGGAACTTTTTAAAGTAGTAATGGGAATGAGATATTGGTCATGTTCAATAATATAGATGTGAAGTAGTAAGAGAAGCTGCAGAAGAGAACTAAAGTTTGAAAAGTATAAAATAGTATAATCATATCACAGAGAAAATTGTTTGGGCAATAAAAATATGGCATATTACTAAAAAGATAAAGAACATTATGAAGTGTGTAGAAAAGTTTAATACAAACTTTTATAGTAATAAAGAATTTTGAAATTTTAAATATGATAAATGAAAAAGTGGAATATAATTATCTAAAAAGAATGAGAAAGATCCAGACATTGCTGAAATTATTATTAAACATAGAGTGGAAAGAAATAGAAGAATTGTTGACAAAGCTATATGAACAAAATGACTGGAAAAATGCTATAAAGATATTGATCATCTATGAAAGATATAAAGACGATATTAGAATCACAGACCTATCACATTTCTTTCAGTTCTATACAAGATGTTTAAGAAAATTATTGCAATTCAACAAGGAAGAACTCTGAACTTAAACTAAGAAACAAAAGCCAAGATAGATTTAAAAGTATTTAGACCTGTAAAAATGTATACAAGTATACAAATAAGTTAGAAAAATATTTAATAAGTATAAATTTTCATTATATTTTGGATTTATATTTTAGAAGAAAAAAAAAGATTCTATAAGCATTTAGACGGGGGATAAGTAAACTTTGAAATATCAATACATAGGGCTCAGAATAGGGATGTATTGCGAAGCATGCTTACCAAAATACAACAGTAATAATTTAATAATAGGATCAAAAACAAGAAGATTAACTTCAGTAAGATGTTTAAGTGGGTGATTCTTTATCTTTAAAACGTTTTAGAGTTATGTTGAAAATATTTTGTCAATTAAAATAGACAACTAAAAAATAATAATTAACATTATTTAAGTAATCTACAATTTGTAGATGATGTGATTATTTTGAGAACAATATTTCAGATCGTCAAAAAGTATTACAAGAGCTATTTTATCAAAACAAAAAAGTAGAATTAAAGATTAAAGCTAAAAAAGATAAATCAATATTTAATGATTTTTCAAAAAAATAGAATAATTCAATACAAGTTCACAATAATCAATTGGAAAAATTGGCCAACTATTAGTATATTGGTCGTATTATTAATGCAGAATGAAATATAATGGCTTAAATTAATTTTATAATTATAATTAGACACGCTTTTAATAAAAATGAACTTTATATTATTAAGAAATATGTTTATGTGCTTGAAAACAAAATTTTTAATAAATTAGTTTAAGAGTATCTTATTATGAATCATAAATATGAAGATTATGAATAGATGTGAGTTAGAATTAATAAGAAAAAAGAAAATTGAAATATTTAAATTAGTAAAAAAAAATAAGTATCCCTCATATCATTGAAATTATCAAGAATTAAATAACTGAAATGATATTTAGCTGAACATGTCGCTAAAAGTAATACAAGATGAATGGCTGAAGTTTAGTTGGATCTCAAAAGAATATATCATTTAAAAAAATATATATGGGACAGGTAATAATGATATTTAAAAGTTTGAAAAACTGATGAAAACTGATGAGAAATAATAAGCGGTAGATTAAAAAAATTAAATTAAATTCAAAAATATGCTGCAATGAACAATGACGATGTTTAACAAAGCATTAAAAGCTTGAATCTCGTTTAATAAATTTTTATCATGAAGCTCCACATGGTATAAAAATAAACTTTTAACACAACTATATAACTACAGTGGACCAATCCTGGAGAGATAAAAATTCCCTGACAAAAGACATATGTAATAATCATTTTCAATATGTAAATACAGTGAAACTATTTATAACCAGTTTAACCATATAAATTTTTTGGTTTATTAAAGTATCTTTGAAACCTAAATTATTGGAAGATCAAAATGCTGTGAATAAATTTGTCAATGGGAAAGGAAATGAGGAAGGACACTGGTTTTTGGAATTAAAAAGGAATATATATATATATAAATAAAGTTTGATATCTGTATTCGTTTCACAATATATGTAATATACAAATCAATATATATATATCAAAATACAGTACAATTTATATAAATTATATTCTTTTAGAAGTACTTTAGACTATACACTTTGTAGTCTTTATCAACTATATAACGTTAAATAATCAAAATGAGACAACCCTTAACAATACCCATAGTTCAATTCAGATTTCCCACAATTCTGTTATCTTAACATTTAATGAATCGCCAGTCATCAAATGTTAAGATAACAGAATTGTGGGAAATCTGAATTGAACTATGGGTATTGTTAAGGGTTGTCTCGTTTTGATTATTTAACGTTATATAGTTGATAAAGACTACAAAGTGTATAGTCAAAAGTACTTCTAAAAGAATATAATTTATATAAATTGTACTGTATTTTGATATATATATTGATTTGTATATTACATATATATATATATATATATATATATTCTTAGAAGAAAAATGATAAACAAAAACGATACTGGAAGCATCAAAATAAAGATAAATTTTAATCACAGATGAAAGAAAGAAGATATCTCCTTTTATCAGACATAATGGATTGGCATTGATATAAGAAAAGGTAAACATATTTGCAAATTTATTTAGAATCTGCTTGTAATTTTTTCTAGTAACATATTCGCAATGACTGTTCCACTGAATATAGTATTGTATTTTTATATTGGACTATTTCCATCATCTAATATGAGTATTGAACGTCTAGAAAAAGTTAATTTATTTAAATATTCCAAATACATTCAACTGTTAGTAATAGCACATCAAACAACTTTTTGAAAGGTATTATTCTCCCCCTCTTCTTCAGTGTTGCTAAAATTGAGAACAAGATTTTTAAGAGCTAATAATTTTTTGGTGATTATTAGAAACAATAAAAACTATCAAAGTTTATTTTAAACTGTGAAAGTATATTTTTTACCCAGTTATTGTAAGAGTTATTTTGAAATTTATAGATTTATGAATTTAAAAAAAACATCAGTGTGTAATACTGCTGAACTAAATGTTTTAGGATTGTTAATGCTAAAAATGAAAACTGCAATATTTAATGATCAAAACTTGATAAAAAAAATTATGCCTGAAACTATATGCTTTGTGTAAGAACTAATAAATATTGTGAAGGATTTTAATTTAATAAAAAATAAAAAGTCACTCTAGAATAATTACTGAGGTCAAAAATATATTATAGCCCTCCATTGGCATCAACACAGTCTGAAAAGATTTTTATAAGAACATTTATTGTCAATCAATCTACAATTATAGGATTTAATATTAATGTCATCTATTTTTTTTATTACTTTTACAATGCTTTTTTTACATCCTAATATGACAGTTTCGATTGCCCCAGCAATCTTCTTCAGAACTTCTACTTGTATGTCCAAATCTAATTTCTGATTTGAATGCTGTGATATATATATATATATAATAACTTGATAGTTGATTAGAAGTGGCATTCCATTCTATCAGTTAATTTATTAGTTATTCTGTTTTCAACTATTTCAACTGTTTATTTTCTGTTAAAAATCAGAA
This sequence comes from Epiperipatus broadwayi, assembly GCA_028023455.1. Classification (NCBI taxonomy): domain Eukaryota; kingdom Metazoa; phylum Onychophora; class Udeonychophora; order Euonychophora; family Peripatidae; genus Epiperipatus; species Epiperipatus broadwayi. The sequence goes on from JAQFVV010013114.1 coordinate 177,304, forward strand.
ATCTCATATAAGATATTTTCTTAATGGCTATGCATGAAAGAAATACCATAATGTAGGCAACTCTATTTTCTTAAATGGCAGACATGATAACTTAAATATTGTTTTAAACATATTACCCATCTTCTAAGGTGATAATGAATTATTTAACACAACTATCTAACCAAATATTAAATTAAAATTTTTATTGATGATGTTACTCAACTTCTAAAGCTTGCATGCTTATCTAATTTAAATATTAAGGGTAGTTGTGAATCATTCTTAAAATTAAAGATAGCGATGTTAATATCATTAAAAAAAAAATCATTTACAATATATCTCAGAAAATATTCCAATATCTAACTTCATCGTAATTGTAATACAAATAGTCTTGACATAAATAGGGAACCTACATTATATTAATAGCACAGATGTCACAACGCAGAGGTCACCTTTATTTTGTGTAATATATCTATATAGCAAAACATCTGATTTGAGACAAAATCTGTAAGTATATTTTTTAAAAATTACATTTTCTCTCTCTCTTTTATATATTTATTTTAACCTCATATCTTGTATCCCTTTGTTTTTTATAACTTTTAAGAATATATGAATAATAAGAACTTATGTTCACTATGATTATTTGTTATATCAAATGGGCTATAAGCTACTTACGCTTAGAATGATATAACTATTAATTGTTACAATAAAATATTATAGCATGAACACTAATTTCATTATATTTAAATTCTGCATCTAATATTATATGCATGCAGTATATATATATATGCAGAAAAGCAAAACTAAAATAACGGATATCACAGACATATATAAAATTTATAATATATTCACAAGTAAATTATTACTTATTTTTTAACATTATGTTATTGGAATTAGCAGACACGCGTTCAAATGAAATAAATTCTAAATAAATATATTTTAATAAAGTTTCGTAAAATGATGATACCATTTTTAATTTTTGTACAAGACCATGTTTATTTATTTACCTAAATGTATGTATGTGCGAATTAAATATAAAAATGTCTGTATTTTTATTTAATTTTTTCCTACAGTATTTGATTTTTTTTATTATTATTATTAGATTAGTAATACTAAAAAAAAAAAAAAACTTTTCAACCCACTCGATTAAATAGATGCTCTTCAATCCAAAAAATAAACTTCCTATCTTTTTTAAATACATATATTTTAAACTTTAAAATCTATTGCTAAAAACTGTTAGATAATCAATTAAAGCATTTTCTTTTTTCTTTTTCTTTGAGTCTTGAACACAATCACTTCTTTTACTTCGACGTAGCATACGTCTTTCCTTCATTTGCATTTTAATACATCTTCTTCAAATCCTTCTTTAAATGATATACTTTGAGTTTAGAAAAATTGAAAGAGTTAAATAATTATGTTAACCAATGCTTCTCTCTACCCGCCACTTTAGAATAGAATATACAGATTATCACGAGGTATTGAGTTTAGCTACCAGATGCTGTCCTATTGAACTGCGGACTTCTCTCTTTTTATCGTCTGCGTAGTTAACGTTTTCGCGCCAAGGCTTCAACACAACAGGTACGGTGATATAGTTCCTTAATGAAGGCTTTAATTTATTATTTTAAACATGCGAAAAAAAAAAAAATCTCTTAAATCCAAAAAAAAATAATCTAAAATTGAAGTAATACATTTTACTATTCTATCTTTTTTTTTTTAAATAGGAAAAATCGAAAAAATGTATGACGTAATTTGTTTTTAAAAAAAATTAAATTGAAAATTAAATTGATTTTTAAAATCATATTGTTAAACTTATGCTTAGTAATTAAACTTTTTATGTTCTTTTAATTATAAAAATTATAAATGTCATGCTAATTCAAATTAAAGATTCGATAAAAAGATTTGAAATGACAGAAATTTTTAAAAGAGACGAAAAGAACTTCTTAATTAAACCTTTGTCAAAAATGTAATAGCCTTTATATTAATAGAAAAGATATTTTATACATTTGATTTTCTTTATATGTATTTAGTAAATAAAAAAATATGATTTATATATATTCTGCCAATTTTAGTTTTAATTCGTATGTATAAGTAATTATATATATATTCTATTGTTATAAAAGTATATAATATTTAAAAAAATAATATAGTATTAACTTTATAATGTATTCATACCGTTAATTATTAATTATATGGCTTTAATATTGGCTTTTTAGAGATAACTTTTCGTTGGTCCATTATTTGATTCGTTATTTTATATCCTTTACATATATTAATTGGAATTTCGAAGTTAGAATGAATGAACTCCTAAAAAACAACTTATTTCATTAAAAAAACATTTTATCGACCTTAAAAAATATTATATATATTATTAGCATGTCTGATTAAAAAATCTTGCAGTTTCAATTACTCAGATGAACAAACTGTATTTTACTTAGCTAATCTATTAATGCATATATATATATATGTGTGTGTGTGTGTGTGTGTGTATGATTTCATATATCCTTTTTACTTTTTTTGTTTCCATATAATATGCTCGAAATATAAAATTGTCTTAAAAGTAAAATATGTGTAAAAAAAAAAAGACCTAGAAAATAATTCCTAATGGTATCAAATGATTTTATTACTTTTATCTTAGCGTTCATTGGCCAGTTTTGGGGGGCTTGTTTTTTTTTTTTTAAAAAAAGTACAATACTCCTATTTTACAGCAACTTCCTACATAATGTATGTCATTAAATTATTTAGCTTTAAAGCACCTATACTTTATGCACTGGTTTATTTGTTTGGACAATGTTACACATATATAAAATATAAAATTATCTGTGACTTAAAGAATGGATTAATTCTTTATTCACTTTTCTAGTTATTATTAATTTTATCAAATAAGAATTAATTAAAAAGATCGTAGTATTTTTGTTACATATAATTTTATATTTGATATTAAATATATTCAATACTTTTATTTAATTTAAAAAGTTACTTATGTTTATTTATAAATATTCTAGAATACAGCTTATTATTCCAGAATTCACACTTTCTCTAATTTAATTATTGGTGTATTCCTAATTGTAATATTAAAAAAAAAAGTTTTTTTTTTTTATTGTTTTAAAATATAGTTTCAGAAATTTCTTGAAAAACCGTTATAAAACAATAGATTTTAAATCATGACCAGGCAGTAAAGACTTATAAATCAATAATGACTAATTTTTTTTTTTTTGACTATTTATTTTCTGACTTGAAAATATTTATTTGTAGTATTTTAGATTTCCTATTTATTTTCAAGTAAAAAACTTATCGTATAATATACTTTAACTATATATTTATATTTTTATAACTACTTTACGTTACAAAAATCTGTCAATAGAAGTTAGCTCAATTATATCTGTTAGATATAGTTTGGAAAATAATATTATAAAATAATACTGAATTTTAGATTATTTTTGTTATTTTGACAATTATTTTTTATTTAAAAGCGCGCTATAAAAATGAAAATGTACAATTGTAAATAACTAACAAAAACAATATATATCTTGTAATCTTCATCTAATTTAATAACTAGTTAGTCTTTAATGTGTCAGTCATGATCGTAAACATGAACTCTATATTACAATGTATATTTTACTTTTTCTGCAAATAAAGATTATTTGAAAAAAAAAAAAAAACAATATATATTTAGTCATTTGTATTTTGAGAATATTATAAGTATCGAATCATATGAATCATATATATATATATAAATGCCAGTTGAATGACATTTTTATCAAGCAATTTTAAAAAAGTATTTTATTGTTTCAATATTATTTGCTATGGTTTTTCAATTAATAATTTATTATAGAATCTTTATACAGATCTGATCTCACGTGCAAACTTAAAATTTAGAATAATTCAGCATGCTCATCTTTATAACCGAGCTGAATGCAAGAGTGTTTATAACTCAGTGTTTGTAGACCATGAAAAAAAAAAATCTAGTCATTCCTTTAAACCTGCGATACTAAAATTATTGGTTTAAAAAATAATAATAAAACACAAAATAAAAGAAGCATAATTATTTATAAGAGTTCTTTAAATATAAAAGCCAATAGCATTCATCTCAACAAACACTGGTCTTTTAATCTAATGACATACAAATGCTAGATCAATTTACACATGCAAATATATAAGTTTATATGCATGTGGATATGCTAATATATTATTATAATCGTGCTTTGACCAAGATATACTGTATAGAAAATCTGGCTTCACAAAATAACAAATATTTTTTTTTTGTTTGTAGGATTTATTATTACATCAATAGTTGATAATTGTTTACATATTCTAGTAGAATATATTTTATTATTATATATGTATATACTTTGGTATTTGCACACTAAATACTGTAAATTGGTTAAGTGGAAAAGTTATCATATAACCTGATTGCATTGCATGCTATACTTTTATTTTTCTAATAAAAGTATATTCTGACTCTTGTAGTTTTAATTACAAATTACAGTTATCCAAAATAGAAGACATTGTTTAATAATTTAAGATTGTTAACATATATATATATATATATATATATATATATATATACAGAGACATTTATATATATATATATATATATATATATATATATAATGTCTCTGTATCCTGCAGACTAAAAACATCACTATAATTATTATTAGTACTACTACTACTAATAATAACAAGTTTTGATTAATGATCTGATTAATTTTAGATATGAACATTGAAGTCAAGTAATTTTAACATCAATATTAATTTTACACTACATTCTTTATCATTAATAATTCTAGTTTACTAATAATGTAATATAAAGTTGTAATTATAAATTTATTAAACGCACATTATTACTTTTATTCTACATTATTCTTACTGTCATCATCTATCAACTGGTTATTTATATACTGTTAACTAATATATATGTTGCTGATAATATAACTTCATTTAAACAGACTAAAAAAATTAAAAATTATTTTCATTATTGTTTTTATGTATAGCATTATAGTATTAATTAATTCAATTTATTGTTCTAAGAAAAACTCTGAATAAAAACTCATATCAGTTCTGTTTTCATATAATATAAATTATAATGGTGTGTTATATGAATGAAACATTAAACCATAAAAGTGTCCCATGGAATACAATTATTGTTCTATTTATAGCATCTTGAGTGGGTTAAAATTTTAAATGGCTTAAATGTTAATGTTAATGATTATTATTTTTATTTCACATTCTTTGTGAGTACTCTCAAGATGTTCATGACATAATTTTATTAATACATTTATTCCATTTATTTATTGATCTGACTCGTGATAAATTAATTACTATGATATGTGTGTAAATTGTTAGTGTTTTCTTTTGACTGTAAATAAACATATTTTTAAATAAAAATACTTTTAGTGGTCACGGTTAACTTTATTGTGTTAAATTTATTATTTTAAAAGGTTTAACTTTATATTCAAAAATTATATGTTGTGGATCAAAATAATAAATAAAACTGTTTTCTTCTTCTTGTTTGTTTGTTTTTTTAAAAAAAGTATTAGATTCCTTGAAAACTAGTTTGTTTGTTTTTTTTTTTTAAAAAAAAAGAATCAGCTTTTTTAAAATATATATAGTAAGCTTTTTTTAAAACATTTTATATAATTTTTTTAAAATTTATGAAAATGATTAAAATGAATCTAATAGTAAATAGTATACATCTTTCTTCTTTCCCTCTACAGTATAAAAGTTATATTACGTCAATTTTTATTCTTATTTCAGATTAATTTAGAACCGTTATTAGAATATTGAGTTCTCTTATTCTCATTATAGACTTCCGATAAATATTTTATAATTCAGTTATTCTTAGTTAAAAGCCAAATTCTTTTTAATGCAAAAATTATAATTAGCTCCTGTTTCTCCTATTTTTGTCAATGCTTGCGGATTATTATTATTTTTTTAATGTTTGCCATTTTTCCCTGCAAAAATTTTCAAACAAAATTTTATTTCTTTATCAAGTGACCCAAGTTCATATTCTCTGAGCTGTTGTTTTCTGGATATCAATTTTTATTAAGGAAAGTTAATGCAAACCGAAAAAAAAAAAAAAATTAGACTGGTCGCTTTAACACAGTTTTTTAACTGTCACTTAAAGTTAAAATATTTTGCTGCTATTGACCAAATGATAAATAACTATGCTTGTTAACCTGGTGGCAGATGAATTATTAGACAATTACATGTTATGACGAATTGATAAAATGTGATAATCGTCAATGGCAGTTACTATCATTAATTACCAATCTCTTAACATAATTTATCATTTCAAATCAAGAGTTACATGATAAATAAATGAAGTTCTTTACATTAGCTATTGACTAATTAATAGTTGAACTAATAAAAATAGAATTTTTTTTTTCCAATGTTTTTTAATTTCAATATTTTTTTAGAAGTTTGAAGTAAATTTGAGTATATTTTCATGAGATAGACATACCTCTCTCACATAATAACATTATCTCCAAGTCAATCTAAAAAAGTTCAATTTTGATTATTTTAATTGATAATATCCCAATTGTTAAATAAACACAATAAATCAAAATAATCGATATGTGATTTTTCAATGATTCACTGCATTGATTTGTATAATAATGCAACATTTACCTTTAGTATATTATAATTTTTCTCTTTCTGTTGCAAATGCTCTTATTCGTTTACGACTGGCAGCTATTGATGATAGTATTCTGTAAGCTTTTTTTTAAATTATCTTTTACATATTAATAGGTTAAAATATAGCCAAAAAGATTTAAGTCTAGAAAATTTAAAATGACGTAATAAATTTCCTTAGTGCTTAGCAGTCTTAGATTAAAATTATATTAAATAGAAGGAAATTTTAAGTACAAATAAGAAAAATCAGTTACGTAATACAAAGCTCGTTGTTGAGAAAATATTTTAAATAAAATTCTAGAGAAAGCCCATCTTTCTCTGCCCAAATGAGTATAATTAAATATTATATATAGTACTTATATAATTTAATTCTATTATTACAATAAAATTCAATTGGTTATAGTTGAGATAATCTGCTATTATTTGTCAATTTTAAATCAATTTATTTTAGCGAAAGAATAAATATTGACTTTAATAAAGAGTTTTATGTATTTATATATTAAATGTTTTACTATGGTATAAAATACTTTTGTCAGTAAAGTTTATATATGCCTTTCCCTGAATCTGAATGTTTTCGTGCGCGTGTATAGGTATAATTTGGGAATTATATAATGTTATTATTGATTTGATTATTCTTATTATTTAGTTTTCCAAGTAGTAATTTGTTTATTATCAATGTGTGCGCGCGCGTGTATATGTATAATTTGGGAATTGTATAATGTTATTAATGATTTGATGATGATGATGATGATGATGATGATGATGATGATGATAATGATTATTATTATTATTATTATTATTATTTAGTTTTCCAAATAATGATTTGTTTATTATCTATATTGTGTTCAAGTGTGTGTTCGCATAAATGTTTGGCAATTTGTCTGATTAATGTTTTAATTATTAAAACCTTGGCTAATTGAATAAATATATAATTGTTCCAAACGCTCTTTTTTTTTTATCATTATAGAAGTTTGACTTGTTTTGATTGCACAGAATTAAATTAATTAAATGTTATTTCACTTTTTAAATTCACTTCAAGTTTAAATAAAAGAACTATTATGCGTGCGAGATGCTTACAACTGATGACGTTACTTATTCTAATAACTTTCGTATTAAAAAAAATATTTGTAATAGAAATAATAATTGTGACTCGTCATTATTATTATTTCGCACCTTTCTATGTACGCAAACATTATGAAAAATGATAATTAAAAAAAAAAACAGAATTTGTGTTTACCATATGTTTTGCTACTTACAGTTTTTGTACTGCGTATGCCTTGAAGAAGCCTTTGAAATCTTCAAATTTTAGTCAATATTTCAGCTTTTTTTAAAAAAAAAATTAACCAAATGATATTGGAAAATAAACATTAGAAAATACTGACAACGTGATTAAGCAAATAATTGCCTGAATAAAAATAAAGTTTATATATACTGAATTCTTTTAAAAATAATATACATATAAAACCCGGAAATGAATTTTTCCAAACGTTATTAATTATCGCACCGAGCTTTTTATATTAGATAGCTTAGCTAATGACGAAGGTTCATCTTGAATACTTATATGTAAATATGATTAAATAACTAATTGCACTAATAGAATAAATTAAAACATATGTCTATTTGTATATATATATTTGTTAAAGATTTTCCACAAACACACATATTTACGAATATATAACATTAATTTGGATATGATTAAATTATCTGCCATAAATGAAAATAAAAGTCATAATATAGTATGTGCAAGCACTTATCTGTTTATACATATATATTTAAAAAAACACACAATATCAGATAGATAAATAGATAAAAGTTATGTAAATAATAAAATGTCAAAATGGAAGAAATGTAGTTGTCATGTAAATAAGTCTTTTTACTTATATATATATTAAGAACTGGAAATATTTTATATACAAGTAATAACTGTTATTATAGATTATGAATATTTGTAAAAGAAATAATAATGGTAAAACATCCATATTATTTATTATTTGTGCTTTTCAATATACATAATTAAATATTCATATAACAATAACTAAAAAAATCAACATATTGAAAGATTAATTTATACTTTATTTAATTTTTATACAACATTACTTTAGGCAATTAAATTTTGTATATAAATTCTCTTTCCTTTAAAAACAAAAAACAAAACAAAAACACTTTACAAAAAGGATTTATTTATAGACACACGTTAATTAGTTGTTGTTGTTTTTTTTGATGTGCCTATATATACATTTGCTAGGATTTGGATTACTATAAAAGTACTTAAGTATATGCGTATATATATTTTCTTTTTCTCTCTCTCTTTTTCTGTATAAATATAAATATTTAGCTCTAAAAGTTTAGCATTATTAGAAAAAGGCAAAACATTTTTATTCTATTTATAGCAAATGCTTTTAATTAAATGATTTATCAACCCGAGACCTTAAGACGTTCGAGCGCTGGAAGTAACAGACCGAATCGCATTCAGCTCTCTAGTTTATAGCCTTATTAATACGTTAAATGTTATATTACTCTTATTATACAAATATAGGTACTTTATTTAGATTACAAACACAATGTTATTATTAGTAAAAGTTCAAAACATTATAATAATACACTAATGGATTTTTTTTCGTATACATGATAAAGTTTATTTCTCAGCGGAATAATATAATTTATGCTAATTTTTGACAATTATTTTTTTTTTATTGTTGACCATCCAAAAGATATTTTTGAGATTCTTGCGGCTATAATGAGTACTTCCAGATGAATTTGATATTTTATTGTGTCATGTGCGTGAATGAATTAATTTCCTTTTCTCAAAGATTGAACTTTTTTGATAATATTTGGTAATATCGGACTTCTGTAATTGGATCTTATCTGCTACACTTCACTGATATTTTTCTTGACTTTAATTTTATCTAAATAAATAATTGAATTGTTTCTTGATCCTATAAATTATGATAAAGATATCAAAAATAGAAATAATAAATATTAAAATATAAATATTATATAGAACTGACAGGAGACTGATAACTTAAGTTTTAGTGTAGTTTTTCATCTTTCTTAAATTTCAATATCATTTCTGCATTTATATAATCTGATATATATTTATCACTTAGACATTTAGTATATAGCTTTTTAATGGTTATATAATATGAACAAATTACAAAAATGCTTAAATCAAATTGATAAAAGCAATGGGTAGGTCACACCTTTCCTTACAGTTTTTGGAAACGAAAACATTATCTATATTGTTTTTTGTCTTTTACAATCACTAAGAATATCTGTTAACTATTTGTCAATAAATGATAGTAATAACAAAGTTAATTACATTTTGAATCACAAGTATCAAACTAAATCAATTCACGTCTTTGACACCATCCATTTTAGATAAATATAGTAATGACTATTATTAATCAGTTACTGAACTAGAGATTACCTCTAGCACAGATATAAACTTTAAAAGTCAATTAAATATTAATATATCTGAGTTTTTAAAATTAATAAACAAAATTCATGAAAGTATTTTTGCAGTAGTAGCTTTCTATAATATAGCCTTTATATAATAATAAAAGCATCCTTAAAATTATATGGCACAACTTCATAATCCATATATTTTTTAAAAATTCTAGCAGTTGCCTAAATTTAAGTTAAAATTTTCCAAGTATTTTCTCCATTTTTTGAAAGTTTCAGCATTATTGCATAAAATTAATGACATCAAGTAATTCAATAACGTTATGATAGTTTTAAAGTCTATACACTATTTTTAAAGTATTAAAAAGGGCAATAAAAAGTCAATAAAGTGATAAATATAAACAAAATAATGTAAAAAGAGGAACAGATTAAAAAATTAGGAAATACTATGTCAGAATTTCCATCCTAGTCACTGATAAGAGGCCATCATATTCTTTAATAAAGCAAGAAGTACAATTGTATGAACAACACTTATTGGTTATTGTCTGTTAATTGACACAATCATTTCTTATCTCCTACTATGCCTATTGTAGCCTGAGTTTAGCTGCTAACACAAGCATGTATTTTTTATCGATTTATCTATCTGTCTATTGATCCTTCTGTATCTACTTATTTAACTATATATCTATCTATCTATCTGTCTATCTATCTATCAATCTATCCATCGATCTGTCTGTCTGTGCAATTACTTGTATATATATCTATCTAACTATTTATTTGCTAACTTCCTACTAGAATTTTTACCTATATACTTATGTCTGTTTATCTATATAACTATTTTCTTTTTAACTTCCTATCTATGTACTTTTCTACATATCTCCCTATCTGTCTGTTTATATATGTTTATCCTGTACCTATCTATCTATTTTTAATTACTTATCTATCTTACTATCTGTCTGTTGATTTACATATGTGTCTATCTGTTTGGCTGCCTCTATCTAATTTATTTATTATCTGTTTTTTTTCTTTGCAATTTTTTTAACTTTCAATAATTTACCAATTCTAATTTTAATGTCTATCATGATAACTTTAAAATATTGTAGATCTAAATAAAAATCTACTTTTTCATCACATTAAAAACTTGTTAGGGCGCGGACTCAAATATTTGCATTTTGATATCTTCCATTAATTAAATAATTAATCGTCCTACTATCTGATATACTATCAATATTCATAATGATTCCTACCCCACTAGTATTTCAAATATTTGTGCCTTTGTGGTATATAAATTACTATCTCTTTACCTTTTTTTTTTTTTTCATATGTCATAGTATTGGCTGGGACGCGAACCAACAACCGTCTGCAACCAACTACTTGCTTGCAAGGCGGTTGCGATGACCTCTCGGCCAACAACGCTTGACTTTACCTTTTTCTTTAACTTCACAAAGTCCAAAAATGTCTCATTTAATATTAAACAATATTCTTTCACTTTAATGTGATCTTCTGCAGTAATGCGCAATTAGAAGATTAAGACCCCTCGAGGGGATCGCAAAATTTTAAAGAAATTCTCTTAAGGTTTTCATCATTTTTTTTTTTTAACTAATTTACTTTTTAAAAATAGGTAAAAATCACTTAAAAGTAAATTATTTTTTGTATGAATTATATATTTTTTTTTTTTTTGTAAGTTTACAATTTGTTTTAAAAATTTCAAATCGTTTGTGCTTAAAACTAAAATATTAATAAATGAAAATTAATATATTAATTATGAATATTCTTATGTACTCGTACTTATAATGTATGCATAGTAAAAACAAATAATGGATCGCATCAAATTTTATAATGAGGAAGTTGCAAGTGTAAAAAGGTCACACACCACTGGTCTATAGTTATAATATCACTAAATAAAAGTTGTCTTTCACTGACGATCTGAGTCTGCTATCAGGGAATTTTTAGCATCCTCGGTCTTTGATCATCAGTTACTGCATTGGCTGGTGTTTTTTATTGCTTTCTGTGAATAAAAAAACATATTTTAGTTTTGTTTATAATAATTATAAATGTTTATATAAAGATCATTCACAGACTTAGATATATCTTGCCTTCTTAACAGCTCAATTCATATTTTATTAAGAACTATTATATAAGTAAAAAGAATGTCTGTGGTGTGTCTTGATCTTAAATGCAGAAATAAAACCAATAACTAACTAGTTGGCTAAAGCGAGTTAAATAAAACTAGTAAACTCAACAGTTGGCTAATGTGTGTTTGGTGTGTAATCTATCCATATTTATCTATCATATAAATAATCACGTAATGTCATAAATATAAATAGGAACTGATATTAGGAATAGCCTACAGATGTCCCCCCCCCCTTAGTTCCTCATTTCACTCTGACAAAATACTTCATAAAGCTGCTCTAAATGGATTTGGAGATATGGTATTACTCTGTCATGTGCTCTTACCAATGTCATTTTCCTTAATATCTTCATATAATCAAATCATTATTGTTGGCATTTTAATAAATATATTTTAGAATATGATAATATTCTTGGTTTTATATATTGATTTCCCAAAGTGTTAAATTACTGCTGAAATGCTTATAATATTAAACCCTTTTTACATTCTACAAATGCAACATATAATTGTAATTCACATTCAATGGTTCTTTTTATAACTTCTCCCAATCTTTGATCTAATCCACTTGCTAAAACCCTTTTTAAATGCAGCTTTTTTCATTGATTGTTTTAAATTCAAAGTTCACTACAGATGAGTTGTAATCAATTGTATATATATATATAAAGCAATTAAATCACCCCACATGGTTAAGAAATTCAGTACTGCCCTCTGTGAACAAATATATAAATACATTAGAGTTTGTATTACAAAATAGCCAGGTCAAAATGATAAGTCCAGAGTATCTAATATCTTTTTTATTACTTTTCTTAAATATCAATATTATTATTGCATTTTTCCAATCATCAGATACATCTTTATCATTTAGATATTTAATATAAAGTTTTGCCAACAATATTTTTACTTCTTCATTTCCTTCTTTTAAAATATATCACGAGAGGTATCACAGCCACCATGCAAGCAAGTAGTTGGTTGCAGACGGTTGTGGGAGATCGGAAGAGCGTCGATGCTATGACACATGGAAAAAAAAATTCCATCACTTCCTAAAGCTATTTCTTTCTTAACATATTTGATTGCTATTGCGTCGTTTTAAAATATTACTCTGCACATGGTTGGTGCTAGAATTTCTTATGAATTCCAAAACAATAAAGCCATATGCTTTTTTTTCAATTTAAGATATTGGCAATTAACATGTTATAACTATAGTGATTATTTTGTTTTCATGTTCTTTATCATCATCATCATCATCATCATTATCAACCATTATCAATCCACTGCAGGATGAAGGTCTCTCCAAGTTTAATCCATCTTCTCCGATCTTTAGCTTTTCTTCTCCACATCACCCCTACACATTTTCTTATTTCATCCATCCATCTTACATGTGGTCTCCTTCTGGGTCTTTTACAATCTCTTGGAATCCAGTTTAAAATTTCAATTGTCCATCTATTATCATCTCTTCTAGCAATATGTCCAGCCCAACTCCACTTCAATCTTTTAATTTTTTCAATGAGGTCAGTAACACCTGTTTGTTCTCTTACCCATACATTGCGTTTTCGATCTCTTCTTGTTACTCCCAACATACATCTCTCCATACTTCTTTGAGTGGTCTGAAGTCTCTGTATTGATCTTCTATTAAGTGTCCAAGTCTCAGATCCATAAGTAAGAACTGGTAAAACACATTTGTTAAAAACCTTTCTTTTCAAACACATAGGCATATTTCCTTTTAATATCAAGTTATTTCTACCAAAAGCACTCCAACCAAGTTTAATTCTATGATTAATTTCCTCTATTATGTTTCCATCTGTATTAATAATCTGACCAAGGTATTTGTAACTCTTAACTTCTTCTAATTCATCATAATCAATCTTTATTTTCATATTTTGAGCAAATCGATTAAACATTACTTTAGTCTTTTTAACATTTATCTTTAGTCCTACTTTCCTACTTTCATCTGATAACTCCTGCAACATTTCCTGCAGCTCGGAAGCATTATTTGCAAAAACAACTACATCATCTGCGAAATCTAAATGACTTAAATAATCTCCATTTACTTTCACTCCTTTAGTTTCCCATTTTAATCCACAAAATACTTCTTGCAGCACTGCTGTAAAACGTTTTGGAGATATGGAGTCACCTTGTCTTACACCTTTCTCAATGTTGACTTTCCCAGTATCATTATGTAATCTAATTGTTGCTGTTGCATTTTTATAAATATTCTTTAAAATATGACAATATCCTGGATCTATACCTTGATGATCCAATGCTTTAATCACTGAAGAAATGTTTATAGAATCAAATGCCTTTTCATAATCTACAAATCCAAAACATAATGACAACTCATATTCATTTGTCCTTTCTATAACTTCTCTCAATACTTGAATATGATCTACTGTACTAAAACCACTTTTAAATCCAGCTTGTTCTCTTGGTTGGTGAAAATCCAAGGTTCTCTGTAGACGAGTTGTAATTATCTTGGTAAAAATTTTATATAAAACTGATAAAAGGCTGATAGGTCTGTAATTTCTAATATCTTCTTTATCACCTTTTTTAAATATTAATATTATTACTGCATTCTTCCAATCATCCGGTACATCTTTATCATTTAGACATTTGGTATATAACTTTGCTAATATTTTTTCTGTTTCTTCACCTGCTTCTTTTAATATATCAATTATAATTCCATCATTACCTGGAGCCTTTCCTTTTTTCATACATTTAATTGCATTTCTCACTTCTGCATTTAAAATTCTGGGCAATTCGGAAGATGTAATAGATATAGGAGGTATTTGTTCTTTATTACTAGATAATTCTTGATAAAAATCTTCTACCAATTTCATAATGTCATCCCTCTTTTTAGTAATAATTCCATCTTTTTTCCTTATTGCAGATATAAATTTCCTACCAATACCAAAATGTTGTTTTACATTCTTAAGACTTTTATTTTCTTCTACAGCTTTTCTTGCTAGTTCACAGTTATACTTTCTTATATCATTTTCAACTCTTTTCCGCACCATTTTACAAAATTCGAGATATTCAATTCTTTTTAATGCATCATTCTTGCATATCTTCATATTCCTTCTTTTCTTCATAAGTTCTCTAGTCTCAGTAGAAATTTTATTAGTCAATTGCTGCTTTTTTCTACCAGCTATCTTTGTTGCAGTTTTTAAAAGTGTATCAGTTATTTTCATATTAATTTCATTCAAATCTGAATCATGTTCAAAATCTACTAATACTTGAAACCGATTTGTAAGTTCTAATTTAAATTCATTAGAATGTTTCTGAAGATTAGGAATATCAACTGTAAATATAGTTTTTCTTAATAATTTTTGTCTCTCTAGTTTTACATTAACATGTATCTTACCCCTTACTAATCGATGATCACTTCCTGTGTTAAATTTATTAAGAACATTACAATCTTGAAATATGTATTTCCTGTTAGTCAAAATATAATCCAATTCTGCTGTACCTTCATTTGGATGCTTCCATGTCCATTTCCTTCTAACATTTTTCTCAAAAAAAGAATTCATAATATAAAGTTTTTCCTTCTCTGCAAACTCCACAAGTCTATGTCCTCTCTCATTTCTATTACCATAACCAAAATTACCTACAACACTTTCATCTTTCATTTGTTTACCAATTCTAGCATTAAAATCTCCCATAACAATTTTAAAATGTTGTTTACTCTGATCAAAAGCCTTTTGTACATCCATATAAAAATCTTCTACTACTTCATCACTGTGAGAACTTGTTGGGGCATAAACCTGAATTATCTGCATTTGATATCTGCTATTAAGTTGTATAACTAATCTTGCCACTCTGTCTGATACACCATCAATCTCCACAATATTGTTCTTCCACTTTTTATTTATAATGAATCCTACTCCACTTGTATTTCCAATATTTGTGCCTTTATAATAGAGTATATGTCCACTTTTTAAATCAATTGTCTCTTCACCTTTTCTTCTAACTTCACAAAGTCCAATAATATCCCATTTAATATAAGAGAGTTCTTCTTCTAATTTTTGCAATCTTCCTTCACTTGAAAGTGATCTGCAGTTGTAAGTACCTAAATAAAAAGTCATCATCAAATGGCAGCCTGGGTCCACCTCCAGGATATTCTTAGCACCCTCCGCCTTCAGCCACCAACTGCTGCCTTGGTTGGTGACTTTACAGCCTCCTGGGATTAAGGGCCATGCTTTATTTTTGTCTGTCATAATTGTATAATTGGGAAAAATCTTTATCATTTACACAAACATTCATTCTGCCTTATGAGGCACTGAGAAGAAAGACCATGGTGTTTCTTGATCTTAAACTCAGAGGTAAAAAGCCAATAAACTCACCACGCTGGCTAATGCGTGTTGGTGAGCAGCCCATCCATGTTCGTATACTATATGAATAAACATATAGTAATAAAAGCTGCAACGACAAGAACGTATGGAGTGGACATTAGGAATTTGCCCTGCTCGGTTCCTTTAAGGCCTCCAAGAGGAATCAAAGGGTCTCCTTTCAGTTAATAGCAAACTCCTTTCTGCAGCCATGTTCTTTATACTACTACCTAATTCTTTTTTGAATTCTTCCATTCATTTCATGATGTCATCTATTTTTTTTCTCTCTTTAGTAAAAGTTACATTTTTTTTTTATTGTTGAAATAACATTTCTTTCAATATCAGGATATTATTTTATACTTTTTAATCTTTTATTTTCTTCTACAGTTTTACTAATCAATTCATAATTAAATTAGTCCGTTTTTGTATTATACTATCAATCTCCAATTAAGTGATTTTTCTTATATGGAACATTTTAAAATGTTTCATATTCCCTTTTTTCACCATACATTGTTTTCTCTCAATTGAAAATTTATTAGTGAATTGATTTTTTGTATATTGTTATTCTTACTAGAGTATCAGTTATCTCTTATTGTTCTCAATTAAGTTTAAGACATCGTCAAAGGCTGTTAATAATTTAAAACAGTTAGCAAGGTCTACTCTAAATTTATTGGACTGTTTTTATTAGCTTATCAATATAAATTGATAATACCGTCTTTTTAAATAGTTTTTGTTTTCTTTATTCTGTATATTTCACATTTTAATCATTCTTGTATTAAATCTATTAAGAACAAAAAAAAAATTGAAATGTATGAACTTTTATTGAGCAAAATATAATCCAGTTCTACTACCTTCATTTGACTACTTCCATACCATTTATATTTTATATTTTTCTCAAAGAAAGAATTCTTAAAGTATGTGTCTTATTTTGATTTCTTCTCCTAAAATTTTGACATTAAAATCTCCCATGACTATTTTAAAATTTATTCAGTGTAATAAAAAATATTAATGTCATCTTTATTGGTGCACAAATCTGAATTTTCTGTATTCGATATATTTCAAAAAGATGAAATACTAATCTTGCCTCTATAACTGACATATCTTCAATCTCTATAATGTTTTTCTATGATTTATTTATAATAAATCTTATTTCACTTGTGCTTCTGTGCATTTATAATAAAAAACATGTAAAATCAATTGTCTCTTTATCTTTTCTTCTAACTTCCTAAAGTCCAATAATATTTAATTTAATGTTCTCAGTTCTTTCATCTAATCTTCTTTACTTGAAAGCTATTTTCAGTTGTTGTTAGCTAAATTAAACTCGTCATTTATCCTCAATAAGGAATTCTTATCGCAACATTATTCATCTCCCATAGCTGCCTTGTTTACTGATTTTACAGTCTCTTGGAAATAAAACGCTATAATTTATATCTGATCTATTATGATTATAAGTATCTAAAAAACGTTATTCAGCACTTATTCATCGCTTGAATAAAACTAAAATAATATTTTAGTTAGGATTTTGATCGGGCAAGATCATAATGTTTCTTGTTCTAAACTTAGGGACAATTACTGTATACTTCTCATGCTTGCTGGGCTTCAGCGACTAGAATATATCGAGTGGAGATTACAAATCTTTGGCTTTGTTCTTTTAATACTCAAAGAGAAATCAAAAATACTTCTTTCAGTTAACCCAAACTTCTTTCTGCGGCCATTCAACTATCAAGAAAACTAATCTGAAAATGAATTAAACGTTGATAAAAAAAAAAAAAAGGAAGAGGCTGCAATATAATTTTTTTTCACAAGAGGTGAATTTACAAAGAAACTCATAATTTTGAAAGATTTTTTGCAGAAATACCATGATTTATATTAATACAGACCGAAGAAGATTAAAAATTGTAAATATATTATAAGTTTCTGGGTGAGTGTAAAAAAAAAAAATAGATCAGTTTATATAAAATAAAAAGCCAAATAAAATTTAGGCTTTTCTTCTAAAACAAAAGAAAAAAAACTTAGCCATTTTAAAGTAACTGAAGTTCTTTTCGTAAGTTTTTTTTTCTATGTAAATTTCAATATATTATAAATTAATGAATCGCACCTCAACTCTTAACACATTTTAAATTGTTTATTGCTTCTAATAAACAGATCAAACATCTTTAATAGCATAAATGATTATGTATATATAGCAAAGCAAAGATTTTTATAAAAAAATATTAATGATATATTTTGATTTTAATCTTGCATATATATTACATGAAGCAATAACTTTATATCGACTATAGCTGCAATTTCACTGGTTGCGCTTATACCATTACTCAATTAAATGGATGTTGCAGTGATTCTAAGAATCAGAAATTATTCAAATTAATTTATAAGATATTTGAGTCGTTCTATATTGTTTAATGCAGTGGTGAACTCTAACTCTCCGATTCGCGAATGTATTTCAAAGTATTAAATATTGGATAGCATTTTCGGGAAATGATTGCCCAATATCTTTCACTTCTCTCTCTGATTTTAATTGCTATCCCAATTTTACTTCCCCCCCAAAAAAAAAAAATGTTCATTCATCTGACATCTAATCTGTATCTAGGTTTCCTATAATTCTTGGGAAGCGATATAAAATTTTTTTTATTATCTATTGTCATTTGTTCTAGAAATATGTCCATCTTAATTTCATATTGTCCAAAATTCTTACATTATTATCAGGTGCATTTATACTTCTTTCAATTATCTATATTACTTTTCACAGTTCTTTTTAATCCCAACATGCATTTCTCCATATTTGACTGCATAGGATGTAGCATCCATATTGCTTTTATATTAATTATCCCAAATTTCAACTTTGTAAATAAGCATTAATAAAAAAACTAATTAAAATGTTCATTTTCAGATATGATTCTACTTTCTATACAACTTTAATTCTATGATTACTTTTATTCATATATTTACTTCTATCTGCTTTCATACTGTAACAGATATTTATAGTTACTAATTTCTTTTGATTTATTAGTAAAAACTCAAATAGCTATTAGATAGTCAATTACAGGGCAAACTTCTCACAAAAAAAAAAACCATAAAAGATAAAGTATAACTATTTTTCCAATTTATGGATTGTGATGCTTTCAGTATTTGTTTACCCTATAATAAGAATGGTTAGATAATTATTTATTGATTAATATAAATGCTTAGTTGAGTAAGCTAAGAACTGATTACCAGAAAAAATTTCTGAGCCTGATTATAATAGAATCTGTAAAAATGTTCCAAGTTTTATTCAGCCTGGATTTGAATATTTATCATAGACTTGACAAATGCTCTACTACTGTATTATGAAGAACATAAATTTATTAGTATTAATATTTAGTTTATTTACATTGATTTTTAAATATTTTTATTCAATATATGAGCACATAATAAAAAAACTACTATTAACTCTCATCGTTTGCTTTACTTTCTTTCATGTATGAAGGATGGTGCTGTGGGAACTTTTGGTTTATCTACACATTCTCTTTTGACTATCTACAATTTTAGTTTTCCAGTTTTGTGTTTATCTGACTGACAGAAACTGGAAATAAAATACACATCACATGATCACTTTATGCTTGCTCATAACTATTATTAAAACCTGCAAAACTCTCCATACAGTAGTTCCATTCAGTGCAAGCCTGTTTAGGGATATTGTATGAGTAGGCACTAGATAGGTATTTTATGCACAAGTCTTCTGGCATCCATTGATGAGTGGCACTACTCTATGGAGAGTTTTGCATATTGACATAAAATATACATAAATGTATTAACTTAAAAAAAATCTGAGATATTAATATTGTTATGAAAACCTACAAATGATTTGACAATGGCACTGATTCATAAATTATTTATTCTAAGGCTTTGAATGCACTTGCAAGAGTAATAGTGAGGGCTTTATTTTTGCTTGACTTTGAAAAGAAAATTGTATATATTCTATACAAATGTTGCTAAATAATATGACTTCCTTATTTTGCTGTAATATTTTATATAAATATAATTTGTCCACTTTAAATACTTTTTAGCAAAACTTTTTTATTATATATATACACATACTCAATCTGATGTTTTGATTGTCATTATATCAGATTTCTGAAGAACTCTGCAGGACAGCTGAAACATTATATTTTGTGTGTATATTTACAATATTTATTTTACTAAAAGTATCTGAAGTGACGTGGACAAGTTATATTTATATTTTCTATAGTTTATTTATATATTTATGATTGTTTCTGAAAAATATTTGTAAAATATTCATCTCAAAACAAAAATATTTTGATTAAACTTACATTTTACTTTAAAATGTTTGCTTTTAAAGAAAACAAGTTAAGGATAACATAATAATGAAAAAGCAGTCAAGCATTGGTGATCGAGAGGTCAGCGACTGCTGCTTTAGAAGCAGTTGTCCCAGGTTAGCGGGTTCACTTCCCAGCTGATGCTATGACACATGAGAAAAAAATAATAATGAAAAAGCAGATGTTATGATTGGCTAAAAAGGTAACACCTAAATAAACACTGTAGCAGATACTTTTATCAATTTGTAAAAATTATCAATGAAATTTAAAGTTTTAAAACAGCATTTCACTGCCTTATATTTTAACATGAATTCATTTGAAATTTAAAACAGTCTAAAGCCTTTTTTTGTTAAAATGTAGCAATCATGAAATAAGAAAATGTTATTATTTTGATTACTTTATCAGATTATTAATTTTTTTGTATGTTTTCAAAATTATATTGAGTTCCTATGAAAAAAAAAAGATTTGTGATTTTAAATTCAAAATATATAAAAATTCAGTTAAAGAATAATGCTTAAATTGATAAAAAATAACAGATAAACAGTTTATTAAGCATATCACAAAAAATTACTAAACTGTAGTTTTATATATTGTATAAAATATTTTGGTAGCTATAATTTTTTTTAAAAAAATTAACAGTTCACCATTTTGCATCTTATCTAATGAGAAAATATTTCCTGAATAACCATTAATTAAATTAAAACATTAAGAAAATAAAATAAAACTAACTACAATGAACATTAAAAAAAAAAAAAAACCACAATGTTTATTTTAAAATTTATTTTTGGTGCATTTATCTAAGTTTTTTATTTTTGTGTATTTAACTGATAGCATATAGAATTATTTTTTGGCCTGTTAATTTTTAAAAAAAAATATTGAGAAAATTTATTTATTTTATATAAATGCAGTGAAGTTAAATAAAAAATTTAAGCAGAAATGGAATAAATAGTTTATTGTTAATGTTTCAATAATGTAAATGATTAAATCTTTTTTTTTTTGTAGATGTATTTTTTTTTCATATTTACAATAAAAGTCACCATTATACTAAAACAAGATATGAAGTTTTTGATTTAAAATTGAGTGAGTAAATGATATTGTAAACTTATGTTTAATAACTTTTGATTATATAAAATTGATTATTAACTATGTAAAGCATTTTTCTTTTCCTCAAAATAATTTTTATTTATGATAAATGTATTTCACAATTACAATTAATATATTGTTTATAAGATATAAAACAATATTCTCAAGAAATTTAATTTATAAAATTGATTAAGTGAATATATTTTGCCTAATCTATGGATTTTACAATTTAATATTATTATACTTTATTGTTGTATATAATTAAAACATATTTTTATTACTTAATGTATTTCTTTTGTAGTTATTAATGATAAAAATCTTCTTGAGATTAGAAATATCATGAATGAAAGCATCGCCTGTATTCCAAGAATACTGAATAAAAAATCACATAAAATACAATAGTTTTATTTTAATTCTATAATCAAAACAATATTATATACTACATTCTGTATTGCACTGTACATTT
This sequence comes from Epiperipatus broadwayi, assembly GCA_028023455.1. Classification (NCBI taxonomy): domain Eukaryota; kingdom Metazoa; phylum Onychophora; class Udeonychophora; order Euonychophora; family Peripatidae; genus Epiperipatus; species Epiperipatus broadwayi. Next base: position 199,630 of record JAQFVV010013114.1, read on the forward strand.
TTAGCATCAATATTACCATTTTATTTTTGGTTGATGTAGCTTTAATAAAATCACTATCCAATGATTTTATTAATCTTATAAAATGGCCACCATTTTAAAAAAATGGCTGTTTGTTTTAAGAAAAATGTATTGAATTTTTTTTACAGATCATTGCAGTGAATAATTGATTGAAAATCATGGTAGTGGAAACAAATTGATGATGATTACTATAACAAATCCTTACATAAAGGTTGATCAATAACCAAAATAAAAATATATTATTTTTAAGAATGTCTTTTCCTTGAAAACGTATATTTTAATTAAATAAAGTAAGATTGGAATAAACACTCAATCATTAAAATAAAACTATTGCAAATATAATTTAAACAACCACTAGAGTTATCAATAAATATACAATGTAAAATGTTAAATAAAACATTTTACATTTAGAAAAAACTTAATCTTTGTTTTTTGAGAAAAAAAAAGTAATATAAATGATTAAATACCAATAGATGTTAAATAATATGTCTTATTTTAAACATATAATAATAATAATAATAATAATAATAATAATAATAATAATAATAATAATAATAATAATAATAATAATAATAATAATAATAATAATAATAATAATAATAATAAATAAATAAATAAATAAATAATTATGTTTGTCATCATAATAAATTTAAAATAACTACAACAAAAAGTCATTGTGAAGTTAACAAAAAGGCAATTTTTGAGCTTGTAAATATGCATGTATAAGTATATAAACATATATATATATACAAAAAGTAAAAGCTAAATATAAATGAAATTTTTACATAAATATATATATTTATTTGTATTTATATAATGTAATTAAATTACAATTATATAAATTACCAGCTATCAAACTTAGAAATATATGATATAGAGTACTAAGATTATTTCTATTTAGACAAATATGAAACTAAACTGTTAATATCTAAAAATAAATGAATAATGCATTCATTTCAACAGATAATTAATAATTAGATATAATTAGTTATGGCACATAATAAATTTAAAAAATTCAAACATAATAAATTAGTTAGAAAAAACTTAAATTGTGTATGTGCAATTTCCCCTATATCAAACCTTTCAAATTAATATTAACACAATTTATGCAACTGTGTCTATTTTATATATAATACATTATTATTAGCAACCTTTCATAAGTAAGTTTGCCCTCCAAATTTAGAAGATAAAACTTCAAAGATAGAAAACAAAAAAACAAAATAAAAAAATAAAGAAAAAAGAAAGAAAGATAACACTGCATTCGAATTACTTTGTGTGTAGTTAATTATAGAACCACACAATACATGAATCTAGTGTCATAGTTACTACTGAAAATAACTGATGGCATGAAAAGCTCATGGTTATTGGTTTTTGTACTAATATTTATATTGTACCATTTATTTACATATGGTACAAATATATTGGCATTTGGGTAAAAGCTAAAAGAAAAAGTAAATTTAGTGACCTTATTAAAAGATGCAATTAATTTTTTTTTTCATTTGTATAATTTTTTTTCAAATGTACAATGAAAGTTACATTTTTCGTTCATATTTTTTTATGTAATTAAAAATAAAAGTTAAAATTGGAAAGAATAAAACATGCAGATTACTAATTCAAATAAACTAAAAGAAAGAATTCCACATGCAGATTTTAATTAGTAAAATCTTACTAACTCCAATTAAAGATGGCAGAATTATGTTTAAAAAAAAAGACTTTGTGACTTAAATTTAAAAAAGAATGTACAAGATTATTATCTTGTATATTGATAAAAGGACAAAAGAAAATATGTGCAGAAGTCTGAAAACTAGACCTCTAGTTTTAAAAAAATAATACCAGTGTGATCAGGATCTTGTCTATTTTTCTTTTGTCTGGTCCTGAATCATGCAATCTAGAACCACTCTATGCTGAAATAATTCTTCAGTGGACCAAAGCTTTTGACATCATTCATTATGAAGACCATTAATCCCAGAAATCTTTCATGACTAGCCTTTAGAACAAGGATCAAGAACAAGTTAAAACTAATGCCCACAAGCTTATTCTACCTCATAATAAAACCATGCATAGTACTCAACTGTCTATGGAAATTTTCTGAACTTACCAGTAAGCTATGATTAATTATTACTGATTGTAACTAAATTAAGCATTTGCAAACCATTTTCTAATAAGCTTATAATATAATCCTGATAGAGACATTAAATTTTATTATGAGGTAGAATAAGCTTGTGGGCATTAGTTTTAACTTGTTCTTGATCCTTGTTCTAAAGGTTAGTCATGAAAGATTTCTGAGTTAGTAATTTCTTCATAATGAATGATGTCCGCTTTGGTCCACTGAAGAATTATTTCAGCATAGAGTGGTTCAAAATGCATGATTGGGACCAGACCAAAAGGAAAATGAACAGATCCTGACTAATATTTTCCCCCCACCCCAATTTTTCAGACTCTCTCCACATATTTTCTTTTGTCCTTTTATCAATATACAAGATAATCTTATTGAACATTCATTTTAAATTTAAAGAATTTTTAAAGTCTTTTTTTTAAACCTTAATTCTGGTATCTTTGAGTGGAGTTATTAAGATTTTACTAATTAAAATCTGCACATGTGGAATTCTTTTTTTAGTTTATTTGAATTAATAGTCTGCATGTTTTATTCTTTCCAATTTTAACTTTGACAATTACAGTAAAAAATATGAACGGAAAATGTAACTTTCATTGTAAAAGTGGGAAAAATTATACAAATGAAAAAGGTGAGCCTCTTTTCCTAACCCAAAGGTTACTTTTTCCCCCCCCTTTTAAAAAGTGCCAAGATATTTGTACCATATGTCAAATAAACTGTACAAATAAATATTAGTACAAAACCAATAACCATGAACTTTCATGATATCAGTTATTTTCAGTAGTAACTATGACACTAGATTCATGAATTGTGTGGTTCTATAATTAACTACACACAAAGTAATTCGAAATACAGTGTAGGCTTTCTTTCGTTTTTCTTTATTTTTTTATTTTTTGTTTTTTGTTTTCTATCTTTAAATTTTTATCTTCTAAATTTGAGATGAAAATCTTGCACTTATGGAATGTTGCTAATAATAATAATATTATATATATAAAATAGACATATATGAGACCTCATAAATTGTGTTAATATTAATTTGAAAGGTTTGATAAATCGAAATTGCACATTAACAATTTAAGTTTTTTCTAACTAATTTATTAAGTTTAATTTTTTTAAATTTATTATGTGCCGGCAGTAATTATATCTAATTATTAATTATCTGTTGAAATGAATGCATTATTCATTTTGTTTAGATATTAACAGTTTAGTTTCATATTTATCACAACATAGAAATAATCTTAGTACTCCATATCATATATTTCTAAATTTGATAGCTGGTAATTTATATAATTTGTAATTTTAGTACATTATATAAATACAAATAAATATATATATTTATGTGAAAATTTCATTTATATTTAGCTTTTTATTTTTGTATATATATATATGTTTTTATGCATATTTGTGCATATTTACAAGCTCCAAAATTACTTTTGTTAACTTCACAACGACTTTTTGTTGTAGTTATTTTAAATTTATTATATTGACAAGCATAATTATTTATTTATTTTGCCTTTATTTATTTATTATTTTTTATTATTATTATTATTATTATTATTATTATTATTATTATTATTATTATTATTATTATTATTATTATTATTATTATTATTATTATTATTATATGTTTAAAAATAAGACGTATTATTTAACATCTTATTATTATTTAATCATTTATTGTACTTTTTTTTCTCAAGAAACAAAATTAAGTTTTTTCTAAATGTAAAATGTTTTTATTTAACATTTTACATTGTACATTTATTGATAACTCTAGTGGTTGTTTAAATTATATTTGCAATAGTTTTATTTTGACCGATTGAAGTGTTTATTCCAATCTTACTTTATTTAATTAAAATATACGTTTTCAAGGAAAAGTTTTATTCTTAAAAATAATATATTTTTTATTTTGGTTATTGATCAACCTTTATGTAAGGATTTGTTATAGTGATCATCATCAATTTGTTTCCACTACCATGATTTTCAATCAATTATTCACTGCAATGATCTGTAAAAAATTCAATACATTTTTCTTAAAATAAACACCATTTTCTTTAAAATAGTGGCCATTTTATAAGATTAATAAAATCATTGGATAGTGATCCCATTAAAGCTCATCAACCAAAAATAAAATGGTAGCATTGATGCTAAAAATGTACAGTGCAATACAGAAACTTATTCATTATATAGTATATAATATTGTTTTGATTATAGAATTAAAATAAAACTATTGTATTTTATGTGATTTTTTATTCAGTATTCTTGGAATACAGGTGATGCTTTCTCATGATATTCCTAATCTCAAGAAGATTTTTATCATTAATAACTACAAAAGAAATACATTAAGTAATAAAAATATGTTTTAATTATATACAACAATAAAGTATAATAATATTAAATTGTAAAATCCATAGATTAGGCAAAATATATTCACTTAATCAATTTTATAAATTAAATTTCTTGAGAATATTGTTTTATATCTTATAAACAATATATTAATTGTAATTGTGAAATACATTTATCATAAATAAAAATTATTTTGAGAGAAAAAAAAAAAAAAATAGCTTTACATAGTTAATAATCAATTTTATATAATCAAAAGTTATTAAACATAAGTTTACAATATCATTTACTCACTCAATTTTAAATCAAAAACTTCATATCTTGTTTTAGTATAATGGTGACTTTTATTGTAAATATGAAAAAAATACATCTACAAAAAAAAAGATTTAATCATTTACATTATTGAAACATTAACAATAAACTATTTATTCCATTTCTGCTTAAATTTTTTATTTAACTTCACTGCATTTATATAAAATAAATAAATTTTCTCAATATTTTTTTTAAAAATTAACAGGCCAAAAAATGGAATTCTATATGCTATCAGTTAAATACACAAAAATAAAAAACTTAGATAAATGCACCAAAAATAAATTTTAAAATAAACATTGTGGTTTTTTTTTTTTTTAATGTTCATTGTAGTTAGTTTTATTTTATTTTCTTAATGTTTTAATTTAATTAATGGTTATTCAGGAAATATTTTCTCATTAGATAAGATGCAAAATGGTGAACTGTTAATTTTTTTAAAAAAAATTATAGCTACCAAAATATTTTTATACAATATATAAAACTACAGTTTAGTAATTTTTTGTGATATGCTTAATAAACTGTTTATCTGTTATTTTTTATCAATTTAAGCATTATTCTTTAACTGAATTTTTATATATTTTGAATTTAAAATCACAAATCTTTTTTTTTCATAGGAACTCAATATAATTTTGAAAACATACAAAAAAATTAATAATCTGATAAAGTAATCAAAATAATAACATTTTCTTATTTCATGATTGCTACATTTTAACAAAAAAAGGCTTTAGACTGTTTTAAATTTCAAATGAATTCATGTTAAAATATAAGGCAGTGAAATGCTGTTTTAAAACTTTAAATTTCATTGATAATTTTTACAAATTGATAAAAGTATCTGCTACAGTGTTTATTTAGGTGTTACCTTTTTAGCCAATCATAACATCTGCTTTTTCATTATTATTTTTTTCTCATGTGTCATAGCATCAGCCGGGAAGCGAACCCGCTAACCTGGGACAACTTCTTCTAAAGCAGCGGTCGCTGACCTCTCGATCACCAATGCTTGACTGCTTTTTCATTATTATGTTATCCTTAACTTGTTTCTTTAAAAGCAAACATTTTAAAGTAAAATGTAAGTTTAATCAAAATATTTTTATGTTTTTTAGATGAATATTTTACAAATATTTTTCAGAAACAATCATAAATATATAAATAAACTATAGAAAATATAAATATAACTTGTCCACGTCACTTCAGATACTTTTAGTAAAATAAATATTGTAAATATACACACAAAATATAATGTTTCAGTTGTCCTGCAGAGTTCTTCAGAAAGCTGATATAATGACAATCAAAACATCAGATTGAGTATGTGTATATATATAATAAAAAAGTTTTGCTAAAAAGTATTTAAAGTGGACAAATTATATTTATATAAAATATTACAGCAAAATAAGGAAGTCATATTATTTAGCAACATTTGTATAGAATATATACAATTTTCTTTTCAAAGTCAAGCAAAAATAAAGCCCTCACTATTACTCTTGCAAGTGCATTCAAAGCCTTAGAATAAATAATTTATGAATCAGTGCCATTGTCAAATCATTTGTAGGTTTTCATAACAATATTAATATCTCAGATTTTTTTAAGTTAATACATTTATGTATATTTTATGTCAATATGCAAAACTCTCCATAGAGTAGTGCCACTCATCAATGGATGCCAGAAGACTTGTGCATAAAATACCTATCTAGTGCCTACTCATACAATATCCCTAAACAGGCTTGCACTGAATGGAACTACTGTATGGAGAGTTTTGCAGGTTTTAATAATAGTTATGAGCAAGCATAAAGTGATCATGTGATGTGTATTTTATTTCCAGTTTCTGTCAGTCAGATAAACACAAAACTGGAAAACTAAAATTGTAGATAGTCAAAAGAGAATGTGTAGATAAACCAAAAGTTCCCACAGCACCATCCTTCATACATGAAAGAAAGTAAAGCAAACGATGAGAGTTAATAGTAGTTTTTTTATTATGTGCTCATATATTGAATAAAAATATTTAAAAATCACTTTAATAGTCTATTGCTTTTCAATGTAAATAAACTAAATATTAATACTAATAAATTTATGTTCTTCATAATACAGTAGTAGAGCATTTGTCAAGTCTATGATAAATATTCAAATCCAGGCTGAATAAAACTTGGAACATTTTTACAGATTCTATTATAATCAGGCTCAGAAATTTTTTCTGGTAATCAGTTCTTAGCTTACTCAACTAAGCATTTATATTAATCAATAAATAATTATCTAACCATTCTTAATTATAGGGTAAACAAATACTGAAAGCATCACAATCCATAAATTGGAAAAATAGTTATACTTTATCTTTTATGGTTTTTTTTTTGTGAGAAGTTTGCCCTGTAATTGACTCTCTAATAGCTATTTGAGTTTTTACTAATAAATCAAAAGAAATTAGTAACTATAAATATCTGTTACAGTATGAAAGCAGATAGAAGTAAATATATGAATAAAAGTAATCATAGAATTAAAGTTGTATAGAAAGTAGAATCATATCTGAAAATGAGCATTTTAATTAGTTTTTTTTATTAATGCTTATTTACAAAGTTGAAATTTGGGATAATTAATATAAAAGCAATATGGATGCTACATCCTATGCAGTCAAATATGGAGAAATGCATGTTGGGATTAAAAAGAACTGTGAAAAGTAATATAGATAATTGAAAGAAGTATAAATGCACCTGATAATAATGTAAGAATTTTGGACAATATGAAATTAAGATGGACATATTTCTAGAACAAATGACAATAGATAATAAAAAATTTTTTATATCGCTTCCCAAGAATTATAGAAAACCTAGATACAGATTAGATGTCAGATGAATGAACATTTTTTTTTGGGGAGGGGGGGAAGTAAAATTGGGATAGCAATTAAAATCAGAGAGAGAAGTGAAAGATATTGGGCAATCATTTCCCGAAAATGCTATCCAATATTTAATACTTTGAAATACATTCGCGAATCGGAGAGTTAGAGTTCACCACTGCATTAAACAATATAGAACGACTCAAATATCTTATAAATTAATTTGAATAATTTCTGATTCTTAGAATCACTGCAACATCCATTTAATTGAGTAATGGTATAAGCGCAACCAGTGAAATTGCAGCTATAGTCGATATAAAGTTATTGCTTCATGTAATATATATGCAAGATTAAAATCAAAATATATCATTAATATTTTTTTATAAAAATCTTTGCTTTGCTATATATACATAATCATTTATGCTATTAAAGATGTTTGATCTGTTTATTAGAAGCAATAAACAATTTAAAATGTGTTAAGAGTTAAGGTGCGATTCATTAATTTATAATATATTGAAATTTACATAGAAAAAAAAACTTACGAAAAGAACTTCAGTTACTTTAAAATGGCTAAGTTTTTTTTCTTTTGTTTTAGAAGAAAAGCCTAAATTTTATTTGGCTTTTTATTTTATATAAACTGATCTATTTTTTTTTTTTACACTCACCCAGAAACTTATAATATATTTACAATTTTTAATCTTCTTCGGTCTGTATTAATATAAATCATGGTATTTCTGCAAAAAATCTTTCAAAATTATGAGTTTCTTTGTAAATTCACCTCTTGTGAAAAAAAAATTATATTGCAGCCTCTTCCTTTTTTTTTTTATCAACGTTTAATTCATTTTCAGATTAGTTTTCTTGATAGTTGAATGGCCGCAGAAAGAAGTTTGGGTTAACTGAAAGAAGTACTTTTGATTTCTCTTTGAGTATTAAAAGAACAAAGCCAAAGATTTGTAATCTCCACTCGATATATTCTAGTCGCTGAAGCCCAGCAAGCATGAGAAGTATACAGTAATTGTCCCTAAGTTTAGAACAAGAAACATTATGATCTTGCCCGATCAAAATCCTAACTAAAATATTATTTTAGTTTTATTCAAGCGATGAATAAGTGCTGAATAACGTTTTTTAGATACTTATAATCATAATAGATCAGATATAAATTATAGCGTTTTATTTCCAAGAGACTGTAAAATCAGTAAACAAGGCAGCTATGGGAGATGAATAATGTTGCGATAAGAATTCCTTATTGAGGATAAATGACGAGTTTAATTTAGCTAACAACAACTGAAAATAGCTTTCAAGTAAAGAAGATTAGATGAAAGAACTGAGAACATTAAATTAAATATTATTGGACTTTAGGAAGTTAGAAGAAAAGATAAAGAGACAATTGATTTTACATGTTTTTTATTATAAATGCACAGAAGCACAAGTGAAATAAGATTTATTATAAATAAATCATAGAAAAACATTATAGAGATTGAAGATATGTCAGTTATAGAGGCAAGATTAGTATTTCATCTTTTTGAAATATATCAAATACAGAAAATTCAGATTTGTGCACCAATAAAGATGACATTAATATTTTTTATTACACTGAATAAATTTTAAAATAGTCATGGGAGATTTTAATGTCAAAATTTTAGGAGAAAGAAATCAAAATAAGACACATACTTTAAGAATTCTTTCTTTGAGAAAAATATAAAATATAAATGGTATGGAAGTAGTCAAATGAAGGTAGTAGAACTGGATTATATTTTGCTCAATAAAAGTTCATACATTTCAATTTTTTTTTGTTCTTAATAGATTTAATACAAGAATGATTAAAATGTGAAATATACAGAATAAAGAAAACAAAAACTATTTAAAAAGACGGTATTATCAATTTATATTGATAAGCTAATAAAAACAGTCCAATAAATTTAGAGTAGACCTTGCTAACTGTTTTAAATTATTAACATCCTTTTGACGATGTCTTAAACTTAATTGAGAACAATAAGAGATAACTGATACTCTAGTAAGAATAACAATATACAAAAAATCAATTCACTAATAAATTGTCAATTGAGAGAAAACAATGTATGGTGAAAAAAGGGAATATGAAACATTTTAAAATGTTCCATATAAGAAAAATCACTTAATTGGAGATTGATAGTATAATACAAAAACGGACTAATTTAATTATGAATTGATTAGTAAAACTGTAGAAGAAAATAAAAGATTAAAAAGTATAAAATAATATCCTGATATTGAAAGAAATGTTATTTCAACAATAAAAAAAAAATGTAACTTTTACTAAAGAGAGAAAAAAAATAGATGACATCATGAAATGAATGGAAGAATTCAAAAAAGAATTAGGTAGTAGTATAAAGAACATGGCTGCAGAAAGGAGTTTGCTATTAACTGAAAGGAGACTCTTTGATTCCTCTTGGAGGCCTTAAAGGAACTGAGCAGGGCAAATTCCTAATGTCCACTCCATACGTTCTTGTCGTTGCAGCTTTTATTACTATATGTTTATTCATATAGTATACGAACATGGATGGGCTGCTCACCAACACGCATTAGCCAGCATGGTGAGTTTATTGGCTTTTTACCTCTGAGTTTAAGATCAAGAAACACCATGGTCTTTCTTCTCAGTGCCTCATAAGGCAGAATGAATGTTTGTGTAAATGATAAAGATTTTTCCCAATTATACAATTATGACAGACAAAAATAAAGCATGGCCCTTAATCCCAGGAGGCTGCAAAGTCACCAACCAAGGCAGCGGTTGGTGGCTGAAGGCGGAGGGTGCTAAGAATATCCTGGAGGTGGACCCAGGCTGCCATTTGATGATGACTTTTTATTTAGGTACTTACAACTGCAGATCACTTTCAAGTGAAGGAAGATTGCAAAAATTAGAAGAAGAACTCTCTTATATTAAATGGGATATTATTGGACTTTGTGAAGTTAGAAGAAAAGGTGAAGAGACAATTGATTTAAAAAGTGGACATATGCTCTATTATAAAGGCACAAATATTGGAAATACAAGTGGAGTAGGATTCATTATAAATAAAAAGTGGAAGAACAATATTGTGGAGATTGATGGTGTATCAGACAGAGTGGCAAGATTAGTTATACAACTTAATAGCAGATATCAAATGCAGATAATTCAGGTTTATGCCCCAACAAGTTCTCACAGTGATGAAGTAGTAGAAGATTTTTATATGGATGTACAAAAGGCTTTTGATCAGAGTAAACAACATTTTAAAATTGTTATGGGAGATTTTAATGCTAGAATTGGTAAACAAATGAAAGATGAAAGTGTTGTAGGTAATTTTGGTTATGGTAATAGAAATGAGAGAGGACATAGACTTGTGGAGTTTGCAGAAAAAGAAAAACTTTATATTATGAATTCTTTTTTTGAGAAAAATGTTAGAAGGAAATGGACATGGAAGCATCCAAATGAAGGTACAGCAGAATTGGATTATATTTTGACTAACAGGAAATACATATTTCAAGATTGTAATGTTCTTAATAAATTTAACACAGGAAGTGATCATCGATTAGTAAGGGGTAAGATACATGTTAATGTAAAACTAGAGAGACAAAAATTATTAAGAAAAACTATATTTACAGTTGATATTCCTAATCTTCAGAAACATTCTAATGAATTTAAATTAGAACTTACAAATCGGTTTCAAGTATTAGTAGATTTTGAACATGATTCAGATTTGAATGAAATTAATATGAAAATAACTGATACACTTTTAGAAACTGCAACAAAGATAGCTGGTAGAAAAAAGCAGCAATTGACTAATAAAATTTCTACTGAGACTAGAGAACTTATGAAGAAAAGAAGGAATATGAAGATATGCAAGAATGATGCATTAAAAAGAATTGAATATCTCGAATTTTGTAAAATGGTGCGGAAAAGAGTTGAAAATGATATAAGAAAGTATAACTGTGAACTAGCAAGAAAAGCTGTAGAAGAAAATAAAAGTCTTAAGAATGTAAAACAACATTTTGGTATTGGTAGGAAATTTATATCTGCAATAAGGAAAAAAGATGGAATTATTACTAAAAAGAGGGATGACATTATGAAATTGGTAGAAGATTTTTATCAAGAATTATATAGTAATAAAGAACAAGTACCTCCTATATCTATTACATCTTCCGAATTGCCCAGAATTTTAAATGAAGAAGTGAGAAATGCAATTAAATGTATGAAAAAAGGAAAGGCTCCAGGTAATGATGGAATTATAATTGATATATTAAAAGAAGCAGGTGAAGAAACAGAAAAAATATTAGCAAAGTTATATACCAAATGTCTAAATGATAAAGATGTACCGGATGATTGGAAGAATGCAGTAAGAATATTAATATTTAAAAAAGGTGATAAAGAAGATATTAGAAATTACAGACCTATCAGCCTTTTATCAGTTTTATATAAAATTTTTACCAAGATAATTACAACTCGTCTACAGAGAACCTTGGATTTTCACCAACCAAGAGAACAAGCTGGATTTAAAAGTGGTTTTAGTACAGTAGATCATATTCAGGTATTGAGAGAAGTTATAGAAAGGACAAATGAATATGAGTTGTCATTATGTTTTGGATTTGTAGATTATGAAAAGGCATTTGATTCTATAAACATTTCTTCAGTGATTAAAGCATTGGATCATCAAGGTATAGATCCAGGATATTGTCATATTTTAAAGAATATTTATAAAAATGCAACAGCAACAATTAGATTACATAATGATACTGGGAAAGTCAACATTGAGAAAGGTGTAAGACAAGGTGACTCCATATCTCCAAAACGTTTTACAGCAGTGCTGCAAGAAGTATTTTGTGGATTAAAATGGGAAACTAAAGGAGTGAAAGTAAATGGAGATTATTTAAGTCATTTAGATTTCGCAGATGATGTAGTTGTTTTTGCAAATAATGCTTCCGAGCTGCAGGAAATGTTGCAGGAGTTATCAGATGAAAGTAGGAAAGTAGGACTAAAGATAAATGTTAAAAAGACTAAAGTAATGTTTAATCGATTTGCTCAAAATATGAAAATAAAGATTGATTATGATGAATTAGAAGAAGTTAAGAGTTACAAATACCTTGGTCAGATTATTAATACAGATGGAAACATAATGGAGGAAATTAATCATAGAATTAAACTTGGTTGGAGTGCTTTTGGTAGAAATAACTTGATATTAAAAGGAAATATGCCTATGTGTTTGAAAAGAAAGGTTTTTAACAAATGTGTTTTACCAGTTCTTACTTATGGATCTGAGACTTGGACACTTAATAGAAGATCAATACAGAGACTTCAGACCACTCAAAGAAGTATGGAGAGATGTATGTTGGGAGTAACAAGAAGAGATCGAAAACGCAATGTATGGGTAAGAGAACAAACAGGTGTTACTGACCTCATTGAAAAAATTAAAAGATTGAAGTGGAGTTGGGCTGGACATATTGCTAGAAGAGATGATAATAGATGGACAATTGAAATTTTAAACTGGATTCCAAGAGATTGTAAAAGACCCAGAAGGAGACCACATGTAAGATGGATGGATGAAATAAGAAAGTGTGTAGGGGTGATGTGGAGAAGAGAAGCTAAAGATCGGAGAAGATGGATTAAACTTGGAGAGACCTTCATCCTGCAGTGGATTGATAATGGTTGATAATGATGATGATGATGATGATGATAAAGAACATGAAAACAAAATAATCACTATAGTTATAACATGTTAATTGCCAATATCTTAAATTGAAAAAAAAGCATATGGCTTTATTGTTTTGGAATTCATAAGAAATTCTAGCACCAACCATGTGCAGAGTAATATTTTAAAACGACGCAATAGCAATCAAATATGTTAAGAAAGAAATAGCTTTAGGAAGTGATGGAATTTTTTTTTCCATGTGTCATAGCATCCGCCGCCGGGACGCGAACCCACAACCGTCTGCAACCAACTACTTGCTTGCATGGTGGCTGTGATACCTCTCGTGATATATTTTAAAAGAAGGAAATGAAGAAGTAAAAATATTGTTGGCAAAACTTTATATTAAATATCTAAATGATAAAGATGTATCTGATGATTGGAAAAATGCAATAATAATATTGATATTTAAGAAAAGTAATAAAAAAGATATTAGATACTCTGGACTTATCATTTTGACCTGGCTATTTTGTAATACAAACTCTAATGTATTTATATATTTGTTCACAGAGGGCAGTACTGAATTTCTTAACCATGTGGGGTGATTTAATTGCTTTATATATATATATATACAATTGATTACAACTCATCTGTAGTGAACTTTGAATTTAAAACAATCAATGAAAAAAGCTGCATTTAAAAAGGGTTTTAGCAAGTGGATTAGATCAAAGATTGGGAGAAGTTATAAAAAGAACCATTGAATGTGAATTACAATTATATGTTGCATTTGTAGAATGTAAAAAGAGTTTAATATTATAAGCATTTCAGCAGTAATTTAACACTTTGGGAAATCAATATATAAAACCAAGTCTATTATCATATTCTAAAATATATTTATTAAAATGCCAACAATAATGATTTGATTATATGAAGATATTAAGGAAAATGACATTGGTAAGAGCACATGACAGAGTAATACCATATCTCCAAATCCATTTAGAGCAGCTTTATGAAGTATTTTGTCAGAGTGAAATGAGGAACTAAGGGGGGGGGGACATCTGTAGGCTATTCCTAATATCAGTTCCTATTTATATTTATGACATTACGTGATTATTTATATGATAGATAAATATGGATAGATTACACACCAAACACACATTAGCCAACTGTTGAGTTTACTAGTTTTATTTAACTCGCTTTAGCCAACTAGTTAGTTATTGGTTTTATTTCTGCATTTAAGATCAAGACACACCACAGACATTCTTTTTACTTATATAATAGTTCTTAATAAAATATGAATTGAGCTGTTAAGAAGGCAAGATATATCTAAGTCTGTGAATGATCTTTATATAAATATTTATAATTATTATAAACAAAACTAAAATATGTTTTTTTATTCACAGAAAGCAATAAAAAACACCAGCCAATGCAGTAACTGATGATCAAAGACCGAGGATGCTAAAAATTCCCTGATAGCAGACTCAGATCGTCAGTGAAAGACAACTTTTATTTAGTGATATTATAACTATAGACCAGTGGTGTGTGACCTTTTTACACTTGCAACTTCCTCATTATAAAATTTGATGCGATCCATTATTTGTTTTTACTATGCATATATTATAAGTACGAGTACATAAGAATATTCATAATTAATATATTAATTTTCATTTATTAATATTTTAGTTTTAAGCACAAACGATTTGAAATTTTTAAAACAAATTGTAAACTTACAAAAAAAAAAAAAATATCATTCATACAAAAAATAATTTACTTTTAAGTGATTTTTACCTATTTTTAAAAAGTAAATTAGTTCAAAAAAAAAAAATGATGAAAACCTTAAGAGAATTTCTTTAAAATTTTGCGATCCCCTCGAGGGGTCTTAATCTTCTAATTGCGCATTACTGCAGAAGATCACATTAAAGTGAAAGAATATTGTTTAATATTAAATGAGACATTTTTGGACTTTGTGAAGTTAAAGAAAAAGGTAAAGTCAAGCGTTGTTGGCCGAGAGGTCATCGCAACCGCCTTGCAAGCAAGTAGTTGGTTGCAGACGGTTGTTGGTTCGCGTCCCAGCCAATACTATGACATATGAAAAAAAAAAAAAGGTAAAGAGATAGTAATTTATATACCACAAAGGCACAAATATTTGAAATACTAGTGGGGTAGGAATCATTATGAATATTGATGGTATATCAGATAGTAGGACGATTAATTATTTAATTAATGGAAGATATCAAAATGCAAATATTTGAGTCCGCGCCCTAACAAGTTTTTAATGTGATGAAAAAGTAGATTTTTATTTAGATCTACAATATTTTAAAGTTATCATGATAGACATTAAAATTAGAATTGGTAAATTATTGAAAGTTAAAAAAATTGCAAAGAAAAAAAACAGATAATAAATAAATTAGATAGAGGCAGCCAAACAGATAGACACATATGTAAATCAACAGACAGATAGTAAGATAGATAAGTAATTAAAAATAGATAGATAGGTACAGGATAAACATATATAAACAGACAGATAGGGAGATATGTAGAAAAGTACATAGATAGGAAGTTAGAAAGAAAATAGTTATATAGATAAACAGACATAAGTATATAGGTAAAAATTCTAGTAGGAAGTTAGCAAATAAATAGTTAGATAGATATATATACAAGTAATTGCACAGACAGACAGATCGATGGATAGATTGATAGATAGATAGACAGATAGATAGATAGATAGATAGTTAAATAAGTAGATACAGAAGGATCAATAGACAGATAGATAAATCAATAAAAAATACATGCTTGTGTTAGCAGCTAAACTCAGGCTACAATAGGCATAGTAGGAGATAAGAAATGATTGTGTCAATTAACAGACAATAACCAATAAGTGTTGTTCATACAATTGTACTTCTTGCTTTATTAAAGAATATGATGGCCTCTTATCAGTGACTAGGATGGAAATTCTGACATAGTATTTCCTAATTTTTTTAATCTGTTCCTCTTTTTACATTATTTTGTTTATATTTATCACTTTATTGACTTTTTATTGCCCTTTTTAATACTTTAAAAATAGTGTATAGACTTTAAAACTATCATAACGTTATTGAATTACTTGATGTCATTAATTTTATGCAATAATGCTGAAACTTTCAAAAAATGGAGAAAATACTTGGAAAATTTTAACTTAAATTTAGGCAACTGCTAGAATTTTTAAAAAATATATGGATTATGAAGTTGTGCCATATAATTTTAAGGATGCTTTTATTATTATATAAAGGCTATATTATAGAAGGCTACTACTGCAAAAATACTTTCATGAATTTTGTTTATTAATTTTAAAAACTCAGATATATTAATATTTAATTGACTTTTAAAGTTTATATCTGTGCTAGAGGTAATCTCTAGTTCAGTAACTGATTAATAATAGTCATTACTATATTTATCTAAAATGGATGGTGTCAAAGACGTGGATTGATTTAGTTTGATACTTGTGATTCAAAATGTAATTAACTTTGTTATTACTATCATTTATTGACAAATAGTTAACAGATATTCTTAGTGATTGTAAAAGACAAAAAACAATATAGATAATGTTTTCGTTTCCAAAAACTGTAAGGAAAGGTGTGACCTACCCATCCTTTATCAATTTGATTTAAGCATTTTTGTAATTTGTTCATATTATATAACCATTAAAAAGCTATATACTAAATGTCTAAGTGATAAATATATATCAGATTATATAAATGCAGAAATGATATTGAAATTTAAGAAAGATGAAAAACTACACTAAAACTTAAGTTATCAGTCTCCTGTCAGTTCTATATAATATTTATATTTTAATATTTATTATTTCTATTTTTGATATCTTTATCATAATTTATAGGATCAAGAAACAATTCAATTATTTATTTAGATAAAATTAAAGTCAAGAAAAATATCAGTGAAGTGTAGCAGATAAGATCCAATTACAGAAGTCCGATATTACCAAATATTATCAAAAAAGTTCAATCTTTGAGAAAAGGAAATTAATTCATTCACGCACATGACACAATAAAATATCAAATTCATCTGGAAGTATTAAATCAAATTTTAAGCGTAAACAGATAATATTGTAATAACGTGAAAGCTAAACACTTTCAAACAGATACGCTTTAAACATGCTTACATGAAAGCCAATCAGATGGAATAATTCAATCATGTGGGACTCTCAATTCTAAAACACAAGCCAGAACTATTAGAAAAAGATGGGAACCCATCTCAATCTATGCCTCAATTTTATTTAAATAAGCCAGACTCAAGCATTTTGAACTAAGAGTGTGAAGCTAAATACCTTCACATTTAATCCACTAAATATTATATATATATAAATTAACAACGCGAAATCGTCTGATTTACAACGAAGCAATATTTTTAAATCTAATGAAATGATATTAATAAATGTAAATAAATCAAATTTTAAGCGTAAACAGATAATATTGTAATAACGTGAAAGCTAAACACTTTCAAACAGATACGCTTTAAACATGCTTACATGAAAGCCAATCAGATGGAATAATTCAATCATGTGGGACTCTCAATTCTAAAACACAAGCCAGAACTATTAGAAAAAGATGGGAACCCATCTCAATCTATGCCTCAATTTTATTTAAATAAGCCAGACTCAAGCATTTTGAACTAAGAGTGTGAAGCTAAATACCTTCACATTTAATCCACTAAATATTATATATATAAATTAACAACGCGAAATCGTCTGATTTACAACGAAGCAATATTTTTAAATCTAATGAAATGATATTAATAAATGTAAATAAATCAAATTTTAAGCGTAAACAGATAATATTGTAATAACGTGAAAGCTAAACACTTTCAAACAGATACGCTTTAAACATGCTTACATGAAAGCCAATCAGATGGAATAATTCAATCATGTGGGACTCTCAATTCTAAAACACAAGCCAGAACTATTAGAAAAAGATGGGAACCCATCTCAATCTATGCCTCAATTTTATTTAAATAAGCCAGACTCAAGCATTTTGAACTAAGAGTGTGAAGCTAAATACCTTCACATTTAATCCACTAAATATTATATATATAAATTAACAACGCGAAATCGTCTGATTTACAACGAAGCAATATTTTTAAATCTAATGAAATGATATTAATAAATGTAAATAAATCAAATTTTAAGCGTAAACAGATAATATTGTAATAACGTGAAAGCTAAACACTTTCAAACAGATACGCTTTAAACATGCTTACATGAAAGCCAATCAGATGGAATAATTCAATCATGTGGGACTCTCAATTCTAAAACACAAGCCAGAACTATTAGAAAAAGATGGGAACCCATCTCAATCTATGCCTCAATTTTATTTAAATAAGCCAGACTCAAGCATTTTGAACTAAGAGTGTGAAGCTAAATACCTTCACATTTAATCCACTAAATATTATATATATAAATTAACAACGCGAAATCGTCTGATTTACAACGAAGCAATATTTTTAAATCTAATGAAATGATATTAATAAATGTAAATAAATCAAATTTTAAGCGTAAACAGATAATATTGTAATAACGTGAAAGCTAAACACTTTCAAACAGATACGCTTTAAACATGCTTACATGAAAGCCAATCAGATGGAATAATTCAATCATGTGGGACTCTCAATTCTAAAACACAAGCCAGAACTATTAGAAAAAGATGGGAACCCATCTCAATCTATGCCTCAATTTTATTTAAATAAGCCAGACTCAAGCATTTTGAACTAAGAGTGTGAAGCTAAATACCTTCACATTTAATCCACTAAATATTATATATATATAAATTAACAACGCGAAATATTGCTTCGTTGTAAATCAGACGATTTCGCGTTGTTAATTTATATATATAATATTTAGTGGATTAAATGTGAAGGTATTTAGCTTCACACTCTTAGTTCAAAATGCTTGAGTCTGGCTTATTTAAATAAAATTGAGGCATAGATTGAGATGGGTTCCCATCTTTTTCTAATAGTTCTGGCTTGTGTTTTAGAATTGAGAGTCCCACATGATTGAATTATTCCATCTGATTGGCTTTCATGTAAGCATGTTTAAAGCGTATCTGTTTGAAAGTGTTTAGCTTTCACGTTATTACAATATTATCTGTTTACGCTTAAAAATTTGATTTATTTACATTTATTAATATCATTTCATTAGATTTAAAAATATTGCTTCGTTGTAAATCAGACGATTTCGCGTTGTTAATTTATATATATAATATTTAGTGGATTAAATGTGAAGGTATTTAGCTTCACACTCTTAGTTCAAAATGCTTGAGTCTGGCTTATTTAAATAAAATTGAGGCATAGATTGAGATGGGTTCCCATCTTTTTCTAATAGTTCTGGCTTGTGTTTTAGAATTGAGAGTCCCACATGATTGAATTATTCCATCTGATTGGCTTTCATGTAAGCATGTTTAAAGCGTATCTGTTTGAAAGTGTTTAGCTTTCACGTTATTACAATATTATCTGTTTACGCTTAAAATTTGATTTATTTACATTTATTAATATCATTTCATTAGATTTAAAAATATTGCTTCGTTGTAAATCAGACGATTTCGCGTTGTTAATTTATATATATAATATTTAGTGGATTAAATGTGAAGGTATTTAGCTTCACACTCTTAGTTCAAAATGCTTGAGTCTGGCTTATTTAAATAAAATTGAGGCATAGATTGAGATGGGTTCCCATCTTTTTCTAATAGTTCTGGCTTGTGTTTTAGAATTGAGAGTCCCACATGATTGAATTATTCCATCTGATTGGCTTTCATGTAAGCATGTTTAAAGCGTATCTGTTTGAAAGTGTTTAGCTTTCACGTTATTACAATATTATCTGTTTACGCTTAAAATTTGATTTATTTACATTTATTAATATCATTTCATTAGATTTAAAAATATTGCTTCGTTGTAAATCAGACGATTTCGCGTTGTTAATTTATATATATATAATATTTAGTGGATTAAATGTGAAGGTATTTAGCTTCACACTCTTAGTTCAAAATGCTTGAGTCTGGCTTATTTAAATAAAATTGAGGCATAGATTGAGATGGGTTCCCATCTTTTTCTAATAGTTCTGGCTTGTGTTTTAGAATTGAGAGTCCCACATGATTGAATTATTCCATCTGATTGGCTTTCATGTAAGCATGTTTAAAGCGTATCTGTTTGAAAGTGTTTAGCTTTCACGTTATTACAATATTATCTGTTTACGCTTAAAATTTGATTTATTTACATTTATTAATATCATTTCATTAGATTTAAAAATATTGCTTCGTTGTAAATCAGACGATTTCGCGTTGTTAATTTATATATATAATATTTAGTGGATTAAATGTGAAGGTATTTAGCTTCACACTCTTAGTTCAAAATGCTTGAGTCTGGCTTATTTAAATAAAATTGAGGCATAGATTGAGATGGGTTCCCATCTTTTTCTAATAGTTCTGGCTTGTGTTTTAGAATTGAGAGTCCCACATGATTGAATTATTCCATCTGATTGGCTTTCATGTAAGCATGTTTAAAGCGTATCTGTTTGAAAGTGTTTAGCTTTCACGTTATTACAATATTATCTGTTTACGCTTAAAATTTGATTTATTTACATTTATTAATATCATTTCATTAGATTTAAAAATATTGCTTCGTTGTAAATCAGACGATTTCGCGTTGTTAATTTATATATATAATATTTAGTGGATTAAATGTGAAGGTATTTAGCTTCACACTCTTAGTTCAAAATGCTTGAGTCTGGCTTATTTAAATAAAATTGAGGCATAGATTGAGATGGGTTCCCATCTTTTTCTAATAGTTCTGGCTTGTGTTTTAGAATTGAGAGTCCCACATGATTGAATTATTCCATCTGATTGGCTTTCATGTAAGCATGTTTAAAGCGTATCTGTTTGGAAGTATTACATAAAATGCTCTTCTTACTCATTATAGCCGCAAGAATCTCAAAAATATCTTTTGGATGGTCAACAATAAAAAAAAATAATTGTCAAAAATTAGCATAAATTATATTATTCCGCTGAGAAATAAACTTTATCATGTATACGAAAAAAAATCCATTAGTGTATTATTATAATGTTTTGAACTTTTACTAATAATAACATTGTGTTTGTAATCTAAATAAAGTACCTATATTTGTATAATAAGAGTAATATAACATTTAACGTATTAATAAGGCTATAAACTAGAGAGCTGAATGCGATTCGGTCTGTTACTTCCAGCGCTCGAACGTCTTAAGGTCTCGGGTTGATAAATCATTTAATTAAAAGCATTTGCTATAAATAGAATAAAAATGTTTTGCCTTTTTCTAATAATGCTAAACTTTTAGAGCTAAATATTTATATTTATACAGAAAAAGAGAGAGAGAAAAAGAAAATATATATACGCATATACTTAAGTACTTTTATAGTAATCCAAATCCTAGCAAATGTATATATAGGCACATCAAAAAAAAAAAAAAAAAAACTAATTAACGTGTGTCTATAAATAAATCCTTTTTGTAAAGTGTTTTTGTTTTGTTTTTTGTTTTTAAAGGAAAGAGAATTTATATACAAAATTTAATTGCCTAAAGTAATGATGTATAAAAATTAAATAAAGTATAAATTAATCTTTCAATATGTTGATTTTTTTAGTTATTGTTATATGAATATTTAATTATGTATATTGAAAAGCACAAATAATAAATAATATGGATGTTTTACCATTATTATTTCTTTTACAAATATTCATAATCTATAATAACAGTTATTACTTGTATATAAAATATTTCCAGTTCTTAATATATATATAAGTAAAAAGACTTATTTACATGACAACTACATTTCTTCCATTTTGACATTTTATTATTTACATAACTTTTATCTATTTATCTATCTGATATTGTGTGTTTTTTAAATATATATGTATAAACAGATAAGTGCTTGCACATACTATATTATGACTTTTATTTTCATTTATGGCAGATAATTTTAATCATATCCAAATTAATGTTATATATTCGTAAATATGTGTGTTTGTGGAAAATCTTTAACAAATATATATATACAAATAGACATATGTTTTAATTTATTCTATTAGTGCAATTAGTTATTTAATCATATTTACATATAAGTATTCAAGATGAACCTTCGTCATTAGCTAAGCTATCTAATATAAAAAGCTCGGTGCGATAATTAATAACGTTTGGAAAAATTCATTTCCGGGTTTTATATGTATATTATTTTTAAAAGAATTCAGTATATATAAACTTTATTTTTATTCAGGCAATTATTTGCTTAATCACGTTGTCAGTATTTTCTAATGTTTATTTTCCAATATCATTTGGTTAATTTTTTTTTTAAAAAAAGCTGAAATATTGACTAAAATTTGAAGATTTCAAAGGCTTCTTCAAGGCATACGCAGTACAAAAACTGTAAGTAGCAAAACATATGGTAAACACAAATTCTGTTTTTTTTTTTTAATTATCATTTTTCATAATGTTTGCGTACATAGAAAGGTGCGAAATAATAATAATGACGAGTCACAATTATTATTTCTATTACAAATATTTTTTTTAATATGAAAGTTATTAGAATAAGTAACGTCATCAGTTGTAAGCATCTCGCACGCATAATAGTTCTTTTATTTAAACTTGAAGTGAATTTAAAAAGTGAAATAACATTTAATTAATTTAATTCTGTGCAATCAAAACAAGTCAAACTTCTATAATGATAAAAAAAAAAGAGCGTTTGGAACAATTATATATTTATTCAATTAGCCAAGGTTTTAATAATTAAAACATTAATCAGACAAATTGCCAAACATTTATGCGAACACACACTTGAACACAATATAGATAATAAACAAATCATTATTTGGAAAACTAAATAATAATAATAATAATAATAATCATTATCATCATCATCATCATCATCATCATCATCAAATCATTAATAACATTATACAATTCCCAAATTATACATATACACGCGCGCGCACACATTGATAATAAACAAATTACTACTTGGAAAACTAAATAATAAGAATAATCAAATCAATAATAACATTATATAATTCCCAAATTATACCTATACACGCGCACGAAAACATTCAGATTCAGGGAAAGGCATATATAAACTTTACTGACAAAAGTATTTTATACCATAGTAAAACATTTAATATATAAATACATAAAACTCTTTATTAAAGTCAATATTTATTCTTTCGCTAAAATAAATTGATTTAAAATTGACAAATAATAGCAGATTATCTCAACTATAACCAATTGAATTTTATTGTAATAATAGAATTAAATTATATAAGTACTATATATAATATTTAATTATACTCATTTGGGCAGAGAAAGATGGGCTTTCTCTAGAATTTTATTTAAAATATTTTCTCAACAACGAGCTTTGTATTACGTAACTGATTTTTCTTATTTGTACTTAAAATTTCCTTCTATTTAATATAATTTTAATCTAAGACTGCTAAGCACTAAGGAAATTTATTACGTCATTTTTAAATTTTCTAGACTTAAATCTTTTTGGCTATATTTTAATCTATTAATATGTAAAAGATAATTAAAAAAAAGCTTACAGAATACTATCATCAATAGCTGCCAGTCGTAAACGAATAAGAGCATTTGCAACAGAAAGAGAAAAATTATAATATACTAAAGGTAAATGTTGCATTATTATACAAATCAATGCAGTGAATCATTGAAAAATCACATATCGATTATTTTGATTTATTGTGTTTATTTAACAATTGGGATATTATCAATTAAAATAATCAAAATTGAACTTTTTTAGATTGACTTGGAGATAATGTTATTATGTGAGAGAGGTATGTCTATCTCATGAAAATATACTCAAATTTACTTCAAACTTCTAAAAAAATATTGAAATTAAAAAACATTGGAAAAAAAAAATTCTATTTTTATTAGTTCAACTATTAATTAGTCAATAGCTAATGTAAAGAACTTCATTTATTTATCATGTAACTCTTGATTTGAAATGATAAATTATGTTAAGAGATTGGTAATTAATGATAGTAACTGCCATTGACGATTATCACATTTTATCAATTCGTCATAACATGTAATTGTCTAATAATTCATCTGCCACCAGGTTAACAAGCATAGTTATTTATCATTTGGTCAATAGCAGCAAAATATTTTAACTTTAAGTGACAGTTAAAAAACTGTGTTAAAGCGACCAGTCTAATTTTTTTTTTTTTTTCGGTTTGCATTAACTTTCCTTAATAAAAATTGATATCCAGAAAACAACAGCTCAGAGAATATGAACTTGGGTCACTTGATAAAGAAATAAAATTTTGTTTGAAAATTTTTGCAGGGAAAAATGGCAAACATTAAAAAAATAATAATAATCCGCAAGCATTGAGAAAAATAGGAGAAACAGGAGCTAATTATAATTTTTGCATTAAAAAGAATTTGGCTTTTAACTAAGAATAACTGAATTATAAAATATTTATCGGAAGTCTATAATGAGAATAAGAGAACTCAATATTCTAATAACGGTTCTAAATTAATCTGAAATAAGAATAAAAATTGACGTAATATAACTTTTATACTGTAGAGGGAAAGAAGAAAGATGTATACTATTTACTATTAGATTCATTTAATCATTTTCATAAATTTTAAAAAAATTATATAAAATGTTTTAAAAAAAGCTTACTATATATATTTTAAAAAGCTGATTCTTTTTTTTTAAAAAAAAAAAACAAACAAACTAGTTTTCAAGGAATCTAATACTTTTTTTAAAAAAACAAACAAACAAGAAGAAGAAAAAAGTTTTATTTATTATTTTGATCCACAACATATAATTTTTGAATATAAAGTTAAACCTTTTAAAATAATAAATTTAACACAATAAAGTTAACCGTGACCACTAAAGTATTTTTATTTAAAAAATATGTTTATTTACAGTCAAAAAGAAAACACTAACAATTTACACACATATCATAGTAATTAATTTATCACGAGTCAGATCAATAAATAAATGGAATAAAATGTATTAATAAAATTATGTCATGAACATCTTGAGAGTACTCACAAAGAATGTGAAATAAAAATAATAATCATTAACATTAACATTTAAGCCATTTAAAATTTTAACCCACTCAAGATGCTATAAATAGAACAATAATTGTATTCCATGGGACACTTTTATGGTTTAATGTTTCATTCATATAACACACCATTATAATTTATATTATATGAAAACTGAACTGATATGAGTTTTTATTCAGAGTTTTTCTTAGAACAATAAATTGAATTAATTAATACTATAATGCTATACATAAAAACAATAATGAAAATAATTTTTAATTTTTAGTCTGTTTAAATGAAGTTATATTATCAGCAACATATATATTAGTTAACAGTTATATAAATAACTAGTTGATAGATGATGACAGTAAGAATAATGTAGAATAAAAGTAATAATGTGCGTTTAATAAATTTATAATTACAACTTTATATTACATTATTAGTAAACTAGAATTATTAATGATAAAGAATAAACCCATAACTCCCCAGATTGTTCGGAAGGTAATAATAGCAATAACATATTTACTTGTCATCATTACTCCGTAATAATATATAAAAAAAATATAATAAAAATTTTAGACTATTTTAAATATTTGAGATTTGGAGTATAGATTAAAATATCAGGACAAAGTAAAAGAAACAATAAAATATTTGAATATCTCCTCAACTCAACATAAAGTGAAACAAATTTCTTAGTTCGATACAAAGAAAATTACTTTAAAATGAATATAATAAATATTATGAGATAAACTTTACTGACTCCTTAATTAGAGTTGAGAAATATTATTATTGGCATCATTTTGTTTGTAAAATAAGTAATAGTAAAAAATATAAATGTATTCACAAATGGATTATTAGAAAGTCAAATATTAATAATTATCATCTAAAGACTAGAGCGCAGAAATATTAGAGAAGAAATTTACTGACAGGTTTTTGTGTAACATTTTCAAATGGAAAACAAGAAATTTACATGCAATTAATTAGGTTAACAGATTAAATTTAAAATTATTACTGAGAGGAAAGTAAAAAAAGTTCATGTAACAAAAGTTACCATTCTTTCTTCGTCCGGCTTTTCTTCTTGCAGTGAGATGTATGAAGAACGTAGGCGCGCATTTTGAATTTCTTAGAACGGCATGGTTAATTTAAATGTTGGAATTTGGAAGACTGGAAGCATGGAAAACATTACAGATCAGCGGTATGAAAGATTTAAATTGGCAGAACAGGGATCAGCTTCTTGGACTTAGCCCATCATGATTGCAGTTTACCGGGCAACTTCTTAATAACGGTTGAAGTGATTTCTCTGGCACAACTACTTTGCTGTAGCTTGAGACGATCTAAGCACAGCCAAGTCAAAAGTTAGAGTGTCTATATTATATTTAAGATGGCTACGGTTGACCTTTCTGCCTAGTTTTTGTTCATAACTCCGCCTCCTTTGATTTTCGGCCTCCAGCAATATCTAATTTTAAATACTATACAATAGCATTTGCCTTTCTTGATAAGATTTGTACGTTTCTCATTTCCATTTTTCAATTTAATACATGATTCTAAATTGACAAAACAATTACATCGGAATTCGTGAATACAAAAATATAAATTCATTATCTTAATTTATCGAAGTACAAATTAATCATTCTATACCTTTTGTACAAGTAAGATTTTGATTAAAAATACTGATCAAAGGAATGTGACTTTTGATCAGCATTTTTAAATGACTTTGTATAATTTGCAAAATTAAAATTTAAAGAAAATATACACACAATTGAAACTTTTAAATTGAGCTAATCTAAATCCACAAACCACACACACACACAAATATCACTTACCATGATTTGTGACATTTATACTCATACTCTTTACATTAAATTCTTTTTAAACATACACAAAATAAATAACTTAATATCTATGTGGCTTGGAATAGACAAAGTCTCATTGCGGGTAAATAGTGGTTTAGAATTACCGTTCTTAAATGACAATCATGAAACTAAGATCGATTCTTCGATCTGTCTGTTTCACTATCTATCTATCTATCTATCTATGCATTTATCAGTCCATGTATTTAACTATCTCTATGTATTTATCCATTCATCTATTGAGGCATTTATTTATCTATTACTCATCCATCAATCATTCTACTTATCTACTTCTATTTGTCTATTGATTGATCAGTCTGTTCATCTATCCACTTATTTATTTATTATTGATCCATTAATCAGTTTAATAATCTACCTCTATACCTATTTGTCTATCTATTTATCTGCTTTTCTATATATCCATTTATCTATCCAACATTTCATTTATTTAACTATTTAGCCACTCATTCATTCTATATACATACCTATCAATTTATTTATCTCTTCATTTATCTGACTGTTTTTACCTGTCTTCTATGTACCTTTATCTACCTATGGAGTAAGATAGTTGAATAAATAAATAAGTAGATAGATACATAAATAAGTAAGCAGGTAGATAGATAGATAAACATATAGAAACAGATAGATGACTAGTTGTATAGTAAGAACTGACGAAGGCAGATAACTAGATAGTTAAATAGATGATCAGCTATTTTGCCATCATATCACAAATAAAAATACAATTAGAAAATATTAAATAAAAATAAATTTTCAAAATACATTAATAGGTGTTTATTATTATTAATGACAAACAAAACAATATCAAATTTTAAAAAATCTCAATTAACAAATAAATAATATTTATAGATTTTTAAAAAAAAATCAGTATAACTTTGTTTGATGAACAAAATATTTTTTCCCCACTTTACATTTAGATGTCAAATCTTTGAAATCCCTTGCATGATGAAGACTGTCCTGTGAACAAGCTTTCTAGTCCCCTTTCACTCTGATCAAATATATACTGATTAAAAATAATCAACATGAAGTATTTCCGATGTAATCATGATATGGCTTCATACATGCAAACTTTCATATTACTTTAAGGTTTTAAATATTTCAAAAAGTATAATTTAATTTTTTAATCGGATATTATTATTATTTTTTACAGTCCACAAAGGGAGAGGTCAAAGTTTAGCCCATTTGGGATAACCAAGAGATCTCAACAAATTTTTTTTGTCTACTATGTGAGATACAGGGCAGTTGGATGTATGGCATTGAGATAAGATAAAATTCATTTCAGTTTTTATATTGGTTTATTTTTTGTGTTTTTATAGTTTTATTAATTAATTTTAATATTTCTAATTCACGGCTTATGTTCATTATTAATATTCCTATCATAATTAAACATTTAATGACATTTAAAATGTGATGCTTGTTAATTGTAAAATTAAAATACTTTTGTTTCGGCCATTTTTTTTGTTATTGAATTTGCATTTTAATATATCTCTTAATTAAACTTTTGATGACTTTTGATTTATTGCTTTTTTGTTAAATGTAATATTTAAATACTTTAATTTCAGAACATTCTTACTTGTATTAGTTTATGTAATTTTTTTTTCAGCTGTTATATTTACATTAGTCCAGCATATTTCATGTTCTACCAACATATTTTATGACTTAGTTCGTGGTGAACATGTCAAATAACATTTTAAAACTATTTGTAACACAATCTGTCAATGTGAGGATTAAATATCATGTGACCTTGGAAAATTATTCTTACAATTATTTTATAATTTGACTTTTTATTAAATTAATATATATTTTAATTACAATATTTTTTCTTACAACTGAAGTAATTTTTTCATAAAATAAGTGCTAAATATTATACTATTATGTCTTATAATTTAAATTACATTTCCTTAATGAAATTGAGATTGCAATGATACTAATAGATAGAATCTCAATTCACTCTATCTACAAATACAGTCTTAATGAAAATAATTTTAATACTTTAAATTTAGATGCACTTTATTAAAATCATTTGATGAATAGTTTATGTACTTTGTCAAGATCTAATTATTACCAAATTTTTTCTTCTACTATACAAATTTTCCATGTTAAATATGCTATCATATATCAAGAAAAATAAAGTTAGAATGGATATTGATGCCCAGTCATTTAAACTCAGAACTTATGCATTCAAGTGAAGCTTCACATTTAATAGCTAATAAATTGATTCATCTCTAATTAATTAATTATTCACAATTTCATTAATTATTAATGGGATTTAATAAGCAAGTAATTTAATAGCTGTCAATCAATATAAATATTAGTTATTTTCTAATAATTCTCCCTAAACATGTATGTTCATCTTGTGCCTAGAATCAGCCTTGCTTATCATGCTGCAACTAATATTTTGGTTGAAAATATTTATTATTATAATAATTTATATAGTAGCAATTTTCACCAAACAATATTACCACCTAGTTCAAGCTGACAATAGTCAATGGATGCTAAAGGTTAGTGCATCAAATTTTTTATCTAGCAGTTAATCATTCAATATACCCAAAGTAATTTGCTAGAAACTAATCTGGAGATATTGGACGAGAAAGCACAATATAGGGATTTTGATGTATTAATCTTCTAGCATCCATCAAGTGGTAGTATTGTATGGTGAAAGCTGCTAGTGTGTTAGCAGTTTGTGTAAGCATAAAAATGGTGATCGTGTGATGTTATAGTGGTATAACAATTCATTTGACTTTGACTTTTAATTGTAGGGATATATTTACATATTAATTCACATAGCAATTAAAAATGGTGTTAAAAATCATTCACAAAAAAGAAAGAAGAAAAAATTACAAGCAAAAATGAATTTGATTAAATAAGTTTAAAAATAAAACAAAAAAAAAATGTATTTACATTTATGAAATTTCTTGGATATCTTTTATATTTTTTGTTTTCTTATTTCATAGCATAACGTTAATTAATGTGTTGAAATCTATATATTTATAAGTGATTACTGGAATTCAATAAATATAATTCTTAATAAAATTAGTTATTTCCATAACAATGCTTGGATGTATAAGACTCATATTTAATATATATAGAATATTTTTCAGTTTGTGGTTGTTATTTTTGAAAGAATATGCCTTGATTCCCATCACAGGTAATGGTGATTTTTATTTCATGTCAAATCTATAGTAAGAATTAGAATGGCGTTGTATTTGCTTTCTTTTTTTTTTTATGTGAAAGATAAATTGATGACAAAAGTCCAACCTAATTAAATTTAATTAATGAACATTTTTTTAACATTATTGTTTAATTACATTTGTTAGTTATAAACAAAATAATTTTATTATTAGGTATTTTTTGATAAATATAAAAACTTATTGCAATATTCTCTCATTGTTTCAGTAACCACTGTTGCAATAAAATATATTTAAATAATAATAAAAAAATAGAATGAATAAACAATAAAATTTTAATTTTCAAAATTTTTATTTTTTTAGATCGCAATCCAACCAACCTCTGGGCATAAACTAAAAAATATTAGATTAGATTTTATTTTGACAAACAACTTTAATAAATAAATCTCTTTCTCAAGTGAATGTATATTTGTTTATATATTGAGAACTCAGTTTATCTCCAATAGATAATAATAATAAAAAGAGATTACTTTTAAAATATAATTTTGTGTATACATTTATGTGTATATTCTATTAATTTTAAAATCCAAGAAAACAATCATCTATTAAATATATAGCACTAAAAGTATTTAATAATATTTTGAGAATTATAAACTCTGAATATGTTTGCTGCCGTGCATTATTTAATGCAGTTCTAGAGT
The DNA here is from genome assembly GCA_028023455.1 of Epiperipatus broadwayi. NCBI lineage: Eukaryota > Metazoa > Onychophora > Udeonychophora > Euonychophora > Peripatidae > Epiperipatus > Epiperipatus broadwayi. The sequence continues at coordinate 230,631 of JAQFVV010013114.1, forward strand.
GGCAAACTCTGGAGGTCAAGGTGTATGGGTCATGACCCAGGTCTTTCATAATGTTTGAATTTTTTAGGAGTTTCTTAGCAACTAAACATAATTTTTTTTTTTTTTGTACCACAACAATATTTGCAAGTTAAATTTTTTTAGAATCATTTAATAAACTTGCAAATAATGCCTGCTCTTACCAATCCATTAATTAGATTTTGATTGATTAAAAAGGACACTAATTGCAAGTTTTTAATTCCAGAAAGTCTCACTTGTAAATGTTTATTATATTTATAATTTTGGAAATATTATGTATATATACAATCATGTATATATAATTAAAAGAAGAAAATCGCTCCCACTCAGACTATGGATAAATAACACTCCATGTTGAACAAAGAGTTAAAACTAAAATAAATCGACCTATCCTTGAAGCTTTTGATGTTTATAAGCTTACCTTTTTTAACATTGACGGAAATCATGTGTATATATTTATATATGGACTTGTTTGATTCATTAAATAAATATTTAATGTGGATAGAATAAAACATTTAATATACAATGAATTAAATATTATGTCAAAAATTAGATTTTTTAAAAGTAAAATAGGTAAGATTATACTTATCTAATTTAATTTTAAGAGGTCAACATTTAATGAAGAATTAAAATGCTTTTAAAGATGTATAGTCACACAAGGATAAAAGTCTATTTATTTAAATGCTTTAAAAATTTCAGAATAAATGATTTATATATTTTAAATTCAACATTCTAAACCACAATCTTGTCTTTTTTTTTTTTTTTTTTAAAAAAAAATTATTTGGAATAAAGTTAGATCTCAATAATATATTGAAATTTGTGAATTCTATTCAAAGAACTACATTAAACTAATCCTAGTGTAATAAAAATTCTAATCCAAATAGGCATATCTGAATAAAATAATAAGAGTATTGACATTAATTTTGAATAAACGTGTTAAATACATTTGTATATGTATTATTAATTTTAGTAAAAATAATAAAGAAATTTATTGGCATTAATGTTTTGCAATTTTTGTCATTAAAATAATTTTAATCCAAATAGTTTATACATTTTTTTAGATAAGGGAAATATAGCCATGGACTCAATGTTTATTGGTGTATGATAACTTTCTTATCTGAATAAGCTGGAAATTTTACTTCCACCCTAAAAATAACTGGAGATCCATTTATCAATCATTAGTGGAAGGCTAATCTTTTCTTTTTATTTTTAATGTGAAAAATTTCTAAGTAAATTCAACCTGGATATGCCAAATTATAAATGTTCTTAAAGATGTAATAACTGCTATGCCATGAGATCCAAATTTATTTTTATTATTACTTTAATTCAATGATAGTTGAAATTATCTTTTAATTAAAATTACTTATTTGTTTTTGAAAAAGATAAGCCAATATTAAATGGAATTTACATCTTTTAATATGCATTTGTGTATATATATGTCTGGTCTTAGCTAGAGATTAAAAGACAGATGGAAAACTTTAAAGTCTTAGCATACTATAGGTGATACACTGTAGCCTTAAGTTGCATGTGACTCTTTGATCCAAAACTAGTGGCTCTTTTTATCTTGATAAATATAAATGCATTTTTTTTTAATTTGTAATTTGTCTCTAGGAGATGAAAAATGCACTTTATACGTTTCTTTTTAGATTCAGTCTTATTATAGAATTATAAATACTGTCTAATGTATATTCAAATAATAGAAATTTGCAAATCAAATTGTCAAAGTAATTTTTTGTTTGCAGCTGATTGTGTTTTATACTAAAGCTATTCAAATACAACTGCAACAATTCAGAAGTTTATATTTTTATCAAACTATTTTTTACTTCCTCCAATAACTGTTTGTGTTAAAAAGAGTGCCAACTCCTAATCTTGTATCTGACTGGTGAGTATTTTTTTAAAAAAACTTTTCAGAAGAAGAATGCTGAAGAGGTCTCTGCCCAGTACTGACTTATTTAAATGTTGTTTTATCTTTTACCTTAGCAGAAATGGATGAAATAGTATACTGTATATACCAGGGGTCCCCAACCTTTTTGCACATAAGAGCACATTCTATAATACCGGCCAGGTGGCGGGCACCATTTATTTTTTTCAACCAGATGGCGGGCATCATTTATTTTTTCAATGTAAATTTATAGTTGGATATTGTTAATAATACATATAATGTACAAAAAAATATTTATTTCAAAAATAAAATTTTAACATATAATTAACATTTATATTTTTACGCTATAAAAGTGTAGTATGCCCTACAATTTGATTACAATATAATACAATAATTTATAAGAAATTTTAAAAATTAAATTTTTTTGTATCAGATAAATAATTTTTTATCGTGTTCGGATAGCAGCGGGCACACGTAAAATGGTCTGCGGGCGCCATGGTGTCCATGGGCATAGGGTTGGGGACCCCTGGTATATACAGATAGTCTCCTGAATTCATTTCATTTGCTTCTAAATCTTTGCATAAGTGCCATACTTTAAATAATAGAGTCAAATTAATTTTAAAATTACAATATATGAATTGAGACATCAACAAAAATAATTTTAAAAAATTTAATATTATATTCATCTTTAATATATTAAGTACAAGTATTTTTTACATATATATTGATATGTTATAAAATTGATGAAAAATTAAACACATTAAAATATCAATTTTCTTTCTCATAATAAATGAATAGATAAAACTGATTTTTTTGTGTGTGTATGTGTGATAAAAAATATTGATTATATGAATGATATTGAAATTGAAATTTTAAGTTACATAGTTGTATTTATCTGGTAAAAAAAATAGCAGTTAGCATTGACTTAGATATTACTTTTTTATCTTAATAAATAAATTAATAATAATAGTTTGACATAGGTATATAATAAGTCTGTGTTTCAGTTAATAATAGTTTTTATAATTTTTATGTGAAAAATTGTATTTTTTGAACAAAATAAAAATGTTATTTTTAAAATGGTAAGGCAATTGAGTTTTATATCTAAATAACCTTTTTAACATATGTATCATTTCATGAATATGAAAAGTATAGGACTATGTTTTTATCTTTGTTCAAACGATTATCAAAATGAGTTTGAGAGGGTAAAAAGTTTTCATGTTTTTATATTTTTGCTCTTTCAATCTTTAGATTTGTGTTTTGATTGCTTTGATAGTGTCATATCTGATCTGACCTTGCCTTTAGAAGTGGATTATTCAAGATTCCTTGCCTGATTGGCTAGCACTCAGTTGCTATCCAATGGGGATAAATCCTTCATTGGGGTTTGCGCACAAAATCCGAGTGTTTCCAGTAAGGTAGGGGGTATGCAATTAAATAGTTAGTTTTTTGGAGGTAATGCAGAGAGCAATTACTTCTTTCTGTCTTGTAATGGGTCCACCCCTTTCCCCCATCATATCCATAAGGTACTCGCCTTTACACTAGTATGAGCATGTATATATATGCATGTGAACAAAAAAAAAAGGGAATTGTATTATTATCCGTTTTATAAAATGTAATGTTTATATTATCGCCTTGATTCAGGATGAAATATCCTATACAGACATAATTACCTTCAATATTACACACAGTATATTTATGGATGTCTCACTAGAGACTCTTAAGTGCCAATCTCACCTGTAGGTAAGAATTATACTGGAGAATATGAATTATATAATAAGATGCGCACAACAACCGAGCTTCATCAGGATTAAATAACAATATATTATAAACTCAAAATAATTATAATATCTAAAGAATAATGCCCGAGCGCTTTCAAGAGAACTTAGCTCTCATAATCATGGGCAACAAAGAATAAGCATAGCGTGTTGGTATATGCTAAAATATGCTGATATATGTAAATTAGTTGAAAATAAATGTGTCAGCTCTAAATGATCCATTTCTTAGAGATTTTGTAACACGCATGTTTTATTGCTATTGATGATAAGGCTATGAATAGGAAAGATGCGTGTTACAAAATCTCTAAGAAATGGATCATTTAGAGCTGACGCATTTATTTTCAACTAATTTACATATATCAGCATATTTTAGCATATACCAACACGCTATGCTTATTCTTTGTTGCCCATGATTATGAGAGCTAAGTTCTCTTGAAAGCGCTCGGGCATTATTCTTTAGATATTATAATTATTTTGAGTTTATAATATATTGTTATTTAATCCTGATGAAGCTCGGTTGTTGTGCGCGTATTTGCGCATTAAAATTATATACATGTATAATAAGCACCTGAGTTTAATAATTTCTTTTTATAATAAGATGATATAATGATCCGACCTTCGGCTAGCTTTCTCAGGGTGGGTGGTAAAATTACTGGGAGTAGGTCTAACCTATTTTAATCTAAGTCTAATTTGCTATGGAATACATGTTTATTTCTATGAATATATATAAATCAATAACACTTCCATTATTTTCATTCAGCATTTTAATATTTTTGTGCTATTAGCACACACACCCATTCACTAACCTTGTTTCCAATCACATTTACAATAGACATATTGCATTAATAGATTATTGATTTTCCTTATTTTTTTATATATATAACAAATTTATTATTTTCTGTGCTTCTAGATTTTCTTTCTTTTTTGATAATTTTTTTTTTATTTGCCAAAACCCACACACAAAAACACGCTATGACATGTATATTACAATACTTTAATTATGGGCAGATTTATATGCTTAATAATAACCACACATCTATGCAACTGGAAAAGTTCATAATTAGGCCATCTGACAATTTTTCCCAGATTAAATGCTCTATAAATTGTCTCCCAAGCATGAAATTTAATTAGGTAAGCTTACTAATATGTCATACATATATGTACAAACAGAAACAGTACCTGTGTTTTCCCCAGGGAATTGGTTGAATTGATCTGATGAATGAGAATCTCCAGTTTTTAAATGACAAATCGAATGTTTGGAGTTTAGGTTCTTTCGACGAGTGTCGCAACAGTCTAGCACTATTATTTTATTGATGCGATTTACTTAAGTGTAATATTTCTTCTCTGGCACTGACAGCTACTATATATTGGGGGGTTGGATACCCCGCATGTTGAAGTTTCTATCCCATTCTGACCATATTCTACCAATGTATAGCATTGAGCTCAATTTTTTTATATAACGAGCAAGCTTACTTTTCTTCATGACCAAAACTTATAATAATCATTATTAAGAAAATTTTTATTTTTATTTTAAGAATTGCCAACTCTGTCCCTTCTCTTAACTTTCTTTTCATTCATTTTTTTATTTCCATTAACATTACATTTGCCTTCTTTGGTATGTGCTGTAAAAGCCACCTTTTAAAAAAAATTAGTATTCAACATTCCCAGGATTTGCAAAAGTCACTTTCTATTGTTCCTTTTCTGTAAATTAATGGGTCTTCCATCTTGGAATTTGTAATTCTTTTTTTATATTTTCTAAAAGTTTATTAAACAAAATGTTGTTTTTTTTCTCAATCTTACAGTTATTCATATTCCGTTGATTTAAACATACATAGCAATGTGCATCCGAGTTTGTCAACAAGAAAAAAAATTAGAGCATGTATACCCCCCATACCTCTCTTTTATGAGCTTTCCTCATTAAAAAAATATCTATAATGCAAATAAAACTATATAAATGATCATTGATCATAAATTGACCTGGAAATTTTACTTTTGTTAATAATATGTTTTATAATAATATCGTTAAGTATACAACTGCTTATTTGTCTATTTATTGCAACAGGGTTTGATTATACCCGCCCTGTTATAACCTGAATAACTGAACATGCTCTCCAATAAACCTGTCATCAGCAAAGTTATTTCTCTAGGCATTATCGCAATGTCCATGCAGTGAGGCAAATCCACATATGGATTGGAAACTGCTACATCCGCAACCAACTCGAGGCAAGCTGTGTAATTGCATCTGGAAGAGTCTGAACTAGAGCAGACTTGAGGCACACTGTCCAGTACAGCCGGAAATGTCTTACCAGAATTCATGAAGCAGGCTACTTATTTAGCTGGAAGTGAGTTCCATTACTTGGCATGACTACCTCAGCATTCAATTGTATAAACTATATTTATTTATTTGTTTAACTAACGTGTGTATATTTTTTTGTAACTAATAAATTGTACATATTAATTGTTGAGTAATTGTCATCATTTGTCTGTTGGTTTGGAACCGAACCTGTAAGCCTAACGAAACACAACAGATAAATTTACATTTATTTACAAAACATTAAAATATTATTTTAAAAGATTTTATTTATTAATATTTCAAAAGGAGTTTTAATGAAAGAAATGTATAAGGTTAAGAGTTGTAGAAAAATGGTAGATTCAAGATCTAAAAATTCACAAATCAATTTTTATCTATGTAAAGTACAAATTTTTTTTTGCTCAGTTGAGTAAAAACTTGTGTTCAACCTGATACCTGTTTACTTGGAATGCCACATGACCATCCTAACAATTACCCATACAATTATAATTATTGCTGTTTTCTATTAATAACAATTGCCAGAATGATTTTTTTTTTCTCCAATTATTTAAATTTATGCATTATTTTATTTAATATTAAATTAATAATAGCTTAATAATTTTTAAATTATAAATTATTTGATTCCATGAGGAGAGATTACAATTCCTGTTCATTTGATTATATTGAGATTTTTGTTTTATTTAACTGAGAATCAGAAATAGTTTAAATTTTCATTCTTACGTCTGACATACTATCAGTGTTAATCATTTAATATACTTTGTACATTTATTGAAACAGTTCCCAGCAAAAATAAAATATATATGAATTAACCTATAAAAATGAAAGTCTTATTAATAGATAAACATAGTTTAAAACTTCGTTGTTTTTTAACCCATTCAGTTATCCAGCTATATATAAGACTTGATTAGGAGTTTTATGTAATTTAAATACATGAAATTTTTTACTTTTAAGCTGTCAAAATTTTACTCCTTTTTTTTTTAAAAAAAAAAAGAGGAAAAAGTAAAGCATTTTCATTTTTTAAGACTTTTCTCTGTAGATTAAGGTTAGGTCAATTTAGATTGAAGATTAATTTTATTCCATTTATTTTTTTTAACTTTTTTTTTTTTTTTAAAAGAAAAAGTGAAACATCAAGTTTTTATAAAATGTTTTTGGAAATTCTGTTTTATATAATCAAATAAATCTAACTTTAAAAGAGTTTAATGATGAAAGGTAAAAAAGGAAGTGGATCTTAATAGAAAAATAAATTGATGTGAACTTAAAAAAAAGTTTGTTTTGATAAAATAGAAGCAATTACGAATGTTTAGCCCCCTCCCCCATTTCAATCTCCTTCCACATTTTTTTTTTAATTAAATGTACTTTTAAACGTTTTATTTGTGTTATAAACTTTTTCCCTCTAACGATCTTTTTTGGAAATTATTAAGTGATAAAATGAACTATATCTAATTTTTATCTTTTTTTTTTTTTTTTTGGAAGCAGTACTAAGTATTTGCTTAAGAAGAGTGCTTCATAAATGTTTGCTTTCATATAATTGAACTTCAGGTTTTATAAGCCATGAGTGAGAAATAAACCATATATTTAATTTTATTAATATAATTAATGAAGAAAAGGACCAACCAAAATGAAAATAAATCAAGCATGTTCATTTCTAATTCATGCCACACTTAATACTCTTAACGTATTCCAAACTGAACCAAAAACGGAATTAATATTGCAGTCTCATTTAATATTTTAATACTGTTAGTGATTATGGCATGAAAACGCTGAAAGCTTGCTTGGTGATTATTGGATAATTGAACATCATATCAAATGTTATATTTCCATATTTCTCAGAATAACTTTCTAAAAAAAAAATTATAAAGCTGGCAAATATATTTTACAAATTGAACAAATTTTATATTCAGATTTTTTTTTTTATTAATCTATAACCATTCTTTTTTAATTTCATTTATAATTTTTTTACTTAGGCAAAGAATCTTTATGTTATAAATATTAAAAAAGATGACTATATTAACTTCTCAATTTAGCACAAAGTAGTAGCATATGCATGAATCTGTATGATTGTGAGCATGTATATATTTTCTCCGCTTTTTATTTATTTAATGTATAGATTTTTTTTTTTTAGTATAGCTTAACTATTGACAAAACAATATAAAGGAACTCATAGAAATTCCAACTAGGAGATAGATTCATTAGTGGCTTTATTAAGTCGTTCAATTGTGGCACTGTAGTTCATAGATTAACAGTCATTAAGTATGTAATTCATGGTTTGTGATTATCCATATCCACATAGATCAGTTGATGTTAAATTTCATTTATGAAGCAGATAAGCATTACAACCATGAATTGTCCTGAATCTGTTTATGAGACTCTGATTGTTTTTAAGAAGATCAAATCCAGTTGGCTTTATTATTGAATTTAAAAAAAGAAATTTGTTTGGAATTTCATGCTGATGATCCTAACCAGTTTGCAGAAGTTGACATTTTTAAGCACATTTATTTTTCTTTGTTCTCCTATTTTTACTTCTAAAGTTTCAATTATTCGTCAAATTATTTCTTGAATTATTGTTTATATTACTCTGAAACTGAAACCAGGAATGCTAAACCTTTACAAGAGATACTTCAAATTATTGAAAATATATTCACTTAAGATTTTGATGGCTGCATCATCAAAGACATATAATTAATAAACATATTCATAAATTTCTGAGTAAATAAGTTATGCAGAAAGGACATACAGTGGTTTACATAATAATAGTAACAAAATGTTATAAGAATCAACCTATTTTTTTAGTATTAAACATTTAGTATTTATTTCATTTTGATTGTATATATCAATATATATTTATTAAATTCTATCTCCAAAGACAGGTGAAATTATTAAGCAATAAAGTTACCCTAAGATAATAACAGCTTGATTACTGTATTGGTAATGGAAGTTATCACTTCTGACCTTCTTAAATTAGTTTATTTAGAACTACAGCATTAAGATTCATTTAAAATAATATATATATATATAATATTTTTATAATAAATGCTTTAATATATTGTGGACTAAAAAGCCAAAAAGTAATTGCTTCTTTAACCACAATTGGGGTTTTTAATATTTATCTTAAATTAAATCTATAAGTGTCCAGAAGTTAATTAATTCAATTTCTTGTTGTAAAAATTAATGATTAAATTAGTTAATTTTTGCACATCCCACACTTTTATTTCATTTTAAATATAAAAAGGCCAATTGTGGTTTAAAAAACAATTATTCTTTGACTTTTTGGATCATAGTAAATAAAAGCATTTGTTGTAAAATAAATAAATATTTATACATATTTTTAAGTTTATAGTATTTGCATATTTTTTGCAATTATTGCAATTCAAAATTTAAAACGGAGTTTAAAATTATATCACAGTGTGCTTAATATTTTGAAAGGTCACCCATATTAAAGATCATTTACAATATTGTTTTGTATTTGAAGAAGTGTTTTCAAAAAGTAATTGTTACAATGAAAAGAAAATTTCACAAATTTTTTTAAAAAAGAATACTTTTACAATTAAAAAAAAAAATCAAGATTTTTTTGTTTTTATTTCTATTTTAAATGATTGCTAAAACACTTTTTAGTCTAAACTTACTGAACTGATATTAATGTATTTGAAATTCACCCCTCCCCCCAAACAACTATACAGTAAACAAACAAGGGTGCTACCCTGTAATATTTTATTGTTGTATTGCATTACGATTGATTTCTAAGACATGTACAAATTTTAAAGGAATCTATTTGATAGAAGTATATTATTTTTTGATTTTTTTTTTTTTTATCTAAACAACAGAGTTTGTAACTTAAATAAAAACATTTAAAAAATGCAGGTTTAATGCTAGAATATTAAAAGAATATGAAAAGTTATTTTCTTTTCATATTAATTAGGGGGAATTGTTAATAAATAGCAATATTTACTTATAGTTGTTTATGAAATTTTTAAATGGAAATTGTGTTTATATGGTTGACATCTATTTTGATTAATAGTATTAATTATATTTAAATCCACTTGAAAAATTTAATGCTTTCAAGAGAAGAGTTATTGCTATTAATTAAAATAGTTTTTAGTTACATACACACAGTTACTCATTTAAAAAATAGCAAAACATTTTTTTATCCATAAAAATATTAGACTATATATGACTAACATAGCTTGCATTCAGAAATTATTACTCATATGTGGTTGAAATTATAAAGTAAAAAATTAAAATTTTAATAGTAGCTGAGATTAAGAAATACAAAAGTAAGAAAATTAATATTTTTTTAGGAGCTGACAGAATGTCTTCTTTCGGAGATTTCATTGCCTTATCTGATGTTTGCGATGCTATTACTGCCAAAATAATCTCAAGAGAGGTAAATGATATCATTTTTTATTTATTATATATAGTTAAATAATATCCAAATTTTATGTATATACATATAAATTAAAATTTTGAAGGTCTCTCTTTTGGAGAAAAATGGGGGTGCAATATAAAGAGCATGTATATATATATATGTAGGTTAAGTTTTCTGTCCAATTCCTGAAATTAATTAATAGGAACTATATAAATAAGTACATCTATTGGATCACCATTGATGAAATTCACCTTCTCTTCAAACTCAATACTCCTCTATTTGTTTTGCATTGCTTATATTAAATAAATCTTTAATAAATCACCTCTTCTTTGCAAATAAGAAACAATGTAATACAATTGTATTTTGCAGTTCTGAAGAAGACTGGTAAATAGTCAAAACAATCAGATAATTAAATATAATCATTGTGAAAAATATAAGGAAGGGGTGATTTTTTTTATAGATTTTATTAATTTACCTTTTTTCACATGATTTATTTTTGTATATCAATATTTAGAATTGAAAATAATATAATAAGCTTCCGTGAGCTTTTTCACAGTCTTAAAATAGATATTTTTTTAAGAGAAAAATTATGGAAAGTGATGTGTGTGAGAAGTTTGTCATAGAAATGAATGATATTAAATAAGTAACAAATAAAAGGGATGCTTTTCAAAAAATTGTTTTCTTTATAAAAATGTAGTTTTGATTAACTTATTCACAATTTATTTTTATTTAAGGTTAAATAAATTAAAAGGCATAGTATGTAGAGTATCTGAAAATTTAAAATATAAATGCAATTTATAAAATATTTTTTTTAAAAATTTATAATTGGGGAAGTCATAAAGAAAGTTGGTGGTAAGGAAAGCAATTATTATCAGAATTTTATCTCTACATAAATTATCCTTCAAAGGTATGGTTCTGCACACTTTGCTTTATTTGTTAAACATTCACAATTTTCACCTTTTTTTTTTAAAATCATCAGTCAGTTTTGGTTTTTTACTCTTTTTATGTTTTTCTACAGATCTGTTTAGTATATCCACAATTTCCCACAAATGTAAAAATAAATTGTGAAGTCCAGTACATATAGGCTGTAAGAATATATCTTTGTCTAGTTGTATCACTTTAATAATAATATTTTTAATTTTTCAATCAACACCTCGATATTATTAATTAACTCAAATTATATCCTTTTGCTAATAACAATTAGATGTGTATTTTCTGATGGCAGTGTTTAGTACCTGAATCTAAAAAGAAAAGTCTTATGTTTGCTTAAATTTTGAAAAAATTTCAAAAATTTACTCAAATTGGACTTGAATTCAAGGATAAGGACTTGCCACTTGTATACACTAACCAATATCCCATGAGGCCTTCAGTAGTTTTTTCGTCTCTTATGTTAATGTCCAATAATTTCCTTAAGAAAATTTTTTTTTTCCCATTTATTGTCTTCAATGCTTCAATATTGATACTCCTTTTTACTCATATATTTTTTAAATTCTTTTTTTAATGCACACCTTTAAAACTTCTGATCTTTTCTATTTTTTTAATTGCCTGAATTTCTGCATTGTATAACATATTTCAAATAAAACATATCATCACTTTCATAAATCTTACTTTAAATTACTTTATGTTTTTAAAGCTTTTTACCCATGACAATTCTTATGCTGATGTTATCTATCATTAGACATTTAACTTTTTATATGCTTAAAATATTAATTTTCTTTAAAACTGTCTTCCCAAGTATCATTTTTAATCTTTCATCAACTTTCTTATGTTATTAATACTTTAGATTTAGTCATATTTATTTTTATTCCAATTTTTTATTAATTACTTATTATTTTGTTAAACTCATTGTTAGATATTTGCAAAGCACTTCTATGTGATTCAGAAAAACAAATGGATATTCATCCATATCAAAACAAAATGATCTTTGCAATTTTTTAAAGCAAATATTTAAAAAACCAGGATTATTCATGTTTTCTGTTTGAATTTATTTTATATCTATCTCCATTTTAAAAAGGTATTGCTGCCACAAGTGCTATATTAATTTTTTTTTCTGTTTGCTTGAAGATGCAATTTTTATAATAATATCAGATTATTTAAAATTAAAATTATATATTATTTTTATTATTTATTTTGTAAAACTAACATTCCATTCAAAACACAAAGAGCTGAAAAAATATAATCATAAAATAAAATTAACATAAAGAATTTAAATATTTTTAAAATGATTAATTTTAAATTTATTCCTAAATGGGTTTTTTTTTTTTGATAGTAATCTATATGAAATGTTAATAAAATTTGATTAAAATGATATATAATAGTATTCACCAATCAGTTTGCCTACTTTTTTTTTCATGGGTCATAGCGTCGGCTGGAAAGCGAACATGCTAACCCGGGACAACTGCTTATAAGGCAGCTGTGGTGACCTCTCTACCACCAACGCTTGACTAGTTTTTCTATTTTATTGTAAAAATAGTTCATTTCTCCAATTTTATTTTAATCGTAGACTGATCTATGGAAAAATACATTTAAGGGGGGGGGGGTAATAACAAACTGTATATTTTGAGTGTTTTCCTGAAGGTTTGTGATGATGGTGTATTTTTATATTGGACTATTTCATCATTTAATATGAGTATTGAATGTCTTCAGAAAAATTTAACTTTATTTAAATATTCCAAATACATTCAACTGTTAATAATAGCACATCAAATAGGTTAGTATATGCACAGTGTTTTGAGAAGTATTATTTTCCCCTCTTCTTCAGGTGTTGCTGATCTGACCAGGGGCAGTACTAGCATGGAAATTTGAATCTGGAACCTTAGATTCTTGAGTATTGAATTTTAAAATAATGCTCTAACCAACTGAGACATCCCACCAGAAGCAACAGTCAGTAGAAATTTCAGAGAGAAAGTAAAGCTCTGTTAAGAGAACGAATAATGCTCAAAGGTTTTCTAAGTATCAAACAATGCATTCCATTAATAATGTAGAATGTTTTTTAAAAAATAAATTTACTGATGATGACTACATGAGAATGTCTCAAGCAGTAAGAAAACCATATTCTACATTACATGGAAAAATAAAAGAATGTCAAAAGAAGTAACTTGTTAATCTAAATTGGGCATATCAAAAATCATCATGTACTGAAACGGAAACCTCCAATCCCTTTCCGTTTCACCATCAACCTAATGACCTACTCGTCTGAACTAGTTTCGAACCTATCTTAAATGTAGAAATGTCATATGTAAAAATGTTATATATAAGTCGAGCGGGAAAACTTTGCTATAATGGCCGCTTGAATGGCATCATCCATTTACATACGAAAACACGCTATAATTAGACAGGTTTGATAAAATTATAGCGGAGAAATGCTCATAATTTATTATAAAATGTTTTATTAATTTTCAGTCAATTCTTAATTATATTCGCTATTATATTCGTATGTGGATGGATAATTTAAACCTTGGAATAACGGCAAAATGATTTTATATATATATTTAAGTTTAAATAAAAAGATACTGTAAAACATTTTCTTTAAAATATATTTAACGGTTTTCTGATTTAATGTTTTACATATATAATTGAAACTAAAGTATTTTCTTTAAATTTGCTTTTTTTTTTTAAACAAATAATATTGTAAAAACAAATATGTTAAAAGTTATTTATTTCAGTAAAATAAAAATCATCCGTTTGTAATTAAAAATGAGAATTTTGTGTAAACAAGAAATCAATTAGTGACTGCACCCGGGTAAAAAGTAAAATCTAGTTTACTGATTGATTTTTGTTTGCACAAAAGACTTTATCATTAAATCAGAATACCGTTCCTTCTGCTAAGCTTTAACATTCTTTAACACCTAAAAAGGAATTTAATTAATGAAACTGAATCAAATTATATAATTTATATGTTTTAATAATTTTTTAAAGTAATTAAATGTAACACCTCGGAGACGTTATCTGTTGTAGAAATTGGATTATATTATTTTGTTTAATTAAAAGTCAATTGGTCCCGAGGCTAATGAAATTCCAAAAAGGTGTTAAAGTTTAGTCGAAATGTATAAATAGGCCTTATTTTAAGCGGGAAGATAGACTCCATCTTGCTTTTGAAGAGCTATTACTATCCAAGTCAAAATTGTTTAATTTTACCATGTCTGGCTAAAGTCAGGCAAGAATTGCTGCAATTCCCGTGATGGAACGCCGAGTTCAATCCATCAAATGCCGAAGCAACAACCAACCACACCAAATAAAAGATGTCATAAGCCGCTAAAAGAAATTCCTTCCCCCCACCCCCATTTAAACCCCCCCCCAAAAAAAAAAAAAAACAAACCCAAAGAACTCACCTTCGTTCCAGCTCGAATATCTCCAGTTCAGCTATAGGAGAACTGTTTTAATATTATTTAAAATCGCAGAGCTCTGTGTGAATTTCAACAACAATCATTATTTCTTCAAAATCAGGTTAGCTAACCATATTATTGTAATTTCTTTCTAAATTATTTTCCAAATAATATTGTAAATTCTCTAAAATGAAATACTTTTGCAAATTTCTTTATTAATTCAATATTGTAAACTCTGTCTAAATCGTATTTGAAATCTATAAATGAAATATTTTTGCTAAATTTCTTTGTTAATTAATATTTTGCTATATAATTTAATCACTGCAGTTATATTTTGCTTTTCTTTTGCTTATTTTTAATTATTGTTAATTATGCCTATGTTTCGAAACAGCGTGCATTTAATTACCAATATGTTTTTTAAAAAGATATCATTTAAAATCTCCGTATTATTATTTATATAGCGTCATTTCGTGCGCTGTTTCGAAACCCAAATTCATATTTTTGTCATTTAGTAAATTAATTAATATAAATATAAAATGTGGCTTTTCAACCTTTATTTATTATGTTACTAAAGATTAAACTAGCCTGGAGTGCAATCATAAGTATATTTTTTTAGTTAAGTATTCGTAAGTCCCCTATTAAATATACTTTTCCCCCTTTTAAAAGTTTAGTAGTTATAGATAACTAAAGAGATTGAACGGGATAAAGTAAAGTTTGTATCTATATATTCCTGTCAGTAGCATATCGTATTTCTCATGCTACAGAAGAGTTGGCTCTTTTGATCAAGCTGATGATCTAGTGTTCATTTAATATATGATCTTTAATTTATAATATCCTTCGGCTTGGCGGATGTGGGATTTATTAATATTTTCTCGTTGTGCTGTTCTTTTTGATATATATATAAGATGGAGCCACGGTAAGTCCAGCCCATCTTCTCTTATAGGGTAGTGCAGTAGCGAAGTCTGAGCTACGGGCCAGATTAGCACGTAAGTCCCCCGCCTCTGAACCAAATAAAGGTTCCCCATTAGCAGCATGACGACCGGTTATTGGGTAAACCGTTGTTTGTCACAAAAACCCTAAAACTATTCTTCCATCCGCAGAGCCACTTTATTATTATACTTTACTTGTGCCTAGCATATTAGTAAAATCGTTATAGCCAACTCTTTCCTCCCTAATATGCAATCTTCGGCATTGAACCGAAGCATTCTTGAAAACCCGTTCGATCTTAAGCTATCTGGGATGCTTTATAAGCCCATAGTTAATATATAAATTGATTATAGTCAGATGTATTAAGTTTCACTCCAGACTTGGTTTGATTTTACGTAAAAGAGCCACTCGAACTGATTATAAAAGGACATAACAAATAAGTTAATGTAGTGATTAGTTGTATAGCAGGATATTTGGCTCCATTAAATCATAGCCACAAACCTATTTGCCAACATCAATTATTGTTCAAATAGTCTAGAGAATGTTACTTTATAAATGAAATGCCTGTGTGCATTTGCCAACAACAATTGTCAATAAATATATTTTAATTCATCATATATCAGTTTCTGTCTCATTATTAAATCAATCCAATTCACTAATTGCCCATAAGTATTCATTAGTAAAGCCCCTATTATTTAAATATGTTAGATTTTATCTGTGGAATGTCTAGTATTTAAGTTGTTTATATATATGTTTAAGTCCATGAGTCTTATTGTTTTCTCCGATTTGCTAGTGGGCCGGATGAAGAATTAAATCTCGTGTGCTACCATTGTTATGTTATCCATTGGGTGTTAGATCTGGTGCTTGGAGAGTGGGTTCGAATCCAGGCTGGTCCCTGACCTAAATCTCAGGCTTGACTGGGTTTGAAGTACATTTTGTGAGTTCCAGCTCGTGTTAGATGGATAAGCATGTTTTGACTGGCACATAGGTTTTTTTTTTTCCGCGTTTGGACGCCCAAATCGTGGGGCTTGTAACTCATTTCCACCCCTGAAGAGATTATGGAGTATATATATAATTCTTTTGGTCAAAATTAATGATTTTGAGTCAATTTTTTTTTGAATAATGTATATATGTAAGATTTTTTTTTCCGCGTTTGGACGACCAAGTGAGGCTTCGATGTAAACACCTACATACTCTGAGTTATGGACTTTTGTGTGTATATAGCAAAAAAAATTTATTAAATTTATTTTGTGTCTTTCCTGTTCACTAGTGACTGGCGCCCGAGGATGATTGATCAAGTTATAAGTCATCCTCTTATAAATTTGTCATTAGGGAGCAGAGAAAAGAAATTTAGATTAAAAGAAAAGGGGGGTCTCGTTGTTTTATCAAAGTATTTTTATGAATTGGAGTGGTTTAAAATGAGTAAGAAATATATATATAAAAGTAACGTCAAATTAACCAAAAGTTAAAAGGTTTGAAATTGGTGCAGACGGGTCAAACGGAATTAGGTCATAAAACTATTTAAGTATATATATATATATATAAAAAAAACAGCTGGAAGAAGAGAGCGGGGGTGAGTTAAATTTTTATTAAGTCATCTTTAATATTAAAATATGTGTTATACTTTAGATATATAGACGAAAAAAAAAAAAGGATTTTTTTTTAAATTTTTCGTATATTTTATTAAAGCTAGAAAAAAAGAAGGGATTTTTTTTTTAAATAAAAAAAGAATTTCATATGTTTTATAAAATAAAAAGTAGGGAGACGAAAATTTTTTTTTTAATTGATTATATGTTGGACGGGCATCAAAATGGTGTGGGCTTATAGATATATTAGTGAGTTAGGCATAGAGTTGGGATGGAAGTGAACGAGTCGTTCTTGAAGGGGGAGAGCAGCAAACAGCCGTATTAAAAGTATAAAAGTTTTAAAAATCAAATATTTAGTAGGCGTAATAATAATAACTTTGAAAGGAATATATAGTATACAGAATGAACAAAGAAACAGAAGCAATGAGCAGTGGGGAAGAGATAGAAGTAGGAATGGAGATGAAAGGTGGAGGTATCATGTTGAGATCAGGAAGAGAGATTAATGAGTACAACAGCAGTACGGAAGAAATAGAAAGGGAAGATGGTATGAGCCAGGATAGAGATGAGGGTGCACAGAAAACTATAGCTATGCCAGAGAATTTAGTTACAGAAATATCGGAACAGATACCGATAAAGGAGATTAAACAGGAAGGCTGGGACTTGAATTGGTTGCTGAGACAGCTTAGACAGGATGCAGAGAAAATGGATCAGAAAATGGAGGAAAGAGATCAGAAAATGTCACAAAGATTTGAAAACCTTAGCAGAGATATTAGACAAGAGATGGCAGACAGAGATAAAAGGCTGGAAGAAATGTTGTGCCAAGGTCTACAGGAATTGTCAACCAGCTGCCAGCAGAAATCTGAAGAAATGAGGGGAGAATTTAAAGAAATGTTACATAAAAACCAAGAAGAAAATAGAAAGGAATTTGTTGTGATTAAAGAAGAAGTGAAGGCTTTAGTTGAACAAGTAGAATGTCAAGAAAAGGGTTTGAAAGAAAGGGTCTTTAAAGTAGGGGCAGAATTTAACAGTAAAGTGCAAGAGTATGAAGAAGCCCAAAGGGAGATCAGAGAGGAAATATATGAAATAAAAGAAAACCTGCTACAAAGAAGTCAAGTAACTGACCAAGAAGGAAACATGATCACCGCGTGTATTCAAGAAATGAGAAAAGATCTGGCAGAGATGAAAGAAGTAAAAAAAAGTTTAGAAAGTAACTTAACTAGTAATCACCAAGCCAATAACTCTAATAGAACAGAGAGTGTGCAGGTTATTAGTGAGACAGTACATAAAGTTGAGGATCTTAAAGAGGGGGAAAGCGATAAGGAAAGCACTATTATCAAAGGATATGTGCGACAGGCCACCCCAGACAGGAAGAAATCAGATTTAACACAAGAAAGAGGGAATTTGGACACAATCGGATCAATAGTACCATCAGAAAATGCACCCATAGGTCTGGCAAAATTTATCCAAGTTAAATCTTTTAAAGGAGAAGTGGGAGAAAATCCAAAAGCCCATCTAGAAAGTCTCCAAGAACTCTTCCGGTTCCAAAAAGTCCCAACAGCTGACCAAGTAGCCCTTGCTATACATCATTTATATGGATATGCAAAGTCATGGTGGGATTGCTGCACAGAGAAGCCACAAAACTTTGACCAATATTGTTCAGCCATGCATAAAACTTTTTGGAGTGAAGAACGCCAGGAGGGTATATACCACTCGATACTCAGAGAGACTTATGGATCTGTAGTGAAAGAAACCCATACACAATTTTTTTTAAGGCAGATAGCATCTCTCAGATCTTTAACAGCATTTCCATTCACAGATAACCAAAAGATTAGAATTATCCAACAAAATATGCCTTTTAGAGTACAACAGTTGATGATGGGGTGCCAGATTCGAACGATAGAAGATATGGCAGGATTTCTAACCACCATTGATTTTACTCCAGGACCTAAAGAACCACCAGAAAAGATGCGTCGGATTGAGCCAAGATGTCAAACGATGATGATGAGCGGCCAAACATACCCTAGGTCATCAAGATGGGAGTCACGTGATCAGACTAGAGCAAAGAGACCATATAGACAGCCAGCATCGTTAAACTACAGGGGACCCCATTAGTTAGTTTAAATTGTTAGTTGTTTTTGTGAGTGATTTGATCACTCCATATATATTATACACTCTATATTTTATTTATATACCTTATATATATATATATGATACACTTTATATTTATTTACATACCCTTTATATTGTTATTATACACATTACATTTTATCTATATCCATTTTACCTATTATATACTTTATATTTTATCCATATATTATCTATATACCCTTTTATATATTTATTACACGCATTATATTTTATATATATATAAAACATATCCATTATTTTGACAAAGAGGTATACTCGTTTGGGTATATATCTGTTTAAGTTTAAAATATTTACTAATAACCGATAATTTCATTATGTGTATTGATAATTGTGAGAAGCATTAAATTTATTATATAGTGTAATCCAGTATGATGTATTATCATAAGTTTAGCGTAGGATTAGGTCATGAGTTTATATTTTGAAAGAAGCCATAATTTAGCTCCGTGTTATATAAGTAAAGTCATTTTTTTTTATTTGTTTTTTTTTACTAAGTTTACTGATATGAAACGGAAACCTCCAATCCCTTTCCGTTTCACCATCAACCTAATGACCTACTCGTCTGAACTAGTTTCGAACCTATCTTAAATGTAAAAATGTCATATGTAAAAATGTTATATATAAGTCGAGCGGGAAAACTTTGCTACAATGGCCGCTTGAATGGCATCATCCATTTACATACGAAAACACGCTATAATTAGACAGGTTTGATAAAATTATAGCGGAGAAATGCTCATAAATTATTATAAAATGTTTTATTAATTTTCAGTCAATTCTTAATTATATTCGCTATAATATTCGTATGTGGATGGATAATTTAAACCTTGGAATCGGAAGAGCGGCAAAATGATTTTATATATATATATTTAAGTTAAAATAAAAAAGATATACTATAATGTAAACATGTTTTCTTTAAAATATATTTAACGGCTTTCTGATTTAATGTTTTACATATATAATTGAAACTAAAGTATTTTCTTTAAATTTGCTTTTTTTTAAACAAATAATTTGGTAAAAACAAATATGTTAAAAGTTATTTATTTCAGTAAAATAAAAATCCGTTTATAATTAAAAATGAGAATTTTGTGTAAACAAGAAATCAATTAGTGACGCACCCGGGTAAAAAGTAAAATCTAGTTTACTGATTGATTTTTGTTTGCACAAAAGACTTTATCATTAAATCAGAATACCGTTCCTTCTGCTAAGCTTTAACATTCTTTAACACCTAAAAAGGAATTTAATTAATGAAACTGAATCAAATTATATAATTTATATATTTTAATAATTTTAAGTAATTAAATGTAACACCTCGGAGACGTTATCTGTTGTAGAAATTGGATTATATTATTTTGTTTAATTAAAAGTCAATTGGTCCCGAGGCTAATGAAATTCCAAAAAGGTGTTAAAGTTTAGTCGAAATGTATAAATAGGGCTTATTTTAAGCGGGAAGATATACTCCATCTTGCTTTTGAAGAGCTATTACTATCCAAGTCAAAATTGTTTAATTTTACCATGTCTGGCTAAAGTCAGGCAAGAATTTTGCTGCAATTCCCGTGATGGAACGCCGAGTTCAATCCATCAAATGCCGAAGCAACAACCACACCAAATAAAAGATGTCATAAGCCGCTAAAAGAACTTGCCTTCCTTCCACCACCATTTTAAACCCCCTCCAAAAAAAAAAAAAAAACCCCCAAACCCCCCAAAGAACTCACCTTCGTTCCAGCTCGAATATCTCCAGTTCAGCTATAGGAGAACTGTTTTAATATTATTTAAAATCGCAGAGCTCTGTGTGAATTTCAACAACAATCATTATTTCTTCAAAATCAGGTTAGCTAACCATATTATTGTAATTTCTTTCTAAATTATTTTCCAAATAATATTGTAAATTCTCTAAAATGAAATACTTTTGCAAATTTCTTTATTAATTCAATATTGTAAACTCTGTCTAAATCGTATTTGAAATCTATAAATGAAATATTTTTGCTAAATTTCTTTGTTAATTAATATTTTGCTATATAATTTAATCACTGCAGTTATATTTTGCTTTTCTTTTGCTTATTTTTAATTATTGTTAATTATGCCTATGTTTCGAAACAGCGTGCATTTAATTACCAATATGTTTTTTAAAAAGATATCATTTAAAATCTCCGTATTATTATTTATATAGCGTCATTTCGTGCGCTGTTTCGAAACCCAAATTCATATTTTTGTCATTTAGTAAATTAATTAATATAAATATAAAATGTGGCTTTTCAACCTTTATTTATTATGTTACTAAAGATTAAACTAGCCTGGAGTGCAATCATAAGTATATTTTTTTAGTTAAGTATTCGTAAGTCCCCTATTAAATATACTTTTCCCCCTTTTAAAAGTTTAGTAGTTATAGATAACTAAAGAGATTGAACGGGATAAAGTAAAGTTTGTATCTATATACTCCTTCTGTAGCATGAGAAATATTTCATGCTACAGAAGAGTTGGCTCTTTTGATCAAGCTGATGATCTAGTGTTCATTTAATATATGATCTTTAATTTATAATATCCTTCGGCTTGGCGGATGTGGGATTTATTAATATTTTCTCGTTGTGCTGTTCTTTTGATATATATATAAGATGGAGCCACGGTAAGTGCCAGCCCATCTTCTCTTATAGGGTAGTGCAGTAGCGAAGTCTGAGCTACGGGCCAGATTAGCACGTAAGTCCCCCGCCTCTGAACCAAATAAAGGTTCCCCATTAGCAGCATGATGACCGGTTATTGGGTAAACCGTTGTTTGTCACAAAAACCCTAAAACTATTCTTCCATCCGCAGAGCCACTTTATTATTATACTTTACTTGTGCCTAGCATATTAGTAAAATCGTTATAGCCAACTCTTTCCTCCCTAATATGCAATCTTCGGCATTGAACCGAAGCATTCTTGAAAACCCGTTCGATCTTAAGCTATCTGGGATGCTTTATAAGCCCATAGTTAATATATAAATTGATTATAGTCAGATGTATTAAGTTTCACTCCAGACTTGGTTTGATTTTACGTAAAAGAGCCACTCGAACTGATTATAAAAGGACATAACAAATAAGTTAATGTAGTGATTAGTTGTATAGCAGGATATTTGGCTCCATTAAATCATAGCCACAAACCTATTTGCCAACATCAATTATTGTTCAAATAGTCTAGAGAATGTTACTTTATAAATGAAATGCCTGTGTGCATTTGCCAACAACAATTGTCAATAAATATATTTTAATTCATCATATATCAGTTTCTGTCTCATTATTAAATCAATCCAATTCACTAATTGCCCATAAGTATTCATTAGTAAAGCCCCTATTATTTAAATATGTTAGATTTTATCTGTGGAATGTCTAGTATTTAAGTTGTTTATATATATGTTTAAGTCCATGAGTCTTATTGTTTTCTCCGATTTGCTAGTGGGCCGGATGAAGAATTAAATCTCGTGTGCTACCATTGTTA
The DNA here is from genome assembly GCA_028023455.1 of Epiperipatus broadwayi. Classification (NCBI taxonomy): domain Eukaryota; kingdom Metazoa; phylum Onychophora; class Udeonychophora; order Euonychophora; family Peripatidae; genus Epiperipatus; species Epiperipatus broadwayi. The sequence continues at coordinate 253,424 of JAQFVV010013114.1, forward strand.
TGTTATCCATTGGGTGTTAGATCTGGTGCTTGGAGAGTGGGTTCGAATCCAGGCTGGTCCCTGACCTAAATCTCGGGCTTGACTGGGTTTGAAGTACATTTTGTGAGTTCCAGCTCGTGTTAGATGGATAAGCATGTTTTGACTGGCACAG